>CM029604.1:61780686-62380686 GCA_017311375.1 Mytilus coruscus | reverse complement strand
CAATTTTGATATAACTTTCTTCTTATGCTCTTGGTACTGAATTAATTGTTTTGCAGCTGAAACACATAATACGACTGAGTCGTAGCTAGAACATTGTCAACAATGAAACTACAAAATAGCTCTGTAATTCAATCGAAAAGGAAAATCAGTTATTGTATCATGTTTTCCAGTACGTCTAGGTTCATGGCGTATATATCAAGAACATTTTGGCAGTAATTTGACTACGCCGATTTTTCATATATTGCTTCATATATTTGTCAGCTCACCGATCTCGTTCGTTTTGGGGTTCATGGAATTGCCCCAGATTTTGTTTGTTACCTTGTTTTGTATATTTTAAATCGATTGATGAGATTTGAACATCGATACACTACTATCGTCTTAATATAACAAGTGGGAACTTTTCTTAGGTGATGTCATTTGCACGTGTACTCCTTTACATATGTCATTTATGTACCGTGTAGTCCGTTTGCCTTCTCTCACTGGTACAGTCTGTTGTATGTATTTTAAAAATTTTCCTTTTGTTTTCAGAGAACACCATTCGGTTATATGGTGACATAACAATACAACTGTACCAAACACTGGAATGAAATCAAGTATATGTTATCAAACTGGTAATTTTGTTTCTTGAATTTCCTGTAGATTATCTATTGATTTTAAATATTGAAAGTCAAATTTTCACAGTGAGTCCTGTAGGTGTTTTTGTTCATTTTTCTGATGAACTGCCAGACTATCATTTTGCTATTGTTGGAAAATTTAGTATATCTGAAAAAGCGTTTTCCTGATTTTACATTCATCGGGAAAACTGAAAATTAAAATTGTGAAGACCAAGGATGTATCAGTAATTGAGAACCTATGCGACCAAAAGGCACATAGAACAGTGACCAAATCAATCTAAGGTCATCTTTGTATAAAGCTTAAGCTATGTTATAATCCATATCAGTATCAACAGAACGGTATTGACCTAGTACTAGAACATGTGAATAATACTCGTTATATACCTATATTTAGTTATTTCCTTTCAGAACGATATGTCTCTCTTTTGAAGACACAATCTGGGTGGTGTGTGCTTCAAGGCATAACATAATTACCTATGTAATGTCATAAGAATGGCAAGTACAGTTATTGTAACCGTTTGTAAGCTCATTTGATTCATTTAATTTTACACATTGAAATCATATGTTGTGTCCAATTGGGATTTTACTGTATAAATTTCTATTTTCAATATTCTTTAAAGGATAACGGCAGACACACTCATCTTCTTCGATTATTAGGCTGCAATACTTATGCAGAAAACGTCGTTAACGCACTGTTTAATTATGATGCTTCTGTACATACACTTTTCCGGATTTGGCTACACTTTTGTTCATTTTTGGTTTTATCATCTCACTAGCGTTTGTTTTAGGTTTTTAATATTCAAACATTTTGGCCTTGAGCATTACTGAAGAGACATTAATTGTCGAAATGTGCATCTGGTGCAGTAAAATTGCTACTTCGAACGTAATCATTTACACAATCCAAATACCAAATATTCTCATTGTCTACTGATTGGAACTGCCACGTAGTTTCATGCGCATGGAAGCTTTAATATTTTCCTTGTTCTCATTTTTGAAGAAGATAGTATGTTGCCATATAAAACAGAGAAAATAAATAATCTGAATAAATTTATTTGAAATTATGGAACTAATAATCTGGTTAACAGCAGTTAAAATGTATTGCAACCAAATAAAAAAACATAGCAATCCCTTTTATTTAGATATTAAGATAAATTACTTACCAAAACGACTTGTATTTTTCATACACCGTCACAATTCATTTGCTTCTTGCTTCCAAATATTCTATACAATGAAGAGAATAATGATACTTTAGGACTTTCAGTAACATTAGAAAATAAATCTTCTCATAATTCAATGTTTGGTTTCATCAGATGTTTTTTTTCTGATTTGCTTTTATTATCCATGTTTCAATACAAATTACCCATTAAACCAGAAATATAAAGGTTTTGTAAATCGAGAATAATACTAAGTTTACTAAGTTTACAAAACAGTTATCATTTCTTGTTTATGTATATTTATGTCATAATCATCAGTCTGATGTTCAAGACCTCTAAATTGAACTGGTTGATAATTTACAAGAAATAAGATTAAAATGTTATACATATACAATATTATTATCGTCCGTCGTCTGTCCGTCTGTCGTCTGTCCGTCTTTCGTCTGTCCTTCCACAGTTAGGCGATAAATATAAGCACAATGTTAATTGGAACAAAACTTGTCAGGAATATAATATGAAATGTCTTGTATAAAAAGACATTTTATGAGGATCAAATGCAATCACATTCCACCAGAGACAATCTTTGATTATGATCTGCCAATTAAAATATTTTCTTTCTCTTATACCGTAAGGCGAAATGTTTGGAAAATTAAGGTGATTGAATTTACATTTTACAAACAATTATCATTTAATGTTTATCTATTGGCAACCATTAAAGTATGGTTGCAAATAGTTTGCAGTTTTACCTGACTGAAAATCACATGTTGATCTTTTCCTCTAAAACAACTTTGTAAATTTTTGGCAAATTTAACAGAAAAGTATGGACGGTTAAAGTAACAATTCCACATTTCGCAACACGACCGGATAAAATATGACCACCAGAGGCAATCCTTGACAATGATTGACAAAATTAAAAAAAGGAAGAGTTTGTTTCTCTGAAATTACGTCGTGAAATAGGGGATAGATTCAAAAACAAGAGGTTTTTTTCTTGTTGAAATTTAAAAAGCTTACCAGACCATCATTGAATAGATAACGGGAACAGTGATTGTGTCAAAGAGACAAAAACGCGACCAAAGAGCAGAAAATAGTCTAAGGCCACCAATTGGTCCGCAACGCAGCGAGAAAATGCCGCTCCCGGAGGTGGGCTTCAACTGGCTCCTTAACAATAATTTATACTAGTTCAGCAAAATGGACGCCACACCTAGCTCCGAAACATACAAATGAACTAAAATAAAAAAAAAAAGCGAAGACTAACAAAGGCTAAAAGTTCCTGGCTTGGGAACTGCGTAAACATGCAGCGGGGTTAAACTTGTTTTGTGAGATCTCAACCATCCTTCTATACCTCTAGTCAATTAGGAATAAACAAACACACAGCAATAAGCACAGTGAAACTCAGTTTAAAAGAAGTCCGATGTTAGAATAGGTAACAGAAGAAGCTAGGTAAGTCGATTTATGGCATAGCTCCTAGGTGATCAATCAAGTCTCTTTAAAGCATCTAGTTAAGGTGTCTCACCCCAATAAGGACCCCCGGTAGAATTTTTTTATTTTCACATATTTTGTAGATCTTTTTATGCTGAATCCAAAAATGCAAAGAAAAAAGGGGGTCACCAGGCTCGTTTTCCCCTCAAATGGAAGCGAAATGTGCGATTTTGACCTTATTTCCAAACATTTCCGCCCTTTCAACAATAACGGTTACATCAAATTCAAAGACTTTTAGAACCATGTCAATATGACTATTACGTGAAAAAACATTAAAATTTGAAATGTAAACGTTTTCCCTTGGTTGTTTTAGACCTAGAAGTCCTTTTATTGAAAGATTTATGTCTAAATTTTGCATTTTCTACTTTCAGTTTAAGGCTAAAAATATTGGTTAAATCAATTTTTCGTAAAATTTCCCCGGTAATTTAAAAAAAAAACGGATATATCAAAGCTATGAACTTTTCGAGCATTTTAAGGGAAAATAGAATAGGGGTCACCAGGCTTTTAAAAAAGTTACGGACTTTTGTTTAACCCCTCTACCCCATGAGGACTGATATCAATGCACGCCAATAATTACTTTGTTGTGAATTCTTTATTGATTGCTCTAATAAAATAATGTTTGCAATTTTATCAATGGACGATAGCTGAATATAAATGTGATTAACATATAACTGTTTGTTATAAAAAAGCGAAATTTTGATTATTTTGGGGAAATACGGTAATTTTGTCTGGCGCGAGTTGTTTCCCTCTAAATTGGCGCCATAATCGAACAACAGAAATTTCAGGATCGCCATTGTTGATCAGCATACACCACTGATGAATACGACCATGTACATGAATAACAGACAAAGTGGCGAATAAACAACGATGCAGGTAGAGTCATTACATAAGAAAACATAGATTTTAATACTTAAGGCAGCCACATGTTATCAGTATCACGAAAAATACAAAGTGGGGGGTTGTCTCAAAATACTCGCTACTGTAGAAAATCTCTGCGCCTGAAACCTTGCAAGGCTAAGTTTCTGTTCTATGTATAATCGTTATGACTGGTATCTTATTTATGTGTTTATTTGATCCTTAACTGGCAAGTTGTGAACATGTATAGCCTGTTGGGAAAACATCGAGGGGATGGACAGGGTAGGAATGCCCTTTACTGCCAAGCATCACAAATGTCCTTTTTGCGCTACCGTAAGGCTCAAATGAATCTTGATTTTTAATCGTCATTTGTAAAATCTAATTTCGTAGCTACGTTAGGGTCAAATCGAGTAAATTATTTATCGTTAACGTCTAATGTGGGGTACCCCATAACTGCCCTCGAACAGGGGTCCATGATTGCCACTCCCTATCCCCAACTCCCATTTCCCTTCCCTTTTACTCTAAAATATTTGCCCCTACTTCCACTTCCATCCCCCTTGCTCCCAGACAAAAAAATGATCAAATATATTTCCTAGAATATTCATCCCCCTCTTCTCGAATTCTGGTCCTTTCACCCAAAATCATGTTAGCTCACATTCACGTTCACCCCCTTTTACATTCGCACCCTTCCTTTTTTTTAATCGTGCTTTAGTTAGTACAGTTCTATAACATGATAAAATAAAGATATTAAGTTTATTTTGTTGTTTAAAAATAAAGTGACACACACAAGATCAAAGGGCACAGGCTGTTAAAAACTTATAAATAAAACTGGTCTTTTCTATTTATAATCTTCATAAGATTTACTTCTACCCTCAGCTTCTACCAAACTAGTTACTTTTATTTTTACTTAAGACCAAGCTAACAGACCCAATACTCCCTTTTCCCACCCCCTGACTCCCTCTTCCTGATCCCTCATTCCAATATTAATGTTCCCTTACCCCTGTCCACCCCCTCAAGAGTTTTATTGTTTTATTTGTTTTCTTTGGAATAATGGCCTAATTTGTACATTTTTACCCCTACAGTACGAGGCAATACATTTTATTGATGGATTCATCTTGATCATAATTTGTTTACAATTAACCCCCTCTCTCTCTTTGGTATAAAAATTTTTTTTAAGGTCAAGTTAAGTATCAGGTTTAAACATATATTGTAGGGCTTATCTAGTTTACCAAATAACACATACATTTGAGTTGAAAAGTTCATTATTGTTTTGTGCTTAGTATTTATAAATACAAAATTTGTGTATCCCATATTCCAAACAGGGTACAAGTAACCTCAACATAATTTGGTTGACCCAAGAAGTCTGTATTCAACACATAAAAACAAAATCATTTATACTTGCTGTGCATGTAATTTTATTTTGTTTGCTCATTATTGATTGCCACAAATTCTTCATTGTTTAGCTCACTTGGCCCAATGAATTCTAACCAAACTTGACCCCATCATCATAAGGGTATCTAGTTTAAAAAATGTGTCTGATGACCCTGCCTGCCATTCAACATGACAGACATGGCTAGAAATAGAACATGGGTAAAATACATTTTCTGGCTTATCAATGAAACTAAATTAAACATTTAGAGCAAATCTAACATGGGATAAAAATGTTCATTAGGTTAAGATCTATCTGCCCCAAAATTTTTAGATAAATCAGACATGCTTCAATTGTGAACAAAAATATCAGGTGAGCGACACAGGCTCATTGTAGCCTCTAGTTTTAAAATATGAACTACATTATGCATTTAAATGTCAATCATGGTTGATTTTTTGACAGAATTACTCTCACATTTAATTTCAGGCTTCAAGTACATGTAAGAGGAAGTAGTGATTTGTTGTAAAAGATCCTGGAATGTTCAATTTTACTTGGAAACTATTGGCAAAGTACCGACATAATTTACATGAGAAGTCAGGATCATCTTGTCTTGCAATTGGGAACTATATGTAAAGTGCTGTAACTTAAGAACAACTTTAGAAGCCAAGATCAACAATACTCGGAACTACATGTAAAATCAAAGTACTGTTAGAATCCATATGAGAACTCAGGATCATCTACACTTTGTGTCTATATGCAATGTGTTCAGAATCCACTTAAGAAGTCAAGATAAACTATAATTTGGAACTATATCATGTATATGCTAAGTGCTTTCAAAATCAATAAAAAAAAATCCAAGATCAAAAGGACCTACTGTACCTACATGTACCAATGATGAATAGATTATTGAGTCATATAAAAAAGCACTGAAGAGAAAATAATTTATTGATATAAAATTATGAAAATATTTAGCTAATCAATTAATGATTGTACATGTACGTCATGATGTATACATGTCGACAATAACTAGTATATTAAAAATAACAATGTTAATAAATGTTTGATCTCATAGACATTTGAGGAACAAAAATCAAAAATGTTTCAAAAAATGAATTTTAATAGAGCTGTTTTAATTTGTTTTTGCTGCTTGAGTGAATTTTGCTGCAAACATGATTCATGATATGCAAACTGCAATATATGCAATTGTCTTTAATACAGAATGCATATGTAGCTAGTGAGATTTGTAGATTTTGGAAATCATAATACCAAGTGACAGTTTTGGTAAATGCACATGCCTTTCCCTCATCTTTTACCTCACCAACCCCTGACCCAAATGGTCACTTGAATTATTTTACATCATTTGGCATTTGTTGTCCATCCATATGCTTTTCATTTTCTATTTCAAAAGTTATATTTTCTGGATTAAAGGAGAAATAGAATATACAGTTTTGTTTAATGAGACAGCAACCAAACAAAACAATCAAACGAATTATGTATTGTCTGGAAAAACTTGTGTCTCACTAACTGACAACCTCATTACCTATCACAATGATCAAGATTACTGAAATCAGATAAATATTGTTTTGTAAAATAAGATATGCATTCAAATTGATACAGATTGCAACAAAGATCTCACCTCATTTTATGGATCAGTGATCAAGGTTAAAGTTACCTGATTAGGGTTGTTTATCAGATACTGTTAGCAATAGGTCATTTTTCAATGTCAAGTTTTTGTATTTTTTGTCTGTTTTTCTAATACTAAAAGTAGTAGATAAATTATATTTGATGTATGCAATGATTCACAAATGTAAGGTGTATACATGTCTGTCTGGCAGTTGTTATTGACCACATTTTCATGGTTCATTGGTCAAAGTTAAGTCCTCTTTTAATATGCTACATTCTGTAATCAATAAGTCAACTATATTTGGTGTATGGAATGATTATTAAATGAATGTATTGAAATATTAAATAAGAAGATGTGGTATGATTGTAAATGAGAGAACTCTCCACAAGAGACCAAATGACACAGAAATAAACAACTATATGTCACCATATGGCCTTCAACAATGAGTAAAACCTATACTGCATAGTCGGATATAAAAGGCCTCGAAATGACAAATGTAAAACAATTCTAATGAGAAAACTAACGGCCTGATATATGTACAAAATATTGAATGAAAAACAAATATGCCTGTCTTGCAGGGTTTATCTGAACTTAACCTCATTTTCATGGTTTTGTCTGTTTCTTGCATACTATATATTTCAAAATATTTGATTTAAGGAATGATTGTAACAGAGGTGGATTAAGGGGGAGGTCCCATGGTGCCCCACCACCTTTGGTGGGAAAAATTTGGTTGCTAATATAATGAATCACTGAAGCATGACTTGAGCGGGCCCCTCTTAGGCAGTCAGTGCCCCCCTCCCTTTATGAAAATTTCTGGATCTCCTTGGCCTCATTTTCATGATTATTGATAATTGATAATATTAATTTTTTCTGATACTTGTAGTAAAACTTTATCTTTAGGAATATCAACATAAAAACAATCAACAATGATGGTTAGTAAAGCAGGTGAGACATTGCAACAAAAAGTGTGCTGAAAGGTGTGACTGCCATATATACATGCAGATGTATCGAGGAATATGTCGTAACAACTTGAAAAATATGTGATCTATCCTAATACTTCTTGTTTGTATTGGAACAAGTCCGTATAGTTCACACCTGTTCCTTGTAAGCATTGTTTTTTAAGAAAACTTATTTCCATATTTTGTGTTCACAGCTATTGTGGTTGAAATCAATATCGTCGTAATCCAAACAAATCTGTCTACTCACCATTTTCAAATTTGGTACATGAAGTTAACGTTGGTCTTTCTGATCTATTACAACTGCGATATTCGAGGTCTAAGGTGACCCTCAAATAAAACTTTTCACCAATAAATATAAAAAAATTAGGAAGATGTGGTATAATTGGCAATGATGCAACTCTCCACCAGAGACCAAATTACATAGAAGATAACAACTATAGGTCACCGTACGGCCTTCAGCAATGACCAAAACCCATACCGCGTAGCCAGCTACTAGTATGCTAAAAGGACCAGAAATGACGTTCTTTTGTATATAGTTGCACACAAAATAACAATTTATTTTGTGCTTGCTGAACATTCACTGGGAAATATTTCAAGCATAATACGGATGAGAACATATGGATGATAAGTACCATATGAAGGTTCTGCAAAGTAGGAGGGGCTAGATAAATGGACTGCCACTGGAAAATGAATGGACAATCTATGTTGGGTATGGGCAAAATTCCCCCTTTTTACCCTACGAGGCTGCGTATTTATACATCCAGCTGTATAAAAACCTTGTTTAAGCAAGGGGTTATCTGTCGGATTAGGAAAGTCATATTTCTATACCCATGTTAACCCTACGATATAAAAATAAGGAGATGTGGTATGATTGCCAATGAAACAACTATCAACCAAAGTTCAAATTTAAAAGTCCAGTTAAAAAAAAAAAGTATCAATTTTTCCTTATTGGCAGTGGCTATTTTGCTGGCACCGGTAAAATAGCAAATTTGCTATTTTGCCGGCTCTAATTAAAATATCTTATTTCAAGCCTCCAATTTCTATAGAAATGGCTATTTTACCAGCAACAGCAATATAGTGAATTTGTTGCCCATGCTGGAAAAATAAAAAATATGTTATATTGCTGGCATTAGGTAAGCGGAAGCCAAGTTAAAAACTATTTTGTTTACACATATATATAATTCAAATAAATATTATTCCAAAAGCAAGTTTAATTAAAACATTTTTGATTGTCATGCCTCTGCAACTGAAAGTTTGGGGGCAAATTGTTTTACCCCTGTCCGTCCGTCCGTCCCATTATGGGTATATAGTTATTCCGCATAACTCCTACAGTTTGAATCCTAGGAAGTTTTCACTTTGCTCTCTGTTTGTACATATATTGAAGGTGTGCATGTGGTCAGGGTTTTGGTTTTTATTAATATTTGCTCTTTTGGGAGATAGTTGAACTCTGTCATTTTTGGAGTTTATTCTTGCATAAGGGGTGCATAGCATTTCCGGATAACTCCTCCTACAGTTTGAATACTAGGAAGTTTTCACTTTGCAGGTTGTTTGTACATATATTGAAAGTGTGCATGTGGTCAGGGTTTTGATTTTAATTAATAAATGTTCTTTTGGGAGATAGTTGAACTTTGTCATTTTTGGAGTATATACTTGCATAAGAGATGCATAGCATTTTTGGATAACTTCTCCTACAGTTGGAATGCTAGGAAGTTTTCACTTTGCTAGCTGTTTGTACATTTATTGAAGGTGTGCATGTGGTCAGGGTTTTGATTTTTATTAATAATTGCTCTTTTGGGAGAAAATTGAACTTTGTCATTTTTGGAGTATTTATTTGTATAAGAGGTAGTCCAACAGTGAACCATAAACCTATGTGCTCCCATGCTGAACTTTGTGTATTTTAAACACATCATTAAGAAAATTGTCATTCATATTTTTTGCCGCAATGACACACTCCACTTTCATTTTTTTAAATCAAGAACATTCCTTATTCATGTTATTAGCTTCCCTTAAAAAAAAACGCATGTCAAAAAGTAAGACGGAAGTTAAAGTTTACCAATATCACCGACTAATATAGCGTCCCTGTGTACTGGGCTGAGTTTTAAAATTACAATCCCAACTTTTCCTGGACCTAGTAAGTAGTATAGATTTTATTTATATATAAATTCTTTAGCTAGAAGTGTTTGGAACTGCCCGGTTGACTTCGGGTGTAATACGCTAAATCCCGGTCAGACCAAATATATTGCGCTTCTCCGCAAAGCATGCGGTATTGAGGGATAATAGCATAGACCGATATAGGTCGGAATTCTAGGTCCAGGTTACTATTGACCAATTTTCATCTACATGATCAAAGGTGGAAAACAGCAAATAATTGAAGTGCATGGCGGTTTTTTTTCTGCGTAAAACAAATAATCAATTTAGTGAAATGTGTTTCTCGAGTTCCGGTAGTCTATTATAATAACACATTCTTATTCAATTATTTAAATTTTTACGCTGATGTTTCCTCTTTTTTTTAATGCGAACTCGGTTGGCATATTGATAGATAAAACAGAAAATAGAAAATTAACAAAATATCATAAATAGAAAACATTGACCCCGAGGTCTTATGTTAAAGAACTAGAGTCAGTGGCGGATCCAGAACTTTTAATAAGGGGCCGCTGACTGACCTAAAGGGGGGTCCAGTCATGCTTCAGTGATTCCCTACATAATCAACCAAATTTTTCCCACAAAAGGGGGGCCCGGCGTCCCCCCTGGATCCGCCTATGAGAGTTCCGGAATGCATAGAATTATGATGCGAGAAAATTTGTTAGATATTTTTGTGCCCATGAGTTGATAAAGTATATAAATCTTTAAATAAAAATATTAGATGTGACTGTCATGTATTTAGTCTTTGCTTGAAAATTGTCATAGTTCAAAACTATTATCAAATTTTGCAGTGAGAAAATATTTCACATACTCCGGAATAAAATCCTACCAATACTTGGAAATGAAGATATTTCAAGTTAAAAAAGAGATTTATGGCCGCCAAACGGATAGCGTGCAGATGAACCCCCGATGCCTTTATACTATAGCATACTATATGGGTTTTACTTGTTTTTTAAAGCCGTACGGTGACATGCAGTTATTTACATCGCTATCCTTTGTTTCTGGTTAAACATTGCGTCATTGACAAAATATTTTCATATATACATCTAAAAGACATTTTAATTCAAGCGGTACTTAAATGAAAATATAGTGCGAATGGACCCAAAGATCGAACGTGTAGGGTGAGAATGTGTTTTCGGAGCGAACGCACCAGATAGTCATACCGTCGTACATGTCAATATTTATAATTTCTTTTTTTTTATAATTATGCTCATATCATGTATATCTATGTCCTTTTTATGTGAAAAATTACACAAACCACTCTGTATTTCTGATCGTATTTCCTTTTTTTGAAGAAAGTTTTGCATCGTTTGTTGACATCGGGAAAGGGTGCTCTCATACACGTCCGCGTTCCAATATCGTCAACACTACTTTTGAGAAGACCCCTCAAAGCAATCATTTCCAAGGCGCTCGTCGTTAGAAACATGCGTTAAAAACTGCGCACTGTTAAAGGGCCGAGCCACCTTCAACCGATGAACAATGTATGAAGTACTATAATACATTATTCGCGTGCCATACGTGTACCTTCCTTTACGTGTTATTTTACCTTTAGTATGTATTGCTTACCACATTTGTGTGTTTTTCAACTAATTTCCACATTCCTCGCGTACAATGTCCTGCCAAGGTGCATGAACCGTGTAATACATAAGCTAGTAAGGTCAAGTGGGTCAGGAAATGATGTATCAATGATCTTTTTATTTTCTTACTATTGCTTGAGTTGTTAAAAGATTGTCCTTTACTAATGAAATATCACTTTTGTGTTGATAAATACAAGGCAAAATTTAAGTTGATCCATACACATTACACCTTTGGCTGTTTATTGTCATGAGATTAAATTTGAGACGCAAGCTAAAAGAAAATTATTGTCGCTATTAAACTGAACCGCAGTTGTATGAAAATAATGATGATAATATTTTTTCTAAAGCCCTGCTGTGTAAACTTTTTCCGTAAGAAAGAAACACAATATAACAGACTTTGAAGAAATATTAGACTAAACTAATATTGTAGGATGACGTTTGATTTTGTATTATTTTTTTATCAAAGAAATATTTAGATATCTTTTTTCAAATAGATACATCTGTATAACTATTCTTCTCATCTGTTTACTGCAGAGATTATTAAATGAGACACAATTCATCCACTCATAGTTCTCCTTCAATTTCTATTCAATCTTAAGTTGTTGTCTGGTAGGATCTGATAGATAAGATACACAAAATCAATCTAATTTCTCATTTTGATAACCCAAGAAGATGTCGTATTTAATCAAATATTGCCTGCAGCCCCCTTTTAAGTAGTAATACATGTACATTTGTTTATCGGAAGAAACAGTTAAAACCCATACTATAAATTCTCAACAAACAAAGATATCAGGACTATAAAACCGTATGAAATATAGTCGACTACTATAAAGACCCTCCTCAGATTGATTCCAAAACGTATGAAAAAGACCAGATCTAAAATTGTTCATATGAATGAAGGAAAGACTTTTTGCAGATAACGTTAGTATAATCATAATGTATGTACTGCTCTATTTAAAAAGCGGTTGATAATCTTTCTTGGTTAAGCACGACTCCATTCCGTCACTGACTTTGTATCGTAACTTTGTTCCTTAATTTGAACCTCTGAGGGTAAGTTAGAATCAATGTATTAAAGAAATGTCTTTAAGATTAGTACATTCTATTGAATCGTATTCATATGAACCCTTACACGCAGCAAAAAAAAAATCATATATTGTAGAATTGGAAGACTTAACAAGTCATTATATATAGTTTGAAATGCACCAATTAATGAAAATCAAAAGAACTGATTGTTAATACGATGAAGAAATAATTACTAGAGTATATCCTTTTTTTTTAACAGATAATGATAAACCATTCTGAAGGTATAATTGATAAAAAGAGCAATCTATTTTTGAAAAAAATGCAGTTATCGGAATTGATAAAAAGAGCAATCTATTTTTGAAAAAATGCAGGTATTAACAATGGAATTTAATTTTAAGATTTTTAAGTCCGTGAAGTATATAAAAACTGCAGGTTAAAAAAAATTCTAAGTGCTCTGAATTATTATAGAAAAGGGATTAATCAAAAGCAGAAATCTTCTATATAAATATAGGTCAGATGTACGAGTATTAATTATTTGGATGATAGACGTTAAACATCTTGCAGCGAAATTGCCAGCATATTTAGGACGATAACTTTATTAATAAAAAAAGACAGAAGTTATTACCAAAAGAAATAAGACAATACAACAAACCATGTCAATCGGCAACACCTGACTTATTCAAAAAGACAGACGAACATTTACACGACGAAAAATTATGAATGCTTATGAGAAATGATATGAAAATATCTTGCAAACCAATTTGAATTGCTGAAATCAAAAACTTATACAGTTCATCTGTTTCTACCTAGGTTCCTGATGAAGGTTAATCCAGAAATGCGCTTCGGACGCATGAAATTTGGGTCGATACCTCTGCTGGTGGACTATCAGTCCCCGAGGGCATCATCAGCGTAGTATTCAGTACTTCAGTAATGACATGATTTATAACAAACCTTTCTCAATTTGTTCATTTTTAGATTTTGAAATTTTTAAGAAACTAAGGTTTCAACTCTCTCAGGCAAAGTTGACCTTAGATGGATTTGGCTATTTTAGGTGCTTTTTTATTATAACGATCTTCAACTGTTTTGGTTCTTATACATTCTTGGCTTTCAAATATTCGACTTTGAGCGTTCCTGATGAAGGTAAATCCAGATAAGCGCTTCGGACGCATGAAATTAATAACATGTTGTTTTCATTTTTGACTAACTTTTCAGCTGATGTCGGTATTTCCCCTTTATATTCGACTTTATTTCATAAGACAGTTTAAACAATGCTAAGCATTTGCTAAATGTTTTTCAGTATCAAATCAGTTGTTATCTTAGGCTACAATTTAGTGACAGATACATAGTCATGATAGTGATATATATCTTTAATTTATTTGTCTTATTGAGTAGCTGTATATTTAACGTACACGCCACAGCTCCTGTTTTTCATACTTATTTGAACTTTCCACAGGAAAACAAATACTGTTTCTTAATTACTTAATCTATTAAAGTTCATGGTTGTTTTTCATGGTGTAGCATGGTGTAGCATGGGAACTGCTGATCTTCTGAAATTGAAATCATGGTAATTTCCTTTATGTGTCTCATTTGCTGGTATATGGTAAATTATATTTGCTATATAGAAATGTTGTTAGTAAACTTGTTAACAAGGAACTCATTTGACTCAATTCGCCATCGGGAGTGAGAAAAGGGTTAATGTCTCGAAAATTGCTGTAAATCTGTCTTTCTTAGCAAATTAGGATTATATATCTAGTAAACATAAAAAGTAAAACTTACTACTTACTTACTTCTAAGATGATTTCTTTCTGTTAGGTTTTATTTCGTTTTTACATATATGCCCTTACTAACATATATCTTTAGTTACAATAAATGTTATTCATTAACAATGTAACTGATATGAACCCTAATAAAACCAAACAAACAAGTAAAAGAAACATAATATGATAACAATGAAATTGATTCATACTGTGTTTTTCGATGATCTATTTAAAAAAAACCCTCTTCTTTATTTCATTTATAGTACCATTATTCATGATAATAAAGTCCTATATATAAATATATATACCCAATCGAAATAAAATACAAATGCAACTCCACTGCGTGTTAACGTTAATAATGCACATAGTCAGGGAACTAGTCAGTGGTTGTATCTGTGAATTTGTTTGGGGTTGGTTGTCGGGACTGATGGTTATCTAAATAAAGGCAACAGTAGTATACCACTGTTCGAAACTCATAAATCGATAGAGATAAAAACAAATCCGGGTTACAAACTAAAACTGAGGGAAACGCATCAAATATAAGAGGAGAACAACGACACAACAAAAACACAACATTAAAATGTAACACACACAGAAACGAACTATAATATAACAATGGTCATTTTCCTGACTTGGTACAGGACATTTTAAGAAAAAAATGGTGGGTTGAACCTGGTTTTGTGGCATGCCAAACCTCCCGCTTTTATGGCAATGTTAAATATAACATTAAAATGACAACATTACCTGACAGGACTACAATACAAATAAATGGGAGAACATATAGGACAAAGAAACACACGAATAATAGCTAACAAAAGGTACTAAGTTAAAAATTTAAATACACCAGATGTGCGTCTCGTCCACACAAGACTAAAGAACTTAAAGATTGCAAACAACGATTGATTTCCCCGTAAGCCACAATAGTAGCCTTTTAAAGATACAGGTGGCCTTCGGCTGTTGTCTGCTCTTTGGTAGGGTTGTTGTCTCTTTGACATATTCCCCATTTCCATTCTCAATTTTAGACTTTAGAAATTTGATTTTTTGAACAAAACCTTGCTAGATTTAAGACAAATTATTTGGACAGTATTTTGTAGTCCCAAAAATATAGGTTCCCGTTACTTTTCTTAACGCAATTTGTACTTATCTCCCTTGCCTATCAACTCTGCACTTAAAAATACGTATATCTTCACAGCGTAGAAAAGACTTCTCATGCCCTTTAGGGCTAAGGAAAATATAGTATTTGCCTTTGGTATAATGCAGAGTGGACAAAGTATCTAGTAATAAAAGATATCGGCTGCACACAACGACCAATCAAGATAAGCCATACTCTTAATTCTGAATACCATGTTATCTTCATAAAATGGCTCCGCCGTTAAAATCTAATGGTTTATTGTAACCAATAGATCTTTGGAAATATAGTGTTATGGTTAAGAGCAATTTACACTTGATACTTGGTGTGGACACTTTCTAATGTTGAAGGCAAGACAGTTATCTGGTATTGTTTTAACTCTAGGTTTAATAGTATTTTAGGACAGGTGCCAAATTTTTCATTTAACACACACCTACTTTGAATCGTATTATTAAAAATATAGACAATATTCACAGAAAAAAAATTATTTTATTACTCTGTACAAACACACAATTATGCACAAGAGTAACAACAAATAGGTGAAACATACCAAATTATTTTAGAAAATATATCAAAATAAAAAAGTGCATATTCAAATTTATTAATATATATTTACTATGCATATTTTCCGCATTGATTGTGAAAGACTTGATGAAAAGTTTTTACAGGTAATGTTAATATAAGCATTTTACAATGACTTTTATTGAACACTGTATTATACGAGGCGATTAGCATCCATTACATTTATTAAATGTTATTTCAAATTGATTTAATTATTTGTCTCTCTATGATAAATAGTTATATATTAATGTAATGTGCGGAATACTAGACAGAAATGCCTTACTATAAGTATGTAAATGATCTTACTAAATGCATTTTACTCTTAAACAAAAACGTTTTATGATGCAGACAACATAAACATTAAGAATAATGTTTTAGTATCGTTTAACAAGCTTTTTTCAATCCACTTATTTTATTTTTGAAGAAATTTTGAATTAAGAATAAATCCTATGATCACAGAAACCCACACCTACACAATCCCATTTCAACAAAGACGGAGCATATCCAAGAACTATAGTTTTATACTACACTTTTTTGTTGGCGTCTTTGCTAGATCAATCTGTATGTTTGTTAGAATATTTTAGTCTGTTGTGTTGTATGTCTGTGATGTATATTTACACAGTTTTGGCTGGTGGGTCCCAATTATAGTCACATTCATCTATTATGTCTGTTTGGGTTGATCACCCAATTTTGTCAATATAACGTAACTATAAACAACGTTCATACAAGTGGGAGGTTTAGCTTGTATTAACAAGGTTTAACCCACCATTTTCTTTGGTAAACGCCTGTTCCAAGTCAGGAATATGGCGGATGTTTTTCACTTGTAACGTTGATTAACAACGTTTGGTTTTGTCAGTTTTTATGGACTTCCCCTTTTTGAATTTGCCTTGGAGTTCGGTATTTTTGTTATAATTTTTAATGCCTTGGTTGATTGATATCATTTGACAAAATTGGGTATATTTTATTAAGCAAAGGTAAACCTTACTTACATATGGTCTAACGGTAAATGTTTACACGTGCACAAATCAGCAAAAGTCCTTATTTATTTCGTATGTCCTGAGGCAACAAATTTTACACAAATTTGCTCCAATAAAAGAATTTCAAGCTTAATTTATAATTTCTTATGCATTAGGTTATTACCAAATACCTAATCAATATACATGAATTGACGCATTAGATACAAAAGGCGAAAACCAAATTCTTTTAATAAATTTAGTGTCCAAGGACCACAACTTCCACAAAAATCGGTTCAAATGTAAAGAACTCGAAATTGATTAGCAACTTCTTATGATATGCATGAACACCATATACTTACTTATTACATTGAAGCATTAATTGAAGTAAAAGGTGTAGCGAATTTTAGTTTAACAGACTGACGGACTGACTGACAGACGAAAATAATACAAATATAAAGTCTTTTTTAACTTTGACAGTAGAAGCCTATGATTATATCAATATATGTAGAGATGCAACGATTTCTACGAACAGTTTACTGTTGATTATTGCTTAAAAAATCATGTTTAATATTTTGTCCTTGTTCACGTATCCAGCAAAACCCTAGTTAATCAAAAGATCATAACATGGCTTAAGTATATGTAAGACATTTTTAACAACCACTTGGGCCATTACAGACTTTGTAAAGTCACATAATCATATGATGGAGTTATACTAGTTTTAAGAGTACTCAACATCTAAATCAAGGAATCAACAAGATGCACGTTAAAATTAGATCAGAAAAAAAAACAGCTATAAAAATCGGAAAAATAAGACGACAATGGCAAAGGTATAAGTAAAACAAGAAAAATCTAGATGTACTACGTTCAATGGCATTACATAGTAGAGATTCTGAAAATAAATCCATCAAAGTCTGAAAAGTGATTTAGGAGGAGAAGGGAATGTTAATATATACTGTAGTGTGTGCATGAGTTTTTGCGGATACAAATTTTAACAGAAGGACAAACGAACGAACAAACAGAAAACAGAACAAACAGATAGACAGACGGACTAACTTCTCCATCACTATATACATGTACCACCTACTTAAGAAAGCGGGAGGTATAATTGTATCATATAAAATGCTTATATTTACTGAAAACAAATTAAAAGTACGTAATCTGCTAATACAGAAATCATGCCATCCTAGCCTCATTGATTGACTGCTGTATTTCGACATATGTATTATGAAATTTAAACATAAGTGCAAACATGGGTATATCGTAGCAACTGAAAAGTTTAAACTGCATTTGAAGGAACCATTGTAACATCACCATCATATATGCAGATCAATAATACAATAACTAATATTATTACCTGCATCTTATTTTCTATAAAACTGAATTATTGTTTGGTTTAAATATACTGACGACAAATGTTAACCAAAACAATTTCAAACAGGATACACATGAATAGCAAAGCATGTAAAAGGTAGATTTTGATAGCTACGCAATAAACCTTAAAAGGAAACTCTTTTTTTTTCAAAATTGATGTGCAGTAGTCAAACTATCAAACTCAGTGGACATAAATAGCAACAATTCTTCTTAATTAATAAATACAAAGTCAGGATCAAACTTTTGTTTATTTATCCTCCCTGAAAATTCCTAAAACGGGTAACAATTACGAATGATTTCTGTTAGACTTTGACTACAGGAACTTTAAGAATATGGGCTCGTAACACTAGATGGGAACACATTCATCATCAGGTGTTCTGACGTCTTAGTTCATATTGACGGAGATATTGTTTATTGACGACGAACATTGTTCCAGGTGTTTTCATAAATATAAGTTGTACAGTGCTCAACAATTTTCATTTTAACTTTTACATGAAACACCGCGAAACCATTTTGAGTAAGATTTCTATAAGCTCTATTTTTTTATTGAGCATATTCATAATTTATTCCCCCTTTTATTCGATATATGTTTAATTGTTTTTATTCCCGTCGAAAACAGTCGGTTGCAATATTATGAGTTTTATGACTTATCCTAGTATGCGATACTCATGCTGGTTTGATAAGTTTTTTTTTGTCCGACAAGTAAAGAACTTTGTTTAAATAACTTGATATAAGCATATTACTTGAAATGGAAGGCTTTGTCGATATTTTTTAACAGGACACAGATATGTTTGAATTAGTGTTAAAAATTCCGCTGGTTTATTAAAACTCATATTAACCATTAGTTTTTCAACAGTCTGAATAAACCTTTATCAGGAATACCCAAAACTAAAAACTTGAAAACCAGACATGTTTTTCTACGTAGAAACGTTAGGAGATATATGATTCAAAAGAGACATAAAAAAAATTGCCAAATTAATCTCAGGTCAACTTTGCCAGAAGGTGTTGGAATCTTTGTTTATCAATAATTTCTTAAAGTGATAAGATCATGACAGTATCGAAGCACTTAATACTGAGCCTATGCCTTCCGGAACAATCCACCATAAGTGTTATCGACCTACTTCTGTTAGATGAAACTAATACTTTATAAATTTCTTGCGTCCTAAGCGCATTATAGATTGACCTTCATCATGCTTAAACCTAAATAAATCTTATATAAATTAGCACCAGCGTTTAATTGAGTCAGATTTTGAGGTCGTTTTTGTCATTTAGGATGTGACCTGGTTCAGCATACAGTTATACCATAATTGAATGTTAGCCAATGATTCTCGTTGTGTTCAACTTGGTTTGCAAAATGACAATGTTAACACTTTACATTTCGTGTTACTTTTGTTCTGTTTTCAGCTGTTGGTTTTTTCCATCTTTCTTTGCTCTCCCAAACATAAGCATAAAAACAATCCCTATGAGATAAATCTGTTCTAAAATGTTCTTTTAACATAGCTGAAGAAGTATTATCAAACCATGAAATTTTAAAAGACACCGTTATCTGAGTTTATAAAGACCAACAAAATGTCAATCGCTTTTTGCTTTAAAAAAAGACGGCTTCGCACATTACCAAGTGGTTTCTAGACTGCTGAACTCAATGACATTCTACTGTCTGTTCTTTGGATTGTAATCTGTTTTCCGGCTGTTTTGAATCAGCAGTTATATCAACTGTAACACCGTCAGTACTTTACTCAGCAGTTGATAGGAAAACTAAGTTACATGTCATATGATGTCTTGTTTTCACAAACATACAACTTCATATTTAGGTTTGTCTAACACTGTTGCACGAAACAATCCAAACAATTTTTGTTTATACGCTGAATACTATCTTTTGTTTCATTGAATATATATATATACTACGTAACTTGTTTTCTTGGACTAACAAAATTATCATCAGATAACTTTTTTAAAGGAAAAAATGTTACCGTTAACTATGCATTAAATGTACGTTTTTCTGTAAAAAATATAATGAACATGACATAATTAGTTTGAAGTCTTGTACGGTATCAATCTGTTACTGGGAAATTCGGTTTGAATTTCTATAGTATTGATGTTATAACCGTCAAATTTGCAAAACAATACCTTGCGTTTATGTGTCGGACAAATCGGCAATTGTACGTAGTTGAAATATGATAACTAACAGATTTGTGCTGCAAATAGAGATGAAAATTAACTGCAAAAAATAAAATTCAGGTCCTGATTTATACTAAAGAACTTAACTAAAAACAAAAATGACAGATACAAACTAACGGCAACCACTGATTTATAGGCTACTGACTTAGGACAGGCTCATACAGAATGTGGCGGGGTTAAACATGTTAGTGAGTACTCAACCCTCCTCTAACACAGGTCAATTGAGTAACATAACAACATCGGACAGGTGCCACATTTTCATTTACCACACACCAATTATTAGTCGTATTTATATAAATATAATCAAGTTATTTATATTATATTATTATTATATTAAATGTTTTACGGATAATTTTGAAAAAAAGCATTGTACAAAATCTTTTATTGGACATGGTATTTTTTCGAGGCTATTATCATCTTTTACATTTTCTAAATGTTATTTCAAATTGATTTGATTGTTTTACATGGCAAATACTTATATCTTAACGCAAAGTGTGGAATACTAGACAGGAATGCCGAATTATAAAATTCATTGTTAGTATTAGCTTTATTTAAAGTCAGTTCGGCAGGATAAATCTCTTTAGTGTACATTATTGAGAGCCAATATATCATCTAAATATCTAAAAGTGTTATTAAATTTTGAATCAGATGTTGTTTCGATGGGTCTTTGCTGATTTTAGTCATAAATTGTAACTCATAACAATACAGAAACAGGTCCGCAATAAGTGGTGCACAGTTAGTCCCCATGGGACTTCCGATAACCTGACGATATACGGAATCTCCATAGCGAACAAAATGTTATCTAGTAAAAATTCAAGGGCAGTTATAGTATCAAAGCAGGTCATATTGACATAATTCTTTTGTTTGTTGTTACTAAAAAATGACCTAAAAGAGTTTGAACATATATATTCGCATTCCGACGTTTTAAATGCCCATTTAATCAGGTGTGTGAATTTTTTCTTAAAAAGATTATGAGGCAACGTGGTATATAGGGTATATGCTTCAAAGGATCTTCGTATTGTTTGGATCCAATATCTTGGAGTTTATATACATATTTTACCTGGTTCCGAATCAACAATTTCCTTACATGTAAAAGAGTCAATTATGTACAAATCTGACGACTCTTCTAAAAATGGATTTCCAAACTCGTTCATCACTTTAGAAAGCCTTTTGTGTTTTCGTAGAGTCTTCATGATGTCGGTCATCTGTTGTAAAATGACTCAAACTACTAGATCTTTCAAATTCATCTACCAGTCTACTGACTTCTGGTCCAGTTACCATCCATCGTCTCTAAAGGATCTACGATTAAACGTATGGCACCAACATCGCCCTTCACAATTGCTTTATTCTGGTTTTGTGCCTGATTATTTGTGCTATAAGAAAACAACTTGCTGGTCTTACGTACAGTAAAATTACCATTTGCAAATTTCATTGCGACCTGTGGGTGATGTTCGTGAAGGGAAGCCATATCTCGGAAATGGATCGGGAACCATTGAGCATAATTAGTTATCAAAGGTACCAGGATTATAATTTAATACGCCAGACGCGCGTTTCGTCTTCATAAGACTCATCAGGGACGCTCAGATCAAAATAAGTATAAACCCAAATAAGTACAAATATGAAGAGCATTGAGTACCCAAAATTCCAAAAAGTTGTGCCATAACTTACACGATCAATACCAAAAAAACGGTATCATGATTGATAAGGACTGTTTGTAAAGTACGATGAGCGTACTACCGAAAGCACAAGAAGTTCTTAATTCATAATTGAACGCTAGAAAATATACTGTGGTCAAGATGACTCTCTTTCCTCACACCAGTTGATCAAATACTTGAACGTCACATAGTCTTGTGCTATATTAACGTTAGAACACTCAGCACAGAGAAGGCACACATAAATAATATGATAGTCGTTACAACATATAAACCGCAGAATAACAACGAACATCTTCCATTAACGACAGCACAGGACATCACAAACAGTGACGTGTTTTTGTAACGAATATATAATCTTGAAATTCATACAATTAATTTCACAATACTAGTCCAAACGATTATCTTTACCATGACGGTATTGAAAGGCTATTTTAAATAAATGCTGTGACGACGTCATAATTATTTGGACTAACACAATACTTTTATCTATGGACAATGGAAATTAACTCGACTATACTAACAAATAAGACATATGTGAAATGTACCGAAAATACAAAATTCAAACCACAAACGATAAGACATAACACAATATCTAATCGAAAAGTTTTGTAGCTAGTTATAGTTATGCGATATCGAACTTACCCACGAGCCTCCCCATCATCGCCAATTTTTCTGAAGATGGTATGCTTTTTGATTCACGTTATGAAACTTTAAAAATGTTTAGACCAACATATCTTGTAATCCTGAGTAGGTAAGATCCAATCTTATGCGTTAGCACCTTGAAAATCAAGAAAGACATTCCACTCAAATACTGCTTGCTTAATTTCTGTAGTACAAGTAGGTCTGAAAGTCGTACACATTATGTGTATACATCTACCCGTAGATGAGTATTTCTGTTTAAAGATATGCGACTAGCTCAGGCACTGTATTCCAGTGGTAAATTATACTTAATTATCTTAGAATACACTAGCATTTTAAATACTGTTGCACATACCATGTGTGTTTTGTATCAACTGTGGCGGGATGTGATTTGTTTTTGTTCTTGATTTGCAATATGACATAACTCAGCGAATTCTATTCTACCAGAAAAAAAAGTTCTACATGAACCGAGCAGTTCTTGATTTGAAAAATGACACCACTCAGTGAATCATATGATACTAGCGAAAACAAAAATCCTTATGTTATTCACACAGTGTGCCATGCGCACGTGAATTTGTCTGTAACATAACGTGTTGTTCCTTAGCCCAAGTATTTTGTATAATAAAATTATGATTTACATCGTGATTCATTTCAATACTACAACGACTTATTAATCATTATATCTGTGAATTATTCTCAACTGGACGTTAGCAGCAACAATATTTCAATCAACGACTTTTTAGTGGTAATGTGCCTATAATCGTAACTGTACAGTTATTTTGTAGTTATCAAGGGTTATCATTAAATGATTTGCGTTCAGAAATTAATCTATTAATGCGTCCATATTGGTACTATAGTGGTACTATATTGGTGTATAATGTGTTAAATCACATCAAGAATTCTGAAAACGATGGTTCAAGGTCAACATATTGAGGTCGTAGTATCTAATATTAGTCTACATATGACGTATTCACCTTGGATTGTTTACTGGCTGAAAATTTTGATTTCATTTTATCTATAACGTCTGTAACATGTATAAGATAAACTATTATTATTTAGACAGTTTGTTAAAATATTGAGATGTCTAAAACAGTATTTTCCATCAAAGCTCTTACATGAAGCATAATTTCAATGCACAAATTATACATGCCTATCTGAGTGTTTCTTGTTTAAAAAGAAGTATGTCAGTGTCTCAATAAAAATTTAGAATAAATTTATATCACCATCATTATATTTAGTTAGATACTTAATCCGTTGTTTTTTGTCATTTGGAATGTGATCTGGTTCAGCATATAGATTAAATATTTTTATGTTAGTAAATGCTTCTAGTAATTGAATATATTAACATTAACACTTGGATTGCAAAAAACAATGTTGGCACTTCAACCTTTGTGTTGTTATGTTTTCTTTCTTTAAATTTTCTACTAATGATTCATTCCTTTGTTGTTCTTTCCAACATAAGCATAACAAAAATTGTATATGAAGGTTAATATGTGGTATAATTTTCTTTGCAAAAAGTATTATTAACTTTGAAGATTTGATAGACACTGTTGGCTGAGTTCATAAAGATCAATAAAATATCAATCGGTTTTGCTTTCAAAGAAAGACAGATTTGCAAGGCAATCATCCAGTGGTTTCAAGATTGCTCAATTCAATGAAATGTACTGTCCGTTCTCTGACAGTAATATGTTTTCCGACTGTTTTAGTTCTTCCATTACATCAACTGTTACACCATCAGTAATTTACTCAGCAGTTGGTTGGTAAATTATATAGAATGCCATATAATTTCTCGGTTATACAAACATAAAGTTATTTTCATTTTAAATCACCAAATGCGACTGATAAACATATTTTTCTTGTGATAAGCAACACGACTGATGTTTGTAGTTGAGCAGGAACTCATTTTTCAAATTTAGATTTTTTTGTGTTTTTGTGTGTTATGTATTGGGAACAGATTTTTGCCTTTCGTTTATTTTCGCTCAGATACATTATCATACGGATGAAAGAAGATGAAGGGTACATGTCAATAAAAACGTAACCCAATGACATGATTTATACCAATACTTCTACCTTTTTTCTTTTGAACAGATTGCCTAACAGAAATGATTTATATATACGTTAAAACATCAAATGTAGTATGTGCATGATAATGATAATGATTTGTGAACAGTTGCTTGTTTTCCTTTTGTTTTCTGTTGGCCATGTATTTCACGTTTTTGACTTATTTTGTTTGATTGCTCCTTGACATCTGTTATGAGAAACATATTTGAAAGGATACTTGATCTTATGATTAACATAAACGGTCAGACATTGAATGTATTACCTATTAAGTGCTTTACTCGGTGAACCATGATTATGTATGCTCTTAGCGAAGCGTTTAATATCATGGAATAGTTCAACTCAGTGATTCAAATTAGTCTTTTTACTCTGTCAACAGTTTGTTTATACGCTGAATACTATCTAGGATTATCAAAACTTATAAAAATACTTCGTAATTGTTTTTTTGAACTAACAAAATTGTCATCAGATAGCATTTTGTAAAGGAAAATATGTTATCGTTAGAAATTCATAAACAGACCGTTTTTCTCTCACAATATAATGAAGAAGAAATAATTAATTTGATGTCTTGTATGTAATCAATCTGTTACTGAGTATTTCGTTATTATTGATGTCATAACCATCGGAATTTCGAAACAGCAACTTGCATAATCATCGAGTTTTGTGCAGACGTGACCGTTTACGTTAAAAACAACAAGAATGAATAGCACGTTAGTGAAACATGATAGCAAACAGATTGGTCGATGGCGCTGAACACAGTGGATAGTTGCCAAGATTGAAAAGAAACATGGATTCAAATATCGCTGAGGGAAGGACACAAATGTTACATTATGACTTAAGGATATGTTGTTTGAATGCTATTGAGAAACATACCACTAGAGACGATGATGTAAACAATAATAGTATTAAACTAAATGTGTTTCAGTCTTATTAACAGAGGAAATGATTGTTTCTGCCTAAAACCATGAAAAATAGAGACTCTACGTTTTTGTCTGCTTCCCAATCAAGACAATGTTGGTTCATTTTGCAATAATCGTGTAGTATAAACATACAAATACATACAAGTACGTTTATATCTGTTCGTTTGTCTCTTTGCTATTTGTTATTTTCTGTTGCTTTACGTCGATCTGATATATCTGAAGCCCTTTTTAACTGAATTTAAGTGTTTTCTTATGTTGTGGTGTTACACCACTGTCCCTGGATATGAGAAGGGTTGACGCTCATAGACATATTCTCCATGTTCGCCACATTCTTTAAATGCCTGCAAAGAAAGACTATTATTCATTAGTAGTCGTTGTTGTTGTCTTTTATATTTTCTAGTGGTGTAGTATATTTCAGACTGTTGGTTTTATCTTTTCAATTGTTTTACATTCATGACTGAGCCTTTTAAAGCTCACTATATATGTGCTCATTTTTGAAGGCCGAACGGTGACCTGTAATTGTTCATATTTTGCCAGTTTGCGATCTTCAATGGATATTTGTCTCATTGGAAAACAAACTACATCTTCATATCATAATTATCAGTAGAAATATCCCAAGCAAAAAAAAAAAAAAAAGGTACTGAATTAATTGTTTTGCAGCTGAAACACATAATACGACTGAGTCGTAGCTGGAATATTGTCAACATTGAGCTAAAATGAATCTACAAAAAAGCTCTGTAATTCAATCGAAAATGAAAATCAGTTACTGCATCATGTGTTCCAGTACGTCTAGGTTTATGACGTATATAACAAAATTTTTTAGCAATAATTGCATACGCTGATTTTTCATATACTATTTCATACTTATTCAGCCCACCAATTTGTTCCTTTTGGGGTTTATTGAATTCCCCCAGATTTTGTTTGTTACCTTGTTCTGTATATATTAAATCGATTGATGAGATTTGAACATCGGTACACTACTATCGTCTTAATATAACAAGTGGGAACTTTTCTTAGGTGATGTCATTTGCACGTGTACTCCTTTACATATGTCATTTATGTACCGTGTTGTCCGTTTGCTTTTTCCCACTGGTACAGTCTGTTGAATGTATTTTTAAAATTTTCCTTTTGTTTTCAGAGAACACCATTCGGTTATATGGTGACACAACAATACAATTGTACCAAACACTGGAATGAAATAAAGTATATGTTATTGATTTAACTAAAACATGTTATTGGAGATCAAACTGGTAATTTTGATTCTTTAAATTCACGTAGATGCATCGTCGAATGCGTTTTATCTGTTGATTTTAACTAGTAATCAACATCTCATTAGTATCACTAGCTGACTAATATTTGTTCTTTGCAAAGAAACCGAGGTCATCCCCGTTATGAATTTGGGTTTGCTTAATCTTTAGTTTCTGTGTAGTGTTTTGTGTGTGGACTATTGCATGTCTTGTTATGGCCATGTTGTTATCTGTTTTGTTTTCTTACGATTCGTTTGTACCACTTTTATCTTCATATCAGCAATTAAAAAAGAAATAAAAACATACGTAGTACATAGGAATGGCAACATCTTAAAAAATAAGGTTCTTGACATTATTTCTGATATATATTTCCGTGACGTGACTTATTTTAAAACACAAGAGAAAAAAGACAGAGTTGGGACGGAAAGGGGGGTCAATATTATTAAGAAATAATTATTGAAAAGTCCAATTTCAATATTGAGTCCTGTATGTGTTTTTGTGCGATTGTTTTGATGAACTGCCAAACTATCATTTTGCTATTGTTAGAATATTTTGTATAAACGAATCTAAAATTTCATACATTTGGTGCGTCAAAAGCGTTCTCCTAGTTTACATTCATCAAGAATGCTCAAAAATAAAGTTGTGAAGACCAAAGATGTATAAGTAATTGAGAAGTTATACGACCAAAAGGCACATAAAACACTGATAAAATCCATCTAAGGTCAACTTGCATAAAGCTAAAGCTATATTATAAACCATACCAGTATTAAAGCACTAACTAGTCCAACAGAACGGTATCGACCTAGTACTAAAAAATGTGAATTAAACTCTTTATATACCTATATGTAGTTATTACCTTGTAGAATGATATGTCTCTCTTTTTGCAGACAAAGTTTGGGAGAATTGTGCTTCAAGGCACAACCTAATAACCTATGTAATGTCATTATCTTTACTAATTAAAACGGCAAGTTCAGTTACTGGTACAGTTTGTAAGCCCATATTGAAATCATGTGCTGTTCGAATTGGGAGTTTACTGTACACATTTCCATTTTTAATATTCTTTAAAGGATAAAGGCAGAAACAATCATCTTCTCTCCTATTATTAGGCTGCGATACTCATGCAGAAAATGTCATTAACGCACAGTTTAATTATCGTGCTTCTGTACATACACTTGTCCAGATTTGGCTACACTTTAGTTCATTTTTGGTTTTATCAGCTCATTAACGTTTGTATAAGGTTTTTGATTTTCAAATATTTGGCCTTGGGCATTACTGAAGAGACATTAAATGTCGAAATGTGCATCTGGTGCAGCAAAATTGCTACCGTTAGCGTTGTTATTTACATAATTCATTGACTAAATATACTAATTTTCTATTGGGAAACTGTCAAGTAGTTTCATGAGGATGGAAGCTTCATTTTATCCTTGTTGTAATTTTTGAAGAAAAAGAATATTGCCAGACAAAATGAGAGAAAACAAATAATCTGAATAAATTTATTTAGAATTATATTTAACATCATCTGGTTTACAGCGGTAAAAATGTCATGAAACCAGATAAAATTAAAACATAGCAATCTCTTTTATTAAACTATTATGATAAATTACTAAATAATTACTTAATTACTTACGATAAATATGTAGTTGTTCCTGTGGAAAAAACTTCAAATAATATTGTCTTTGTATGTTAATTCGTACTACAACGAGTGTCTTGTAAAAGAATTAGGAATAAATGAGCACTAAGGTAATCCAACATACAAAGACATATCATTTGACAAGAATGAGATTTTGGCGAATCATAAGTCATTCATGGCTTCAATGAACATTACAACATTACACTGAACAGCAAATCTGAGGACTTACCTTGTTTGTATTGGATACCCAAGTTTCACAAAATTCCGTGCAAACAACTGTACATTGCCGGCTCATCTGCATGTTCTACAAAGGAATTGTCCATTAGATTGATAAAAGTCTGTCTGCAGTGGAAAAAGTTCTTCAGAAAAACGGTTTACTCGCTTAGTGGTATTTACCATATGTGGATTCTATAAAACTATAAAGAAATTTTGGATAATTTTAAATCTCGATCTTTCTCTGAAATTAATTCTATCAAAACTTTTGATTTTTCAACCCTGTATACCACCATTCACCATGTGAAACTGAAAAATCGTCTACAAGAAATAATCCATAATGCGTTTCAATATAAAAATGGTAGCATACAGGAGGTTTTTTTCTTGTTGAAATTAAAAAAGCTTACCACAATATAATAGAATAGAGAATGGAAACAAGGACTGTGTAAAAGAAACAACAATCCGACAAAAGAGCAGAAAACACCCCAAAGCCTCCAATGGATCTTTAAGGCACCAAGAAAATGCCGCCCCCGGAGACGACCTCCAGCTTTTCCCTTAACAATAATGTATACTAGTTCAGCTAAATGGACTAAACCCTGAAGCATACAAATAAAAAAAAGCAAAAAAATAAAAAAAAAACAAAAAAACAAAACAAAACTTACAAAGGCTAGAGGTTCCTGGGACAGGCGCAATAACGCAGCAGGGTTAAACATGTTTTGTGAGATCTCAGCCGTACCCTATACCTCTAGCCAATGTGAAAGAAACAAACACACAGCAATACGCAGAGTCAAAATCAGTTTAAAAAGAAGGCCGAGTCCGATGTTGGAATATGTAACAAAAGAAACTTAGTAAGTCGATTTAGTGCCTTCCATTTCGTGTTATTGTGTCTTTAGTATATACTATTTACCACATGCGTGTGCATTTCTTTCTGTTTCAACGTTCTACGCATACAACGTCCTGCCAAGGTGCGTGACTGCGTAATAAATGACCTTGTAAGGTCACGTGGGTTAGGGAACGGTGTATTAATGATCTTTTTTTATTTTCTTACTATTGCTTGAGTTGTTAAAGAAGATTGTTCATTTCTTATAAAACATCACTTTTTGTGTTTATATGTAAATGACATAGTTTAAGTTGATTCATACGCATTACACCTTTTGCTGTTTGTTGAGATTCAATTTGAAGACGCAAGCTCAAATAAAATTATTATTACTGTTAAATTGAAACGCTGTTGTATGAAAATAATTATGATAATATCTTTTATAAAGCCCTGCTGTTACATCTGTGTAAACTTTTTCTATAAAAAAAAAAAACAAAAACAAAAACAAAAAATAATCGAGAACTCATAAGAAAGAAACTAAATATACCCGACTTTGAAGAAATATTAACTAAACTAATAATACGTTTGATTTTGTATTACTTTTCAAGGTGATTTTTATCAAAGAAATATTTAGATATCTGTTTTCAAATTAATACATCTGTATAGCTGTTCCTCTCATCTCTTTGCTGTAGATATTATAAAATGAAACACAATTCATCCACTCACATTTCTCCTTCAATATTCACCCAAACTTAATTTGTTGTCTGTAAGGATCTGGTAGATAAGATAAACAAAATCAATCTAATATCTCTCTTTGATAAACCCAAGAAGCTGTCGTATTGAATCATATATTGCCCGAAGCCTCCTTTTAAGTAGTATTAAATGTACATTTGTTTGTCGGAAGAAACAGTTAAAAACCATACTATGAAAACTCACCAAACAAAGATATCAGGACTATTAAACCGTATAAAATATAATCGACTTCTTCTACGACCCTCGCCAGATTGATTCCATAACGTAAGAAAAAGAGCAGATCTAAAATTGGTCATATGAATGTTAATAGAGCAAGACTTTTTGTTAGCAATAGCTTTTTATAATTATAATGTATGTTCTACTGTATGCATTCCGTCACTGACTTTATATCGTAACTTGGTTCCATGGGTTTGTTAGAATAAATGTATTAAAGAAATGTCTGTGAGATTAGTACCTTTTATTGAATAATATTCAAATGAACCCTTAAACGCAGCAAAAAAATTATATCCTGTAGAATTGGAAGACTTAACAAGTCATCATATAAAGTTTGAAAAGCACCAATTAATGAAAAAAAAAAAAAATATTTGTTAACATGATGAACACATAATTACTAGAGTTTATCCCTTTTTTGTTTAAAAAAGAATGATAAACCATTCTGAAAGTATAATGGATAAGAAGAAAAAATATGCTTTTGAATAAATGCAGTTATTAGCAAGGGATTTTGATTTTTATACGGTGAAGTTTATAAAAACTGAAGGTAAAAAAAATTCTTAGCTATCTGAATTATTAAAGAAAAGGTATTAAACAAAAGCAGAAATCTTCTATATAAATATCAGAGGCACGAGTGTTAATTGATTGGATGATAGACGCTAAAAATCCTAAAGCGAAATTGCCAGCCTATTTAGGACGATAACTTTATTAATATAAAAACAAAAGACAGAAGTCAATACCAAAAGATATAAGACAATATAAGAGACCACTTCAACTGCCAACACCTGACTTTTTTAAAAAGACAGACGAACATTTACTCGATAAACAAATTATGAGTGCTGTGGAAATATGATATAAAAATATCTTGACTAAATTTTCAACTGATGTCAGTATTTTCCCCTTGTATTCGACTTTATTTCAATAGACAGTAATAACAATGCTCTATCATTTGCTAACTGTTTTTTAGCATCAAATCATTTGTTATCTTATGCTACAATTTTGTGACAGATACTTAGTTATAGGTTCTATTAGTAATGTGTTCTATTGAGTTGCTGTATAATTAACGTACACGCCACAGCTCCTTTTGTTCCTACTTTTTTTTAACTTTCCACAGGAAAACTAATACTGTTTCTTTATTACTTAATCTAAAAGAGTTCATGGTTGTTTTAGTGGTGTTTTATGATGTATAATGGGAATTGCTGATCTTCTGAAATTGAAATCATGGTTATTTCTTTTATGTGTCTCATTTGCTGGTGTATGGTAAATTATATTTGCTACGCAGAAATGTTGAAGGTAAACTGGTTAACAATGAACTAATTCAAAATTCAAGAGTCTATCCTTAATTGAGGTAAATTATATGGCTTTCCAAATGCCGTTTCGATTCCTAACATCACTGAAGATACATTAATTGTCGGAATCCGGATATGGTGTACGAAAACCTTTGCACCTTTTGTTTGCGGTATACCATCTTTTCCTCAACTTTATTGTTTTCTGTTTAGTATTAAATTTATAATTAAGATCCATTTATTACATCGGTGATCCGTTTATTTGGCAATCGCCAATGGCAGTCAGCAGGGTTTAAGAACATCAGTTGTTCGACCTGCTAGTCAAATGCGTTTTGTTAAAATAAACTTTTTCACTCATTTGGTCTTTTGGAAAATGTTGTTTGCGCTGTATGTAGACCCCTCTACCAAGAAATTTGTTTTGCATGCACACGTATAAAAAATGCGGTTTTATCCAACGCAATCATAGGGTTTGAACGTTGTTTTCAATTTAGACTTGTTTATATATATATATATATTTGAACGTTGTTTTTAATTTAGAATTGTTTATATTTTTTCGTTTGAGCTTGTATTATATTTTCCTTCGGGTTTATATGATCCGTTCATCCTATTTTGACTCTTTCAAAATTCAAGAGTCTATCCTAAATTGAGGTAAATTATCTGGCCTTCCAAATACCGTTTCGATCCTTAACATCACTGAAGACACATTAATTTTCGAAATCCGGATATGATGTACAAATTTTGCACCTCATGTTCGTGGTATACCATCTTTTCCGCAAGTTTATTTTTTCTGTTTGGTATTAAATTAATATTAAGATCCATTTTGTTACATCTCGTGATCAATTTATTTGGCAATCGCCAATGGCAGTCAGCAGGGTTTAAAACATCCGTTGTTCGACCTGTTAGTCAAATGCGTTTTGTTAAAATATACTTTTCACTTTTTGGTCTTTTGGAAAATGTTGTTTGTGCTGTATTTAGACCCTCTATCAAGAAATTTGTTTTACACGCACACGTATAAAATTGCGGGTTTCATCCAACGCAATCATAGGTTTGAATGTTTCAATTTAGACTTGTTTATATTTTTTCGTTTGGGCTTCTATTATATTTTCCTTCTGGTTGATATGATCCGTTCGTCCTATTTTGACTCTTTCAAAATTCAAGAGTCTATCCTAAATTGAGGTAAATTATCTGGCCTTCCAAATACCGTTTCGATCCTTAACATCACTGAAGACACATTAATTTTCGAAATCCGGATATGATGTACAAATTTTTGCACCTCATGTTCGTGGAATACCATCTTTTCCGCAAGTTTATTTTTTTCTGGTTGGTATTAAATTAATATTAAGATCCATTTTGTTACATCTCGTGATCAATTTATTTGGCAATCGCCAATGGCAGTCAGCAGGGTTTAAAAACATCCGTTGTTCGACCTGTTAGTCAAATGCGTTTTTGTTAAAATATACTTTTTTACTTTTTTGGTCTTTTGAAAAATGTTGTTTGTGCTGTATTTAGACCCCTCTATCAAGAAATTTGTTTTACACGCACACGTATAAAAATTGCGGGTTTCATCCAACGCAATCATAGGTTTGAATGTTTCAATTTAGACTTGTTTATATTTTTCGTTTGGGCTTGTATTATATTTTCCTTCTGGTTTATATGATCCGTTCGTCCTATTTCGACTCTTTAAAATTCTAGAGTCTATCCTAAACTGAGGTAAATGATATGGCCTTCAAAATACCGTTTCGATCCCTAACATCACTGAAGAGACATTAATTGTCGAAATCCGGATATGGTGTACAAATTTTTGCACCTCATGTTTGCGGTATACCATCTTTTCCGCAAGTTTATCGTTTTCTGTTTGGGTATTAAATTAATATTGAGATCCATTTTGTTACATCTCGTGATCAATTTATTTGGCAATCGCCAATGGCAGTCAGCAGGGTTTAAAAACATCCGTTGTTCGACCTGTTAGTCAAATGCGTTTTTGTTAAAATATACTTTTTCACTTTTTTGGTCTTTTGAAAAATGTTGTTTGTGCTGTATTTAGACCCCTCTATCAAGAAATTTGTTTTACACGCTCACGTATAAAAATTGCGGGTTTCATCCAACGCAATCATAGGTTTGAATGTTTCAATTTAGACTTGTTTATATTTTTTCGTTTGGGCTTCTATTATATTTTCCTTCTGGTTTATATGATCCGTTCGTCCTATTTCGACTCTTTAAAATTCTAGAGTCTATCCTAAACTGAGGTAAATGATATGGCCTTCAAAATACCGTTTCGATCCCTAACATCACTGAAGAGACATTAATTGTCGAAATCCGGATATGGTGTACAAATTTTTGCACCTCATGTTTGCGGTATACCATCTTTTCCGCAAGTTTATCGTTTTCTGTTTGGGTATTAAATTAATATTGAGATCCATTTTGTTACATCTCGTGATCAATTTATTTGGCAATCGCCAATGGCAGTCAGCAGGGTTTAAAAACATCCGTTGTTCGACCTGTTAGTCAAATGCGTTTTTGTTAAAATATACTTTTTCACTTTTTTGGTCTTTTGAAAAATGTTGTTTGTGCTGTATTTAGACCCCTCTATCAAGAAATTTGTTTTACACGCTCAAGTATAAAAATTGCGGGTTTCATCCAACGCAATCATAGGTTTGAATGTTTCAATTTAGACTTGTTTATATTTTTTCGTTTGGGCTTCTATTATATTTTCCTTCTGGTTTATATGATCCGTTCGTCCTATTTCGACTCTTTAAAATTCTAGAGTCTATCCTAAATTGAGGTAAATGATATGGCCTTCAAAATACCGTTTCGATCCCTTACATCACTGAAGAGACATTAATTGTCAAAATTCAGATATGGTGTACAAATTTTTGCACCTCATGTTTGCGGTATACCATCTTTTCCGCAAGTTTATCGTTTTCTGTTTGGTATTAAATTAATATTGAGATCCATTTTGTTACATCTCGTGATCAATTTATTTGGCAATCGCCAATGGCAGTCAGCAGGGTTTAAAAACATCCGTTGTTCGACCTGTTAGTCAAATGCGTTTTTGTTAAAATATACTTTTTCACTTTTTTGGTCTTTTGAAAAATGTTGTTTGTGCTGTATTTAGACCCCTCTATCAAGAAATTTGTTTTACACGCACACGTATAAAAATTGCGGGTTTCATCCAACGCAATCATAGGTTTGAATGTTTCAATTTAGACTTGTTTATATTTTTTCGTTTGGGCTTCTATTATATTTTCCTTCTGGTTTATATGATCCGTTCGTCCTATTTTGACTCTTTCAAAATTCAAGAGTCTATCCTAAATTGAGGTAAATTATCTGGCCTTCCAAATACCGTTTCGATCCTTAACATCACTGAAGACACATTAATTTTCGAAATCCGGATATGATGTACAAATTTTGCACCTCATGTTCGTGGTATACCATCTTTTCCGCAAGTTTATTTTTTTCTGGTTGGTATTAAATTAATATTAAGATCCATTTTGCTACATCTCGTGATCAATTTATTTGGCAATCGCCAATGGCAGTCAGCAGGGTTTAAAAACATCCGTTGTTCGACCTGTTAGTCAAATGCGTTTTGTTAAAATATACTTTTTCACTTTTTTGGTCTTTTGAAAAATGTTGTTTGTGCTGTATTTAGACCCCTCTATCAAGAAATTTGTTTTACACGCACACGTATAAAAATTGCGGGTTTCATCCAACGCAATCATAGGTTTGAATGTTTCAATTTAGACTTGTTTATATTTTTTCGTTTGGGCTTGTATTATATTTTCCTTCTGGTTGATATGATCCGTTTGTCCTATTTCGACTCTTTAAAATTCTAGAGTCTATCCTAAACTGAGGTAAATGATATGGCCTTCAAAATACCGTTTCGATCCCTAACATCACTGAAGAGACATTAATTGTCGAAATCCGGATATGGTGTACAAATGTTTGCACCTCATGTTTGCGGTATACCATCTTTTCCGCAAGTTTATCGTTTTCTGTTTGGGTATTAAATTAATATTGAGATCCATTTTGTTACATCTCGTGATCAATTTATTTGGCAATCGCCAATGGCAGTCAGCAGGGTTTAAAAACATCCGTTGTTCGACCTGTTAGTCAAATGCGTTTTTGTTAAAATATACTTTTTCACTTTTTTGGTCTTTTGAAAAATGTTGTTTGTGCTGTATTTAGACCCCTCTATCAAGAAATTTGTTTTACACGCTCACGTATAAAATTGCGGGTTTTATCCAACGCAATCATAGGTTTGAATGTTTCAATTTAGACTTGTTTATATTTTTTCGTTTGGGCTTCTATTATATTTTCCTTCTGGTTTATATGATCCGTACGTCCTATTTCGACTCTTTAAAATTCTAGAGTCTATCCTAAACTGAGGTAAATGATATGGCCTTCAAAATACCGTTTCGATCCCTAACATCACTGAAGAGACATTAATTGTCGAAATCCGGATATGGTGTACAAATGTTTGCACCTCATGTTTGCGGTATACCATCTTTTCCGCAAGTTTATCGTTTTCTGTTTGGGTATTAAATTAATATTGAGATCCATTTTGTTACATCTCGTGATCAATTTATTTGGCAATCGCCAATGGCAGTCAGCAGGGTTTAAAAACATCCGTTGTTCGACCTGTTAGTCAAATGCGTTTTGTTAAAATATACTTTTCACTTTTTGGTCTTTTGAAAATGTTGTTTGTGCTGTATTTAGACCCCTCTATCAAGAAATTTGTTTTACACGCACACGTATAAAAATTGCGGGTTTCATCCAACGCAATCATAGGTTTGAATGTTTCAATTTAGACTTGTTTATATTTTTTCGTTTGGGCTTCTATTATATTTTCCTTCTGGTTTATATGATCCGTTCGTCCTATTTCGACTCTTTAAAATTCTAGAGTCTATCCTAAACTGAGGTAAATGATATGGCCTTCAAAATACCGTTTCGATCCCTAACATCACTGAAGAGACATTAATTGTCGAAATCCGGATATGGTGTACAAATTTTTGCACCTCATGTTTGCGGTATACCATCTTTTCCGCAAGTTTATCGTTTTCTGTTTGGGTATTAAATTAATATTGAGATCCATTTTGTTACATCTCGTGATCAATTTATTTGGCAATCGCCAATGGCAGTCAGCAGGGTTTAAAAACATCCGTTGTTCGACCTGTTAGTCAAATGCGTTTTTGTTAAAATATACTTTTTCACTTTTTGGTCTTTTGAAAATGTTGTTTGTGCTGTATTTAGACCCTCTATCAAGAAATTTGTTTTACACGCTCACGTATAAAATTGCGGGTTTCATCCAACGCAATCATAGGTTTGAATGTTTCAATTTAGACTTGTTTATATTTTTCGTTTGGGCTTCTATTATATTTTCCTTCTGGTTTATATGATCCGTTCGTCCTATTTCGACTCTTTAAAATTCTAGAGTCTATCCTAAATTGAGGTAAATGATATGGCCTTCAAAATACCGTTTCGATCCCTTACATCACTGAAGAGACATTAATTGTCAAAATTCAGATATGGTGTACAAATTTTTGCACCTCATGTTTGCGGTATACCATCTTTTCCGCAAGTTTATCGTTTTCTGTTTGGTATTAAATTAATATTGAGATCCATTTTGTTACATCTCGTGATCAATTTATTTGGCAATCGCCAATGGCAGTCAGCAGGGTTTAAGAACATCCGTTGTTCGACCTGTTAGTCAAATGCGTTTTGTTAAAATATACTGTTTCGCTTTTTTGGTCTTTTGGAAAATGTTGTTTGTGCTGTATTTAGACCCCCTCTACCAAGAAATTTATTTTACATGCACACGTATAAAAATTGCGGGTTTCATCCAACGCAATCATAGGTTTTTTCAATTCAGACTTGTATATATATATATCTATTTAGAGTAATTATGTATATATATGTATATATATAAGTCTAAAAATCGTGTTGACACGATTTAATAACAACATCTTCGTATAATACCATCTTATATTAGTATCGTTGTGCAAATTTTTAGACTTGTATAATTTTTTCCTTATCTGCACAGTATCGTCTATTCTAGACGATCCGGTACATATTAAATTAGCTGGTTGGTCCTTTTTATAGACTTCTATATACGCCTGTTCCAAGTCAGGAATATGACAGTTGTTTTTCACTTGTTCCGTTGATTAACAGCGTTTGATTTTGTCAGTTTTTATGGGACTTCCCCTATTTGAACTTGCCTTGGAGTTCGGTATTTTTGTTATACTTTTATATCCCTTGATTGATTAATATCATATTGACAAAATTGGGTATATTTTATTCATCAAAGGTAGACCTTACTTACATATGGTCTAACGATATATGTTTACAGGTGCAAAAATCAACAAAAGTCCTTATTTACTTCGTATGTCCTAGGGCAACAACTTCTACAAAAATTTGCTCCAATAAAGAATTTCAAACTTAATCTATAACTTCTTATGCATTAGGTTATTACCAAATACCTAATCAATATACATGAATTAAAGAATTAGATACAAAATGCGAGAAACAAATACTTTCCATAAATTTTGTGTCAAGGACCACAACTTCCACAAAAATTGGCTCAAATGTAATCAACTCGAAATTGATTAGAAACTTCTAATGATATACATATACTCCAAATACCTACTTATAACATTGAATTGTTAATTGAAGTTAAAGGTGTAGCAAATTTTAATTTGACAGATTGACGGCCTACTGACAAACGAAAATAATGCAAAAATAAAGTCTCCTTTGACTTCGACAGTTGAAGACTAATGATTACATCAATATATAAAAGAGATGCAACGATTTCTACGAACATTTACTGTTAATTATTGCCTAATAAAATCATGTTTAATATTTTGTCCTAGTTCAAATATCTAGAAAAGAAACCCAGTTAATCAAAAGATTATTACATGGCTTAAGTATATGTAAGACATTTTTAACAACCACTTGGGCAATTACTGACTTTGTAATGTCACATAATCATTTGATAGAGTTATACTAGTTCTACGAGTACTCAACATCTAAATCAAGGAAGCAACAAGATGCACTTTAAAATTAGATCAGAGAATATAAAATAGCTATAAAATATCGAAAAAATAAGACGACAATAAAAAAGGTATAAGTAAAACAAGACAAAACCAGATATACTGAGAGCAAAAGTCGCAAAATGATACAACTTGCCCCTTGCAAAGTTCATGCTTTGGTAAAACTCCAAAAATAATTGAAGATAATAATAAATAGGCAGTGTCCAATGTCATCATATAGTAGAGATTCTGAAAAAAATCCATCAAAGTCTGAAAAGTGGTTTAGGAGGAGAAGGAAATTTTAATGTGTACTGTAGTGTGCGCATGATGTTTTTGCGGATACAACATTTTAACAGAAGGACGAACGAACGAACAAACAAAAAACCGAACAAACAGATAGACAGACGGACTAACTTCTCCATCACTTTATACATGTACTGCAAGCTTTAGAAAGATGGAGGTATATTCATATCATATAAAATGCTTAAATTTACTGAAAATAAGCCAAAAGTACGTAATCTGCTAACACAGAAATCATGCCATCCTAGCCTCATTTATTGACTGCTGTATTTCGACATATGTTTCATGAAACCCGAAATTCAACATAGGTATATCGTAGCAACTAAAAAGTTTAAACTGCATTTGAAGGAACCATTGGAACATCACCATCATATATGCAGATCCATAATACAAAAACTAATATTATTACCTGCATTTTATTTTCTATGAAACTGAATTATTATTTGGTTTAGATATACTGACGACAAATGTTAGCCAAAACAATTTCAAACAGAATACACATGAATAGCCAAACATTTAAAAGGTAAATTTTGATAGCTACGCAATAAACCGTAAAAATTGATATCAAATTCAGTGGACATAAATAGCGACAATTCTAACACAAAGACGGGATCAAACTTTTGTTTATATGTCCCTTGAAATTTCCTACAACGGATGACGCTTCAAAATGTGTCGTAACAATTACAAATTATATCTGTTTGACTTTGACTACATCAGCTTTAAGAATATGGGCTTGTAAAACTAGGTGGGAACACAATAATCATCAGGTGTTCTGACGTCTTACCAAAAGTGTTATCGACCTACTTCTAATCTTTTTTTAAATTTCTTGCGTCCTAAGCTCTTAATTGATTGGCCTTCTTCATGCTCAAACCTAAAAAAAATCTTAGCACCAGCGGTTTATTAAGTTTGAATTTGATGTCGTTTTTGTCATTTTCATTGTTCAGCATACAGTTATAACATAATTGCATGTTAGTAAATGATTCTTGTGTATTTCAACTTGTTTTGCAATATAAAAATGTTGGCACTTCACATTTTGTGTTATTTTTGTTCCGTTTTGTTTGGTTTTCTGCTGTTTTTTTTTTTTTACATCTTTCTTTATTCAATACAAACCTTAGAACAATCCCTATAAGGTCAATCTCTTCTACAATGTTCTTTTAACATAGTTAAACAAGAGTTATCAAACCATGAAATTTTAAAAGACGACCTTATCTGAGTTTATAAAGATCAACAAAATGTCAATCGCTTTTTGCTTCGCAAAGGAGGGACAAAAGATACCAGAGGGACAGTCAAATTACCTAGTGGTTTCTAGACTGCTGAATTCAATGAATTTCTACTGTCTGTTCTCTGGATTGTTATATGTTTTCCGACTGTTTTGAATCAACTGTTAAATCAAATGTAACACCATCAATACTTTACTAAGCAGTTGATATGAAAATAAAATAACATGCCATATGATGTCTTGTTTTCACAAACATACAACTTAGTTTGTCTATAGCTAACACTTTTATTAGATTATACACAAAACAACGCAAAGCGTAGAATAAACACTTATAGCTCCCCTAGTATTGAAATATTTATGCAAAGCCGGCTTTAACAGTTTTGGATTTAGGCGTTCTTGATGAAGATAATCCAGCAATAACGCTTTGGAAGCACCAAATTTATAAAAATGTTATTTCTTTTCATCACATCCTCAAATGCGACTTACAAAAAATTATATCATGTGAGCAACACGACTGATTCTGCAAGTTGAGCACGAACTCCTTTAAATTTCAGCAAATTTGAAGCAGATTTCTGGTTAGGGTTTTCTGTCTTTTCATTTCTTTTCCCGTGACAATTATTTTGTATGTCTTTTTTAGTTTTGATTGCCTCTTGGAATTGTCTGTCTTTTGTGAGAAACCTACTACTATTACTAATAGGATACCTGATAATACGGATAAAAGGAAATGAAGGGTACATGTCCTAACGACATGAGTTTTTACTAATATCTCTTGGTTTCTATTGAACAGAATGCCTAACAGAAATGATTTACATTTACGTAAAGATCTCAAATGTACAATGTACATGATAATAATAGTGATTTTGGAACAGTTGTTTGTTTTTCTGTTTGTTTTCTCTTGGCCATGTATTTCATATTTTTGAGAACATTTATTAGTTTATTTTCTTTTGGTGACGTTTTTCACGTTTTTGACTTATTCTGTTTGATTGCTCCTTGACATCTGTTATAAGAAACATATTTGAAAGGATACATGATATTATAATTTACATATACGTTCAGACATCTGATGTATTGCCTATTAAGGGCTTTACTCAGTGAACCATTATCAGGTATACTCGTAGCGAAGAATTTAATTTCATTACAAAAGTTCCAATCGATGGTACAAATTAAGCATTTTTACTCTGTAAACAATTTTTGTTTAAATGCTTAATACTATCTTGGTTCATTGACATAAATATACTACGTAATTTGTATTTTGGGACTAACAAAATTATCATCAGATAACATTTTTTTAAAGGAAAAGATGGTACCGTTAACAATGCATTAAATGAACGTTTTTCTCTCAAAAATAAAGTGAACAAGAAATAACTAGTTTGAGGTCTTGTACGGTATCAATCTGTTACTGGGAATTCGGTTTGAATTTCTATAGTATTAATGTTCAAACCGTCAAAGTTTCGAAACAATACCTTGAGTTTACGTGTCGATCAAATAGGCATTTGTACGTAGTTAAAATGTGATATCAAACAGATTTTTGCTGCGAATAGAGATAAAGATTAACTGCGAAAAATTTAATTCAGGTCCTTATTTATACAAAAAACTTAACTAAAAACAAAAATGACGGATACGAACTAACGGCAACCACTGATTTACAGGGCTACTGACTCAGGACAGGCTCATACAGAATGTGGCGGGGTTAAACATGTTAGTGAGCACTCAGCCCTCCTCTAACATAAGCCAATGGAGTAACAAACAACATCAAAACAAACAGTAACATCAGTTGTAAATTATTTAACTGAATTGATTGTTATGAAGCAGAAAAAAAAACCCCAACTAACATAAATATAAAACACATAAAGTACTAATCAAATGTACTCGCAGTTACTACAAGGTGGTTCAAAGCTAAAAAAAAAAAAATAATAATGAATATAATATGTTTCCCCAAGCTAAAGCATCCATCAAAACACATCCAACGAATAAGTGTAAAAGTTCATATGCAGTCGCAGAAAAGCATGACCTCGTCTTTTTTTGATAAATAGCACAAGTACTATAAATCAACACTGTTTGTATAATTAAAACCCCCATTGATTCTTCCCTGATTCTTCCCTAAGTGATTAGAGGTTCACGCACCTTGGCAGGGAGTTGTACACATGACATATGAAACCGAGAAGACATGCCGAAAAATGTGGTTATGAATGCACACTTTAGATTCAAGAACACAAAAAGAAATGTACACGCAAGTACATGTACAAGACATAGTACTATATATGTATGTTTGCACCAAATAAACTAATAGGTGTATGCCTTGGTCCGTCCGTCGTTGGATTATTACCATAACTTTACCAGCATGTCAATTTGAACCAAACTATTTCACACTTCTTATTTCCTAATTATTAATTACGTTTTTAGCTAACTTAGAACGTAAGACCCTGAAAGCTATTGTCATCATTTTACGTCAGTTGTCTGTCGGCTGTCATTTGTCTTTCCGTCGTTAGGCAATTAAAATTATCACAATATAAATTTGAAATAAACTGTTCGGGAAAGTAATCCAGAACGACTTGTATAAAAATACCTCATTATGTTTCGCTCAGATGAAAACCATTGCTACCAGAGACAATCTTTGATTATGATCTGCCAATTACAACCTTTTCTTCTGTGAACATGAAAGGCGAAATGTTTTGAAAATTAAGGGGATTGCTATATCATTCTACAAATGACTCTCATTTAATGTCTTTCTATTGGCAACCATGGAAGCATTGGTTGCAGATAGTTCCCAGTTAAACCCTTCTGAAAATCACATGTCCATCTCTTCTCTGAAACTACTTGGTAAATTTTAGGAAAACTTAATAGAAAAGTATGGACGGGTCCATATTTAGTTACACGACTGGATTAAAATACGACCACCAGAGGCAAACCTTGACTGTGATTGAGGAAATAAAAAATAAAATTTGTTTCTCAGACTGTCGTGAAATAGAGGATTGAAGCAAAAACAGGAGGTTTTATTTCTTGTTTAAATAAATTAAAAAAAACTTACCAAAACATTAGTCAATTTAATACATAGTTACCAGGTGATCAATGCAGTCTCTCTGAAGCTTCTAGTCAAACATATGAACATATATACAATGTTTAACGTATTTGCAATCCACGATTTCATTTGATTAATAAAGGCAACAGTAGTATACCGCTGTTCGAAACTCATAAATCGATAGAGATAAAAACAAATCCGGGTTACAAACTAAAACTGAGGGAAACGCATCAAATATAAGAGGAAAACAACGACACAACAAAAACACAACATTAAAATGTAACACACACAGAAACGAACTATAAAATTTAACAATGGCCATTTTCCTGACTTGGTACAGGACATTTTAAGAAAAAAAATGGTGGGTTGAACCTGGTTTTGTGGCATGCCAAACCTCTCGCTTTTATGGCATGCCAAACCTCTCGCTTTTATGGCAACGTCAAACACAACACCAAAACGACAACATCACATGACAGGACCACAATACAAATAAATGGGAGAACATATAAGACAAAGAAACACACGAATAATAGCTAACAAAAGGTACTAGGCTTAAAATTCAATACGCCAGACGTAACAAGACTAGTAACGTGAAACAGGCGGCGTCTTACATTGTTCGGGTGCCTTGCGTTTGTCTGCCTTTTCGTGTGATTGTGCCTTGAGTGTGTACTCCTAACCATATTTGTGTGTATTTTTCCCTTTTCCATATTTGATACGTGAAACTGCCAGCCAAGGAGCGTGAACCGTGTAATACATGAGCTTGTAAGTTCATCGTCTGGTCAAGGAAACAATTTATTTATAACTTTGTTTTATTTTCTTATCATTGCTTGAGTTGTTAAAGGAGATAGTTCATTACTAATGAAACATCACTTTTTTGCATTGATATAAAAGTGGCATAAGTTGTAAAATACACATTACACTCTTGGCTGTTTATTGTCAGAAGATTCCATAAGAGACGCAAGCGGAAAGAAAAATGTTGTCACTATGAAATCGAATGGTTGTTTTGTGATAATAATGATGATAAAATCTTTTCCGAAGCCCTGCTGTTTCGTCTGTGTTAACCATGTCCATGAAAAAATAATTGAGACACCATCAAAAAGAAACAAGACTTTGAAGAAACATTAAACTGTACCGAAATCGTAGGATGACGTAAGTTTTTGTATTACGCTTTCATGGTATTGTTTTGAGAATATCTAGATATCTTCTTTCAAATACGTACATCTATTCTCCACCTCTGTTTGCTGCAAATATTATTAAATGAAATACAATTCATCCACTCACATTTCTCCTTTAATTTTTTCTCAAACTTAATTTGTTGTCTGGAAGGATCTGATAGATCAGATAAATAAAATCCATCCAATATCTCACTTTGATAAACCCAAGAAGCTGTCGTATTAATGAACTATTGCCTGAAGCCTTCTTTTAAGTAGTGTAATATGTATAGTTGTTATCCGAAGGCACTGTGTAAACCAATTCTTGAAAAACACATTATGACGAGAGCATACTCCAAATTATTTTTTTTTACATAAAATTGATCAACCATTCTGAGGCTATAAAGAATAAGAAGAAACATTTGTTATTGAATTCAGTTATGAAGAAGGAATATTATTGTTAAGACAGTTTAGTATATAAAACAATATGTTATAAACAGTAGTTGTAGTAGCTTAACTTATTATCAAAAATGAATTAATTAAAGGCAGAAATCCCCTAAGTATATCAGGGGTTAAACATCCAGCAGCGAAAGTGGAAGCATTATTGGACCATAACGATATAAATAAAAAAGACAAAAAGTAATAACCAAATATATTAGTATGTACAACAGATCACATCAACCGCCAAGACCCGTTAAAGACAGACAAACATATTCACGATGAACAAATTATGAATGGTGATGAGATATGAAAATATCCTGCAAATCAATCTGAATTGCTGAAATCCAAAACGTCTTCAGTTTATCTGTTTGTTCCTTGTCTACAGTTTCAACTGTTTCAACTGTTCCACCTTCATATCCGACTTTATTTCATTAGATAGTAATGACAATCCAATATTATGTGATTACTTTTTTACAGCATCAAATCTTTTGTTATCTTAGGCAACAATTAAGTAATAGATACTTAGTGATACATCTCTAGATGTCTTTTAGTAATTTTCTCTTTCAGTTCCTGTATAATTGAGGTACACGCCAAAACTCCTTTTATTCATACGTATTTCAACTTGCCATAAGAAAACTAAAACTGTTTCATAATAACTTAATCTAATAATGTTCATGGTTGTGTTTCATAGTGTTTTATGGTGTATCATGGGAATTGCTGATCTTCTGAAATTGAATTCATGGTCATTTGCTTTATATGTCTCATTTGCTGGAATATGGTAAATGATATTTGCTATGCAGAAATGTTGATAGTTAACCTGTTAACAAGGAGCAAATTCGACTTAATTCTCCATTGGGAGTGAGAAATGGATTAATGTCTCGTACATTGCAATAAATCTGTCTACCTTAGCGAATTAGGACTATATATCTTGAAAACATTTAGATTTTACTCCATTTAGTTTACTTTGTTTTAATTAGGTTTTATTTCGTTTTAACATATATGCCCATCACCAACATATATCTTTAGTTACTAGTACATTAAATGTTGTCCATTTACAACATTACTTATATGAACCCCAATAAAAACAAACACACAAGTAAAAGAAACATTATTTGATATTAACATATCAATGAAATCGTTTCATACTGTGTGTTTAGTTTATTTATTTTAGTAAACATCTTTTTAATCTTATTTCATGTACCAATAAAGACCCATATATATTTAACCAATCGAGATAAAATACTAGATCAACTTTACTGCATGTTAATGCTAATAATATACATAGTCAGGAAACTAGTAAGTGTTTTTATTTGTGCCTGTGCAAGTGTTTTGTTGTTTTTTTTTGGGTTTTTTTTTGTGTGTGAATTTGTTTGGGTGGGGTGGCGGGAATGTTGGTCATTTAAGGAACTTAGCGATTTTTGGTAATATTGTACTATGGGTTAAAGTAATTTACAATTGATACATATTGTGAACACTTTACTAATGTTGAAGACAGGTAATGTTTTACCTCTAGAAATTTTTTCTGGTTGAACTGTATTTTGATACAGCTACCACGTTTTCGTTAACCACACACATCCACATCCTTTTTAATCGTATCATTAAACATATAACCAAATTGCATTTAGTTTTAACTTTTTACTCTGTACAAACATTATGCAAAGTGTCCAATAAATAGTTTAAAAAACGAAATAATTTTAGAAGATAAATGCAAAAAAGAAGAAGAAGAAAAAAGTCAACACAAACCTGGTAATGATTTACTATGCATATTCTCCAATGATTCCAAAATAGTGAATAAAGTGTGTTTACTCGTAAATTTGATACAAGCATCATTTAAACAAAACTGTCAAATTAAAACTAAAGATACCATGCCAATAATTATTCAAACAAAAGACAGTTTCAACCTTTAAGTTTGACTTTGAGAGTCTTTAATAGGACAATGTACTACATGTGGTGATTAGCATCTTTTAAATGTTATGTCAAACTAATTTTATTGTTTTTCTCTCTATGACAGTTACTTATATATGAACGTAATGAGCGGAATGCTAGACAGAAAAACCTAACTATAAGTAGATGTATATGATTTAAGTAAATTCATTCTACAAATGTGATGATGCAAACAACATGAACATTAATAATGTTTAGCCAATTCCGGTCTGTGTTTTGTTAGCTGTTTTTCTTCTTTGTATCGATCTGATGAGTTAAGCAATTTTCAGCTGATTTGTATAGTTTGTTCTTGCTGTAACACCACTGTCCCAGTTTAGGGGGAAGGTTGACCGCTAACAAACATATTTTAACCCGACACATTCTTTTTGTGCCTGTCTCAAGTCAGGAGCCTATAGTTCAGTGATTGTCGTTGGTTCGTGTCGGTCATATTAGTTTTTCGTAAATTGTTCTGTTATAAATTAAGCCGTTATTTATCTCAATTGAATTGTTTCATATTTTTCATGTCGGGACATTTTATAGCCGACTATGCGGTATAAGCTTAGTTTGAACAATATTTTATTCAGATAAATCAATACAAATAAAAAAGAAGATGTGGTATGATTGCCAATGAGACAAATCTCCACAAGAGACCAAAATGACACAGAAATTAACAACTATAGGTCACCGTACGGCCTTCAACAATGAGCAAAGCCCGAAATGACAATGTATGACAATTCAAACGAGAAAACTAACGGCCTTATTTATGTACAATAAATGAACAAAAAACAAATATGTAACACATAAACAAACGACAACCACTGAATTACAGGCTCCTGACTTGGGACAGGCACATACATAGAGAATGTGGCGGGGTTAAACATGTTAGCGGGATTCCAACCCTCCCCCTAACCTGGGACAGTGGTGTAACAGTACAACATAAGAACGAACTATAAAAATCAGTTGAAAAAGGCTTAACTCATCAGATGGAGAAAAATACAAATACTACAAATACAAGTGGACGTGGCCGGGTACTTGTACATCCCAACAACAAAAAGGCACTACAGATCTGAGAGTACTCGCAGTTACTGACAGCTAGTTCAAAGCCACTAACAACTAATAAAAAAAATCATGCATCTAAGACTAAATACAATTCTGATACATGAGATTAATAGGATTCAGAAACAAGCAAAGTTGCTTTTATTAATCTGTCTCCTAATAATCTTTTCTCATTGTTGAAGGACATACGGTTGCCGACAATTCCTTACATCCACTTCATTTGAACTTGTGTGGATAGTTGTCTCATTGGCAATCATACTACATCTCCTTATTTCTATATAGTATCGTTTCAACAAGCTAATTTCAATTCATTTAGTTTGTATATTTAAGAAATTTTGAATTAGAAAAAAATAAACATAGACGAGACAATCCTAGCCTCATTTATTGACTGCTGTATTTCGACATAGGTATCATAAAATCTGAAACCTAACTGCAAAACGGGGATATCGTAGCAACTGGAAAGTTTCAACTGCATTTGAAGGAACAATTTGAACATCACCATCATATATACAGATCAATAATACAAAATTAATGTTTTTACCTGTATTTATTTTCCATAAAAAACTGAATTATTGTTTTGTTTAGATATAGTGACGACAAATATTAGCCAAAATTATTTCAAACAGGAAACACACAAAAAGCTTATCATGTATTAGGTAATTTTTTATGGCTACTCTCAAAACTGTAAAACAACAGTCTATGAAAGTTGCTTTGCATGAGTCCCTGTAAACTATAAAAATCCCGTGCACGTCAATAGCAACTTTTCCTACAACGGATGACACTATAAAATGTGCCATAACAACTACGTATGAGATCTGTTTGACTAAGAATTGCAGCAGCTTTAGGAATATGGACTCGTAAAACAAGATGTAACAAATTCATCATCAGGTGTTCTAACGTCTAAGTGTATACTGACGGAGATATTGTTTATTGACCATAAATATAAGTTGTACAACATACAACATTTTTCAATATAACTTTTACTTGAAACTCCGAGAAACCATAAATGAGAAAAATTGTCAATCAAGCTCTTGTTTTTATCAAGCATATTCATAACTAATTCCCATAAATATCGCTATATTTTTTATTATTTATATTCCGTCAAAACAAAGTCGATTGCAATGTTATGATGATATTCATCACCTTGTCGTAGTATTCATACTTATTCTTGTTTGATAAGGTTGGTTTGACCGATAGTATAGTTTTTTGTTTAATTGACTGATATCAGCATATTAGTTGAAATTGTCTACATTTTTCTACATGACACCAATATGTTTTGAATTAGTGTTAAAAATCCCCTTGGTTAAAAGAAACTCATATTAATTATTAGTAGTTGGACAGTCAAATTATATTCGAGACGCGTTTCTAAATTAACCTTGAACAGGAAGCCTAAAATTTTGAAAGCCAGATATGTTTGTCTACATAGAAACGGTAGGAGCTATATGATCAAAAGAGACATAAAAAGAGCTGCAAAGTTCATGTAAGGTCAACTTTGCCTGAGAGTGGTGGAACCTTAGTTTATCAATAATTTCTGAATTAATCAACGAGAATTTAAGAAAAGTGATACGATCATGACAGTACCACAACACTTACTTCTGAACTTAAACATCGACCTAATTCTATTAGATAAAACTAATACTTTATACATTTCTTGCGTCCGAAGCGCTTGTATAGATCTGCCTCCATCATGCTCAAACCTAAAATAATCTTAGCACCAGCACTTTATTGAGTCAAATTTTGATGTCGTTTTTGTCATTTAGAATATGACTTTGTTAACATATTCTAATATTAGTCAATGATACTTGTGGTTTTCCACTTGGTTTGCAAAATAACAATGTTGGCATATCAAATTTCGTGTTATTTTTTCCGCTTTGTTTGGTTTTCTGTTTTGTCGCATCTTTCTTTGCTCTCCCCAACATCAGTCTTAAAATAATCCCTATGAGGTTCTACAATTTTCTGTGAACATTGTTAAACAAGTATTGTCGAACTATGAAATTTTAAAATACACCGTTATCTGAGTTTATAAAGAACAACAAATTGTCAATCGTTTTTTTTACTTTTCAAAGAAAGACGGCTTCGCAAATTACCCAGTTGTTTCCAGATTGTTGAATTCATTGAAATTCTACTTATGTTCTCTGGATTGTAATATGTGTAATATATAACTTGCCATATGATGTCTTGTTTTAACAAACATACAACTTAATTTTCTATGTTTGCCTAACACTTTTATGCATAGCCGATTTAACAATTTTGGATTTAGGCGTTCCTGATGGAAATTAATCCATAAAATTACTCTTTTGGTTCACCGATTTTATAAAATGTTATTTCCTTTTATTACATTCTCAAATACGACGTATGAACATATTTATCTTGAAGTGAGCAACACGACGGATGCTTCCAGTTGAGCAGGAACTCCTTTAAATTCCAGCAAATTTGAAGCAGATTTCTGGTTAGGGTTGTTTGTGTAATGAATTGTGACAGTATTTTGTCTTTTCATTTCATTTCCCATGGCAATGGTTTCGTATGTCTTTTAGCGATTTTAAGTTTTTGATTGCATCTCCTTACTTTTGTAAGAAACATATTACTATTACTAAAAGGATACATAATAATACAGATAAAAGAAGATGAAATGTACAAATCAATGACAACCTAAACCAATGTTATGAGTTATAAAACTACTTCTATTGTTTTTATTTTGAACAGAATGCCTAACAAAAATGATTTACATATATATTAAGACATCAAATGTTCTATGTGCATGATAATGCTATGTTTTCTGTTTGTTTTCTGATAGCCATGTTTTTCATGTTTTGTAAATAGTTGTTTGTTGTTTCCTCTTATTTTCTTTGATCATGTATTTCACTTTCTCGACTTATTCTTTTTGATTGCTCCTTGACATCTTTTGTAAGAAACATATTTGAAAGGATACTTGATCTTATGATTTACATATACGTTAATACATCGAATGTATTGTTTATTGACTGTTTTACTTAGTAAATCATCATGAAGTATGTTCTTCGCAAAGCGTTTGATATTATTACAATAGTTCAACTCGGAGGTAGAATTAAGCCTTTTTTACTCTTTAAACAGATTTGATTATACGCTGAATACTATCTAGGTTGATTGTCTATAATTAATATACTTCATAATTTTTTTTCTTGGACTAACAGAATTGTCATCAGATAACATTTTCAATTGGAAAAGACGTTATCGTTAGCAATGCATAAAATGAACAATATCATGAACAAGAAATAATTAATTTGATTTCTTTTATGGTATCAATCTGTTACTGGGTATTCCGTTTCACTTTCTATATGATTTATGTTATAACCGTCGAAAATTCGAAACAATTTCTTTAGTTTTTTTGTCTAAAAAATCGACATTTGTACGACAACTAATAGATAAATGTTTTTTTTCCCAAGCTAAAGTATCCATCAGAACACATCCAACGAATTTAGTGTAAAGATTCATACAAAATCAGAGAAAAGCATGACCTTGTCTTTATATAAATGACACAAGTACTATAAATGAACACTACTTGTATAAATAAATACTCCAATAATTATCCCCGGACCAAAATGTTTACAGGTACACACCTTGGCAGGCAGTTGTATGCATGACATATGAAAACGAGAAGACATGCCCAAGAATGTGGTTAGGAATGCACACTTAAGACACAAGAACAGAAACAGAAATGTACACGCGAGTACAAGTACAAGACTAAGTACTATATATGTATGTTTGTACCAAATATAAATGTACATGCAAGTACAAGTACAAGACTTAGTACTCTATATGTATGTTTGTAACAAAGAAACTGCTGTAGTCCGTCCGTCATTTGACTATCTTTACCACCATGTTAATTTGTACCAAACTATTTCACAACTAGTATTGCTTAAATAATAGTTTGGTTTTTAGCTAACATGGACCGTAAGACCGTGAAAGCTAATGTCATCATTTTACGTCCGTCGTCTGTCCTTCCGTCGTAAGGCGATTATTATTATCACAATACCAATATGAAAATAAGGAGATGTGGTATGATTTCCAATGAGACAACTATCCACCAAAGTTCAAATGAAGTGGATGTAAGCAATTATAGGCAACCGTACGGCCTTCAACAATGAGAAAAACCCAAACCGTATTGTCGGCTATAAAAGGCCCCGACATAAAAAATAAGAAACAATTCAATTGAAAAAACTAACGGCATAATTTATAACAAAACAATTTACGAAAAACAAATATGACAGACATGAACCAATGACAACCACTGAACAACAGGCTCCAGACTTGCACATAAAGAATGTGGCGGGGTTAAACATGCTTGTGAGCGCTAAACCCTCCCCTAACCTGGGACAGTGGTGTAACAGTACAACATAAGAACAAACTATAAAAATCAGTTCAAAAAGATGACTCATCAGATGGATACAAATAGAAATACATCTAACAAAAACACAGAGTGGACGTGGACGGGTACTTATACATCCCCACAACAAAAAGACACTAATTACAGATCTGAGAGTACTCGCAGTTACTGACAGATAGTTTAAAGCGAATAACAACTAATAAAAAAAATCATGTATCTAAGACTAAAATATCAATCAGTACACATCCAACATCCAATGGACGTCATTAACAGTCAGCGAAAACATTACCTTGTGCAATGCCAAATTATAGGTATCGACAGATTGTAATACCGTGAAAGTAAATATGTGTGGTTTTAATTTACTGATTACAAAATCAATATTGATACCAATAAAACAATATTCAAAAATTTACAGTGTTGATCTAAATTTATTTAAAGGATTGGAAAGTTTACCCGGATCGCCAGGAAAGTAGTCCGGAATGACTTGTATAAAAAGACCTCATTCTGTGTCGCCCAGATGCAAACCTATGCCACCAGACACAATCAATGATAGTGATCAGCCTATCAAAACCTTTTCATTCTCTGAAAAAATTTAAGGCAAAATATTTTGAAAATTAAGACTCATATAATGTATTTCTATTGTCAATCATGGAAGCGTTGGTTGCAGGTAGTTCTAATTGAAACCCTGCTAAATTTTCACCTCTTCTCTGAAAGTACTTGTTAAATTATAGGCAAACTTAAAAGAAAAGTATGAACGGGTCTGAAACTATTCCATAATTACGTACACGACCGGATGAAAATATGACCGTCAATCCTTGACTGTGATTGACCAAATTAAAAATAAAGTTTGTGTCTCAGAACCTACATCGTGAAATAGGGGATTTATGCAAAAACAGGAGGTATTTTTTCTTGTTGAAATGAAAAAAAAAAAAAAAAAAAAAATAGCCAGAAAATAAATCGATTTAATACATAGATTCCAGGTGATCAATGCAGTCACTCTGAACCCACTAGTTAAACCTATGAACATCTATACAATGTATATTTACAAAGTATTTGTGAGTCCACTTTTTCATCTGATCAACAAGACCTTTAGCGTGAAACGTGCGGTGCTCACATTATTCGGGTGCCTTGCGTGTGCTTGCCTTTTGTGTTATTGTGCCTCCAGTGTGTACTCCTTACGACATTTGTGTTTATTTCTTCACTTTTCCATATACGTGCAACTCCCTGTCATAGAACGTGAACCGTGTAATATATGAGCTTTTAAGTTCATCGTCTGGTCAGGGAAACAATGTATCTATAATTTTTTTTTTTCTTATTTTTGATTGAGTTGTTAAAGGAGATAATTCATTACTAATGAAACATCACTTTTTTGCATTGATATATAAGTGGCATAACTTAGTTGTATAAAACGCATTACGCCTTTGGCTGTTTATTGTCAGAAGATTCCATAAGAGACGCAAGCGGAAAAAAAAATGTTGTTACTGTTAAATCGAAACGCTGTTTTGGGATAGTAATGATGATGATATCTTTTCGAAAGCCCTGCTGTTTCATCTCTGTTAACCATGTACATGAAAAAATAATTGAGACACCATAAGAAAGAAACCAGACTTTGAAGAAACATTAAACTGTACCGAAATTGTAGGATGACGTAGGTCTTTGTATTACGTTTTCATGGTATTGTTTTGAGAACATCTAGATATCGTCTTTCAAATACTTACATTTGTATAACCATTCTTCTCATCTGTTTGCTGCAAATATTAATAAATTAAATACAATTCATCCACTCACATTTCTCCTTTAATTTTTTCTCAAACTGAATTTGTTGTCTGGAAGGATCGGATAGATAAGATAAACAAAATCCATCCAATATCTCACTTTGATAAACCCAAGAAGCTGGCGTATTAATGAACTATTGCCTGAAGCTTTCTTTTAAATAGTGTAACATGAACAGTTGTTATCCGGAGGAACAGTGTAAACCCATACTATAAATACTTATCAAAGATATCAGGCCTATAAAACCGTATGAAATATAGTCGATTACTATAAAGACCCTCGCCAGATTAATTTTATAACGAAAGAAAGAGACTAGATTGAACAGGTCATATGAATGTGAAAAAGCAATACTTTTTGTGGCTTATCAGTAATAATGTTAGTATAAATATAATGAATGTAACGCTCTGTAAAAAGCTGATTATACTCTTTATAGGTTTAAATCATCATAGCTAGATTTTACGGCTTTTTTTTTCTCATGCAAAATGGAGACACATGTTACTGAGATGAATTGTATGTGCATTAAATATTAAAAGCTAAAAAGTATACTAATAATTGAGGGTGATAAACTTATTAAGAGCGACTCCATGCCGTCAGTGACTTCATTTATTGCGTTTCTTAATTTGAGTCAGTGAGGATCTTTAAGTACAAATGTATCTTATCCATATGAACTATTCAACTCTGAAATAAATTCATATCTTGTAGAATTGGAAGACTAAACAAATCATAATATATTGGTTGAAACTCACCAATTCATGACAAACACATTATGACTAGACAATACTCCAATTTTATTATTTTTATATAGAAATGATCAACCATTCTGAGGCTTTAAAGAATAAGAAGAAAGATTTGCTATTGAATTCATTCAGTTATAAGGAAGGGACATTAATAATAAGGCAGTCTATTATATAAAAACAATAGGCTATAAACAGTAGTTGTAGTAGCTTTACGTTTTATCGAAAAGAGGTTAATCAAAGACAGAAATGTCTCAAGTATATCAGGGGTTAATTGGTTGGATGATAACGTTAAACATCCAGCAACAGAAGTGGAAGCGTATGCAGGAGAATAGCGTTATGAATAATAATAATAAAAAAAAAAAAACAAAAAAAAAAAACGCACACACACAACAAGTAATCGTCAAAGATATTAGACATTACAACAATTAAGTGACAGATACTTAGTAATAGATCTCTACATGTCTTTCAGTAATTTGTTTCATTGAGTTGCTGTTTAATTAACGTATATCTTACAACCCCTTTTATTTATACTTATTTGAACTTTCCACAGGAAAAATTAATAGAGTTCATGAGGGTGTTTTGTGTTGTAACATTGGAATTGTTGATATTCTAAAATTGATGTCATGGTAATTTCCTTTATATGTCTCATTTGCTGGTCTATGGTAAATGATATGTGCTATGCAGAACTGTTGATAGTAAACCTGTTAACAAGGAGCAAATTTGACTTAATTCGCCATTTGGAGTGAGAAATTGATTAATGTCTCGTGCTTTGCTAAAAATCTGTCTTCCTTATAAAGTTATAATTCTTGAAAACATCAAAAATAGATCATACTCCATTTAATTTACTTTCTTTTACATATATGCCCTTACAAACATATATCTTAAGTTACATTAAATGTTATCCATTAACAAATTTACTGATATGAACCCTAATAAAAACAAACCAACAAGTAAAAGAAACATAATATGATATCAACATAAAATAAAACCTATCCCTACTGTGTTTTAGTTCATTTATTTGGTAACACTTCTTTATCTTGTTTTATGTACATGTACCAATAGAGATTATATATATATATTTAACCAATCGACATGAAATACTACGTGAACTCCACTGCGTGTTTGCGCTAGTAATGTACTTATGTCAGGAAACTAGTAAGTGTTTGTATTTGTATTTGTGCCTGTGCAAGTGTTTTTGTTGAGTTTTTTTGTGTATGAATTTGCTTGTTTGGGTTGGCTTGGGTGTTGTTCATTGAAGGAACTTAAAGATCTTTGATAATACTGTACAATTGGTTAGAGTTATTTACATTAGATGTATTTGTTTTTGTTTCATTGTATTTTGGGACAGCTGCCACATTTTCATTTACCACCCACTACGTTTTTAATCGTATCATTAGAAATATAATCAGAGAAATATTTTTAATTGTTAACTCTGTACAAACATAAAATTATACAAAGTGTCCATAAAATAGGATAAAAATAAAAAATAATTTTAGTAGATATATGAAAGTCAATAAAAATATGTTAAAGGGCATTAGCTTCGAGATATATATATAAAAAAAATATATGATTTTTGTCCAATCATTAATGAAAGTAAAGTAGTGAAATAATAATTCCCTTGTAGCCACCAGTTTGGTTCAATTTTGTCAAAAAGCTTAGAAACATCGCTGATGAATTATTCACTTGCAATCCGTATTTATGTGACCTTCAATTTAACCCCTAAGCTGGATATGGGTAACGCCTGAAACGGATGTCAACATTGAAAGTGAACCAAGAATGAACCATTTGGTTGACTGATTCGATCCACAAAAAATCATTCTTATACATGTAAAAATGATGATAAACATACTTTTTAACCTACAATATGAAATCAAACAGACCTAGAAAAATCCAATTGCTTGTGGTTGCTATATTCATACATGTATCTATATTTATGTTTGTGTCGGGTTATATGACCATCGGCAGTCTTCGGAGGTCGTTTCGATGGTTAGACAAATAACACGAAATTCTGATACATATCATCTAGTCCATGCATTGTTAATTGTTTATTTTAGACTTTTTTGTAATTTGGATATACATTTTAGTATGTTATAAATCAAATAAGAGAATTAAAGTCAAATCAGTGAACATGAATTTGACATCTATTGCCCCTTTAAATGATTTACTATGCATATTTTCTGCATTGATTCTAAAAGAGTTGATAATGTGTTTTTACGGGTAATTTTGATACAAGCATCATTCATACAAAAATGCCAAATTAAAACTGATCAAAGATACCAAGACAATAATTTTTCAAATAAGGGACAGTCTAAACCTTTAGAGGACACTGTATTATTCGAGGCGATAAGCATCCTAAAATTTTCTAAATGTTATTTCAAACTGATTTTATTGTTTGTCTCTCTATGACAGTTACTTATATGTTAACGTAATGAGCGGAATGCTAGACAGAAAAGCCTAACTTTTAGTATATGTTATGATCTCAGTAAATTTAATCTACTTTACTACTTTACGACAAATGTGTCAGGAAATTTGATGATGCAGACAGCATAAACATTCCTTAATGTTCTAGTATCGTTTTAACACGCTACTTACAATCCATTTAGTTTATCTTTTTAAGAAATTTTGATTTACGAATAAATCCTACGATCACAGAAACCCACTCCTACGCAATCTCATTCCGACACAGACGGAACATATCTAACAACAATAGTTATAAAGAATATCCCACGGTTTATTGATATCTTATTGGCAAAATGGAACGCATTTCAAAACAGATTATATAATTAAACAAGTTATGTTGCATTTTATATTAAGCCAATGGTCTTATGGTATAGGTTTACACAAACCAACATGTCATTTTTCATTTCGTGTGTCCTAGGACTACAACTTCTACAAAATTTTGCTTATATAAAAGAATTTCAAACTGAATCTGTAACTTCTTATGTATCAGCTTAACACCAAATACTTCATAAATATATTGACGCATTAGACATAAAAAGGCGAAAAACACATACGTTCAATAAATGTTGTATCCAAGGACCACAACTTCCGCAAAATCGGCTCAAATGTAACAAAACTCGGAACTAAAAAGAAACTGCTTATGATATGCATACATGTATACTTCAAATACCTAATCGTTATATTGTTGCATTAAATACACTTAAAGGTGTAGCGAATTTTAGTTCAACAGACTGAATGACAGACTGACAGACGGAAAATCTATTTCTTTGCGTTCCGTTAGTTCATTTAGGGGGTTTTCCTTACTTGGTATTTTCCCCGGGTAATGTTTTTGCACGGGTGGTTTCAGTTGAGTGTATATAAGGAATTTGTATAAATCTGTACGATTAATGCGATGTTTGTTACAAAGTTGGAAAGTACATGTTGTTAATATATTCAAGTTGTTTAGCGTTACTTTATAGTTTAAAGTGTTGTTTTCATGAAATGTCCGACTCAGGTGAAAAACTAACCGTTGAAAACCATACAAATGTGCAGAATCTAAAAGACGTTAATGAATTTAGTGCAGCAGATGCAGTTAGTTTGTTCAATACCAAAATAGACATAGCTTTAGACAAACAGCGTGCCTCTATAGTTGCAAGACAAACTGCAGACGAACACGGAGTATAAAGAAGAAGGGAATAAAATCCAGTTTTCTTTCAATCAAGAGAGACTCCGTAATCTGGACCACATTAAGTATTTTTTGTCAAGGGGTAGTGTCGAAGAAGTTTTCGATTTAATTGTTTCGTCGTAGTAAGATACTCAGAATAGCAGGCCAACATGGTTGGGGGACGGTTAAGGAATACGCTGATTCTGATATTACTGACAATAGTGAGGACGCTTCAAAGTTACGGGCAGCCATTTTTATAGCTTTCAAGAAGAGACAGACTTATTACGCAAGAAATCCACCCACACAATCATCATTTCAGTTACCTAGACCAGGAGTTTTCGGAGGCTTGTCAAATAACCAGCTTTTTCTTCGCTCTCAAAACTACGGCCAGCGCCAAAACTTCAACCCAAGAGCGAACGTTATCTACCACTACTGTAACCCTACCAGGCATTTTGCCAAGTTTTTCCCCTACACAGCTCAATTGCAGTGCAGACCACTAGCTCCCGCTACGGTCACCAGTCCAGAACCTTTCAATAAACAGCAGTAAAGATTTGAATATTCTAATCTAATACAATTAGATGAACATTTTGAGTTTGACAGCAATATTCGTCAAAAACTGTTAAAAATAGTCTTAAGAATTGTTTAGAATTTTGGAGAAAGACTTTAAAACCATCAGACTTTCATTTAAGTGTTATCGAGTATGGTTACAGGTTGAAGTTTGATACATTGTCGCAAAAAACATTTCTTAGAAATAATAAATCAGCTTACAATCATTCAGATTTTACAGAAATTGCCATAAAAAAGCTTCTGAAAAAAGATCTTGTCAGCAAGGCTTTCGAACCTCCTTACTTCGTGAATCCTCTGTCGGTGCCTTTACAACAGAACAAAAAATCCAGACTTATTCTAGACCTAGGGCATGTCAATGCATGTAATTTTAATAGAAAGATTAGGTTTGAAGGTTCACGAGAAGGCCTTATTTATGCCAAAAGGGAATTTTATGCTTAAATTTTACCTTACCATCGGATATCATCCACCCTGATTTTCATTCTTATTTAGGCTTTTCTTGGAAATTTAACAATAAGACAAGATTTTTCGTATTTTCAGTTTAGCCTTTTGACAAAATCTTTAAGACCCTTAGTCTCCTTTTGGAGGTCTCAGAGTATAAAAATTATCATGTATCTCGACGACGGTTGGATTTGTGGTGATTTTCAGAGTTGTAAGTCGGCAAGTATACATTGACAAAATGATCTTAAACACTGTTACTGAAGACAATGGATTCTAAACTTAAGAACAAATTTGTAAAACTATATTCAAATTATCAGAATGCCATTAGAATTGTTCAAGTTGCCTGTATGAAGTCATCGCTTCAGTGCTTGGCGTTCTCTATATTTAATACTTGTCTTCTTTTTAAAAATGACTTATTAGTTGCTTAGGTGCCCAGACTACAAAATTGTACCACTGATTTTGTAAGTAAGGTTTCCTACTTTGACGATTGGGGTATATATACATCAGAGTATATTAAGATATTTTTAAAAATTATGGGATCCATTTACCTGCGATCTATTTCTAAGTAGCAGCAGTTACAAAGTTGTAAAATTTTATTCTTTATTCTGGACGCCAGGTACCAGCGGGTTTGACACTTTCGTTCACAATTGGGCATTTGAGAATAGCTGGATAGTTCAACCTATACGTTTGATCAACAGGACGATTAGACATTTAATTTTTTGTAGAGGTGTACTCGTTGTGACTACATTAGATATCGGCCTCTTTTAGCCATCAATCGCTGATTTGAATGGACAATATCTACTTATTCATGTTATTATTGAAGAATATGTAGAATATAAAATATCCTATGAACCTTTTTACAGCTGGTTCCGATAAATCTAGCAGTTTTGCTACTCAGACTTTTCAAAGTAGCGTCAGAGTTTTACGTTTCGATGCTATATTGAGTATTTGTCATGTAATTTAAGCCTCTATTTTGATTTTGAATTAAATCAAGAGAGGACTGTATTCTATATTATTGTTAACTATTAATGCACGTATATCGAAACTGATTATGCCTGTTTTTTTGTGGAGAACTGTGCTTCATTTAAGAGAGGATTGTACTCGCTATTATTTTAGTACATATAGAATATTTATTTGGGAGAACTGTACTCCTAAATTCGAGAGTTTTGCACTTTGAACAGTTAAAAATTTATTTACGACTTCATTTTCTTATCTGAATAGAGGGTTTGTTTTGAGTTATTTTGTTTATAGTTTGGTTGTACTTTTAACTATTCACAAATACATTCACATATCTATATTTATTATCACTTATGGTTATTTTTTTCGTTCATATGCCCGTATCATTTATTATTCTGATATGTTTTACAGGTGCTACACGCTTGACTAGCCACTGGGAAGAACTGGACAAATACAAATATCATCCTAATTTGGCTAGATCTCTATACGCTATACCTGCTATAGTTAAAAATGCTAGATCGACAACAACCAACAGAAAATAGGATTTATATTTTGAAAAATTCCGGAAATGGTGTATTCAGAACTTTTGTTTTTACCGGCATCCGTGTCTCAGTTGCTTTGTTTTTTGGAGGACTCATACAAAAAAAAGTGTCCTTTTCAGTTTTTCGATATTTATTGTTTGATTGTCTCTTGGCATTTTTTTTACGTGTGTAAGAAACCGAATATTACTATTTTAAACAAGATACTTGATAATCTATCTATTTGTTATTCTTTCTAGTGAACAAAATGCCGAACAGAAACGATTTACATACTAGAAGACCCATTGGTGGCCTTGGGCTGTTTTCGGCTCTTGGTCGGGTTGTTGTTTCTTTGACACATTACTCATTTCCATTCTCGATTTTAGTATATGTTTAGACATCGAATGTAGCATGTGCATAATAGTTATTATGTTTTGTGAACCGTTGTTAGCTTTTCTGTTTTTTTTTTTTTTTTTTTTGGTCATGTATTTCATATTTTGACTTATTCTGTTTGATTTTGTAAGAAACATATTTGAAAGGATACTTGATCTTATGATTTGCATATACGTTCAGACATCGAATATATTACCTATTAAGTGCTTTACATGGTGAACCATTATCAGGTATGCTCTTAGCGAAGCGTGTAATACCATTACTATATTTCAATTCGGTGGTAAAATTAAGCCTTTTTTACTGTGTAAACAGATTTGATTATACGCTGAATACTATCTATGTTTATTGAAATCAATTGATATATTTCGTAATTTGTTTCCTTGAACTAACAGAATTGTCATCAGATAATATTTTAAATTGAAAAAGACGTTATCGTTAACTGTGCATAAAATGATTTCTTTTATAGTATCTATCTTTTACTGGGTTTTCCGTTTCACTTTCTATATTATTGATGTTATAACCGTAGAAGATTCGAAACAATTTTTTTAGTTTTTGTGTCTCTTGACCTAGAACAGGCACAATACAGAACGCAGCTAGGTTAAACATTTTAATGATCATTCAGTCATACTCTATAATGGGACAGTGGGGTAACATCACAATATCAGAACAAACAGTAAAATCAGTTGTAAATTATTTAACTGAATAGATTGTTATGAAGCAGAAAAGACTATTACTGTAAACGTAAAGTACTGATAACAAAATACTCGCAGTTACTGCAAGGTAGATCAAAGCTGATGACAACTAATAGATAAATAATGTTTTCCCAAGCTAACGTATCGATAAGAACACATCCAACGAATAAAGTGTAAAGATTCATACACAATCAGAGAAAAGCATGACTTTGTCTTTATATAGATGACACAAATACTGTGAATGAACACTACTTGTATAAATAAAAACTCCAATAATTATTCCCGGATCCAAGTGTTTATAGGCACACACACCTTTGCAAGACGTTTTACGCATGACATATGAAAACGAAAAGACATGCCCAAGAATGTGGTAAGGAATGCATAATTAAGACACAAGCACACAAACAGAAATGTACATGCGAGTGCAAGTACAAGACTTAGTACTATACATTTATATGTATGTTTGTACCAGGGATTGGCACGAATACCGACAAATTTAATCGATTATTAATTTTGTGAAATCGATTAAGAATTCATTACTCTGATTTTTGTATGTAATCCATTGCAACCGATTACTTTATGATTACTGTCAATTACATGCTACAAAATTATAAAAAAAATAATAAAGAAATTTAAACACAATTATGTTGCTAAACGTAGTTATAGTGGAAATTTAAAACTTTACTTAAACAGCATTTAAAGCTTTAATCCAAATGTTATGCTGAAAGTTGATTTCTTTATGGAATCTCTTAACAAGAATTTGAAATATTTAAATATTCTCGAAATTTTGGTTTTCAACATGAGTGAGTGGTGATAATGTTCTTGCAATGATTTCAACCATTGCATTAACCAATTCTTTATATTTTCCATAATTATATCCATATTTTGCAAATTTTGGCTGTCAAACTGACTTAATTTTGTTTTTACTCATTATTTACAGGTATATTTGAATATAGTTTATTTCAATGTTGGAAGGTTTTTCTGAAAAAAAATGTATATATATATTAAAAAAGTAGATTATTAGTTCAGCTAATTTTAAAGATGGAACTTTATAATTTATATGTACATGCCTGCATTTATCCTTTTGTTTGGATAATCTTCCTAATGACAGGTTATAAAACTGCCAGTGGAGTACAATTTAGAACCTAGGGCAATAAAATGTAAAGCTATAACTTAATTAATCATAATTGAAAACAAAACAAAGTCTGCATCTCATTCATTAGAAGTCTTTGATATCTGATTAGTAAAAACAAGAAGGTAGTTGAGAATTCTTTATTCTCTATTCAAAATTACAAGCAATATATATTTTGTTTAGTGTCAAAATGGGATACATGTATCTATCACTTAACAAGACTTTCAATGCATTTGTTCATTGTCAAAAGCATTTTTTATTCTTTCTTAATTTTTTTATATCATAACATTATGACGAATCAACAGTTTATCTATTCTCTTTTGAAAATTATTCTTTAAGGAATTTTGATGTATATAAGCTTACTACTGCAATGTAGTTTAAAACTTTTCTTTTTTTTTTTTTTTTTTTTTATTCTACAATTAAACAAAACTTTATTAAACAACTGCTGTCATACATTTTATCCAGATTACAGCGTTAGTCTGGATGCCCCTGTGATGAGTTACTGAACTCCCAGAGAATAAAAGTTCAGTAAACAAATACGTGTGTTAGTTTTACAATTTATTACATTCTTTTCTTTTTTTTTTTAATTATTAAAGTGTTAACATATACATTCTTTTACATACAGAATAAAGAATTCCATTTTTACGGAACATGTAGTTTGCTTTCCGAGATTGTATTCATTTTCCTATATTATAATCAATCATTGACACAGTTATTTTGTACTTGACCTTTTGTACAGGATTAGTTACCTGTTTACTATTCATTGTCCGAAAACTAGTGCAAAAAAAAAAAAGCACGTGTTTGTAGTAGTTACAAATTATTGGATTAGAATTAAACTAGTTTGGTAAGTTTATACTTTTCATTAGTACCTTTGTCACAAAAACAAATTTATATAGAATTAAGGTGGTTTTAAAAATATCAGGAAATTTACTATATATATGCAAAGTAGCAACATCTGATTTGATACATAAAATTAATATATTCTAAGTAGAAAATTAAAAGATACCAACATGTGCTTTGATACCAACATACACAAGGTTAATTGAGGATACTTAGTGTAAAACAAAACTGTACTGAAATATGTTCATTTTAGCCTCAAAGTATAATAAATAAAGTGTTTTGTTTTGTTGTTTTAACATAGAAAAGGTACAAAACAAACAACAATAATATCAAGTCTAGCAGAGGTATTTAACTTCAATGACCTTTACATTTCAATTAAATATATTTTTAATATTTTTAGCATCTGACTTATTGTTTTATTTCTATACTCCATTAGATAATATCTGTATTTATATTCTTGTTTAAATATTTCATAAACATTAACTTGATTTGTCTTATTATTTGAAATGCAATTGCATTTGTGAAGAGTGAATAAGATAACTGTCAAGAGATAATTAATATCATTTAATGAGCCATCTTTAATTTATATCCTACCACCAAATGTTTTAAAGTAAGTATATGCTTATCAATTTGAAGTTTATTTAAAAGAATACAAATTTACCCACACACTGAACACAAATTGGTGTTCTTAATTTTCCAATTGAAGAGATGTGTATCTACAGATATTATATATTGTAATAATTTTCATCGAACCATTTTGAATGTATTGTCTTCTAAATAATTGAAAATAAAATTTAATGTGTATTTAAAATTTTGTTGAGTTTTATCTATATTTAGTTCTTTCCACCATCTTGTAAACCCTGTAGGTATATCTTTACTAACATTTGATAGAATTTTATAGATATCTTTATTATTATTTTTTGTAACTCATATATAATTGAGCCTTGCTTTAAGGAGACTAGTCTTTTACACTTAACAATAGTTTTGTTGAGTCTTCTTTTGCAATATATATTTCCAGTGATTTGGTATACTCTTTCTTATTTGTATTATTTCAACAATCCAATCTCTTTTACATTTTAACTTATTAAGGATTTTTCTTTTGATATTCTACCTTTCTCATCAATTATTTCATTTACATAGATTATATTGTCTTTTATCCAATGATTAAAAACTAAACTGTGCCCGTTTAACTTTATATATTTATTACCCCATATAATTTGTTGTCTAATGGTTCTAAAGTTTTCTGGTTTGTTAGTTTGTCCGCCGCCATATCTTACCCATGTTTTAAGTATTTTAAAGTAGAAATAAGGAATTTTGTTCTTTTGGTAATTAATGGATTTTAAATTATCCAGATTCATGTGGAATATTAGAAAGTTTGATCCATACTGATTTAAGTCAAATGTTGGAATAATTTTCCAATTTGACTGTTCACCCTCCAATAATCTTTTCACCCATTTGATTTTTGTATTGCATCGATAAACTTGTCAATATCTATCATTCCAAGACCTCCTTCAGTTTTTTTCATATTAATTGTATTTCTTTTAATTTTTTCTTGATTATGGTCCCCAAATGAAGTCATTAATCATTTTTTAAAACTTATATAATGAATCTTTGTCAATGTTAGAAACTTAAGCTAAATATGTAATATTGGGTATAACTAGAGTTTTTACAACGGCTTCTTTTCCGATCATTGTTAACTTTCTTTTCTTCCATGAGTTAAGAATTTTTTCAGATTTTTGAAGTTGTTTTCTATATTCAAATTCATACACTGAGATTTATTATGTCCAAAGTAAATGCCTAAGCTTTTTAACAGTCTCTTTAGTCAAGTTAATATTTTCAAAATTGTCGGAAATATGTGTTAATTTACCGAAAGCTAATCCTTCAGTTTTAGTTCGATTTAAAATAAGTCCTGATAACGAACCAAATACTTCAATTATATTAAGTGATTGAGTAATTTCATCTTTAGAGCTGAGAAACAATGTAGTATCATCAGCTAACTGGCTTATTATAAGGCTGTGTGTTTTTCCATCTAACTTTATGTTTAAACCTTTAAGATTATTGTCAGTTCTTATTCTGCAGTCTAATATTTCAACTGCAAAAACAAATAAAATAGCGCTTAAAGGACATCCTTGACAAATTCCTCTAAAAATTTTCAGTGGGCTTGAAATCCATCCATTATTTGAAATACATGCCTTAATATCTGCATACAAGGTTTTAACCCATCTTAACATAAAATTTTCAATACCAAATTTTGTTTGTGATTGATACATGAATTCCCACTCTAGGGAATCAAAGGCTTTGGAGAAATCTAAAAAGTACAGCTTCATCTATTTTAACTTTTCTGGATGATCAATAATGTCTTGTATCTGACGTATATTAAAACCTATATAACGGTTTTTGATGTATCCATTTTGGTCAATGTGGATAATTTTTGACATTAGAGGTTTTAATCCTTGGGCTAATGTATATGCAATAATTTTAACATCAACATTCAATAGTGTTATTGGTCTGTAGTTACCTAATTCAGTGGGGTCTCCTTTTTAGATTAGAGAAATAAGATCAATGTTTTTGTTATTCAGATAACATCCCTTCTTTATAGCAATAATTGAAGCTTTGAATTGCATAGTCCTTTAACTAGTGCCAAAATTCTCTGTAAAACTCTACTGAAAGTCCATCTAGGCCAGGGGATTTATTTAATTTCATTTGAAAGATTGATTTAGTACATTCTTCTGTTGTGAGAAGTCCGTTTAGAGAATTGCTTTCCTCTTTACTCAATGATTGTTTAATTTTTGTATCTTTTATATATTTTTTTATAAAATTTTTATAAGGTCAGTGCTAGTGTAAAGTTTTTCATAATATTTCTTTTCAAAATTTAGTATTTCTGATTGTTTTGTAATTATCTCCCTTTCTCATTCTTTAGATTAATTATATTTTTTCTTGTTTGTCTACTTTTCTTTAATCCTAGAAAAATTTAGTGTTCTTTTCACCCTCTTCTATCCATTTTATTGTAGAACGTATCTATGCACCTTTTACTTTATAACTGGAAAGAAATTCTATCTTCTTTCTAATAAATTGATTTCATTCTTTTCCACTTCACTTATTTTTTGTTATCGTTTTTCCTGTAATATTTGAAATTTTTTCTAAATCTTGGATTTAATTTTTCTTTGCTTAGTTTTATTTTTACAAAACTGTATTGTTAATTCTCTTACCTCAATTTTAAACAAATCCCATAATTGTGATAGGTTTTCGGTGTTATTGCTTTTGAGTATAAAGTAGTCAGTTACATTTTCTATTTTTTTCTTTATAAGATTTATCAGTAAGTACACTATTGTTTATTTTAAAGAACCCTTTACCCTTATTATCATTAGACATGTTAATTTTCAGTGAAATTGCCTGATGGTCTGTACTAGAAATCAGGGCTGGTCTAATATCTGTAGACTTTATCATAGTTCTCAGTTCATTACCAGTCAGAACATAATCTATTCTACTTACCTCATCATCTTTATTTTTACGTTTCCATGTATATTGATATAGTTTTGGATGTAGTTGTCTCCATATTTCCTCTAGTTTATTTGTTTTTATTAAAGTTTTCAAACTATTTGTAATATTTTGTTCTCTATGTTTTTTATTATTCTTTCTATCTGCTCTACTCAATATTTCATTCATATCTCCGCCGACTACTACAATTCCAAGACTGTGCTCTTTAATTATTTTATTTACATTTTTAAAGAAGACATTTCTCTTTTTCTTCTCATTTGTACATATAAATTAATCAATGAGAATATATTAATGTTTATTTCAACATTTACCAAAATTATGTGACCTTCTTGATCAGTATAAGTATCAATTATCTTTGAATTTAGTGTTTTTTAAATAAATATAGCTACACCTTTTAGATTGAGTGGTGCCAAAACAATGAAAAATATCTGCAGCATATTCATTATTTACTTTTTTTTCTATTTCTACAATAAATGGGTTTCTTGAATAAAAAGTATGTCTGTTCTTTGATATTTCAACCATGTGTAAAGTCTATTTCTTTTTCTTTTTGACCTAGTCCTTGACAATTTAAGGAAAAGATGTGTAAAGTTTTATTCATAAATCTTATAATTTTTGTAGCTTAAAGCAAGTGATATAAAACCTAAACCTACTCTACTATGTCTACTGTATTCTATTTTTTTCTGAACCCTTTTTTTTAATCTGATGTAGCCAACCATTCTTAATATGAGTAGTACACATGTAAAAGACACTATACATTATTGTGAGGATTTGACTCTTTAAATTGTTGTACAATACTGAATACATTGACAAACATATACAAGAACAATAGCATGCATAGTTTAAAAATATACATATATACATTAAGAAGAACACTGTATTTAACATGCTTATGTTAACTATAAATATAATGAAAACATTCTCTTTTAAGCGTGTTTTATCTACCCTTAAAATTGGACACCGGTTCGGGAAAGGTGTACATGTTTTTAATAATCTATGTAGGGATTTTCCCGTATCTATTAAAAGCAGTCGTTTGTCCAGGTATTTTCTAATACTTGTTTTTGTTCCGTTAAAATCTACTGATTCTAATAATGCGTCTTTCATGTTTCAGTTTTACTTGATAGTAATAATTTTGACTTTTTTTTGGCAGGTAGATGGGATATTAAGCTCTAAAACAACGTGGGCTTAACAGTTACACGTACAATTTAAGATATACCGGCATAAATTTATGTCTTTGGATACAAACGACACGATTTGATAGTAGGATGATTTACTTGTTTAACATGAAGACTAAAGTGTTTTGATTTGGTGATTATGAATATTTTAACAAGAATACATTTATGTGTGAGGATTAATATTGCTGGATTTTGACTAAAAATTCTTTCCCATTATCTATACATGTACATGTATATTTGTGAACATTTGTGTAATAATATAACGTATTGAAGTTCAGAACTTAACTGCTGTTTATTTTCTTAATTTTGATATATACTTTTAATATATTTCTTATTTTTTATATAAAAGGTCTTAATTTATTTACAAGCATTGCAAGTCATTTGTTTCAAAAAGCTGGAAATACAGTAAAATGTTTTAGATCTGGTTGATTATAATGCAGCTTGAGACAACAGATCTGAATAAGGCATTTTATAAACTCTCAAGTCATTTTAATACATTCTGTTTTATCAGTACTATAAACTGATGAATAAATGCAATTGTCTATTTTCATCTAAACTAGGTTATATATCATCAAACTATTAAATGAAGTAATCGAAATGTAATCGAAAAGTAATCGATGATAATATCATATTTTTATGTTATCGATTAAATTACGATTACATGTAATCGAAAATGTTGTCAATTACAGATTACTGTCGATTACTTGAAAAAATGTAACCAATTACGATTACAGACCCCTCCCTGGTTTGTACCAAATAAACGGATGCAAGAAATGTACACGCGAGTACAAGTACAAGACTTAGTACTTTATATGTATATTGGTACCAAAGAAACTGCTTTAGTCCGTCCGTCGTTGGACTTTTATTTTTACCATGTCAATTTGTACCAAACTATTTCACACTTAGTATTGCCAAAATAATAATTTAGTTTTAGATAACATGGACCATGAGACCCTGAAAGCTATTGTCATCATCTGTTCGCCTGCCGTCTGTCCTTCCGTCGTTAGGCGATTAACACTATTACAATGTCAATTTAAAAAAAAAAACAACTGGTCAGGGAAGTAACCCGGAATGACTTGTATAAAAAGACCTCATTTTGTGTCTCTCCGATGAAAACCTATGCCATCAGAGACAATCTTTACGAAAGCCGAGAAGGATCATTCAAAATTCATAATTCAAAATTCAAAATTCAGAACTCAAAAATCCTACATTAATCTATTATGTTTCCCCACGCTTCCGAAAGCAAACAAAGATCGCACTTTAATATACTATTGAAAGCTATGTTATAAAGTTTGTTAAGAACACGAATCCGTAAAACCTTCATAGGGATGCATCCAACTTTACCATTCGAAACCCTTGGATAAAACAGCGTCGCTGCAAGCAGCAACTCTCTATCAAGAAAATAGAAAAGAAAACGCAAGCCCCATACTATTGTATTGTATCGTATATATATTCAATGTGCAGGCACAGCTGGAATGTCGCTTTACTGAAATGGAACGTTCACAATGGAAAAATTGAAATTGAAGTCAACCGACCCTCCTTGTCAATCTTTTAATGTTATACAGACTTAACTGTACCTGTGGTTTCGTTATTTCAGGTTCATTGATATAGATTGAATAACATAAGTCGACGAACGCTGAGTAATTCAGTTATTTTCATTTTAATTGAGAAGCTCCTGTTTAAAGTCTGTCTCATAAAAATATAGGTGCGTCTCTTATTATCTTTTTTCCGATCGGCAGTAAAACGCTTATTAAATCAAGTCCTTTTTGCTGTGCGGGACGCATAAATTCGGATTCACGCCCGGTCATATTGGGGGCGTTAAATCCGATGTTTCGTGTAGAGAGAATGCCACGCTCTCTGCACGTTAAAAACCCTTGCAACAACTTTTGAGGGGACTTGTTGCAAGGCCAAATTTCTGTCCTACCCAATATATTCTTATTTCCAGTGGCATTCAAAATTTCTCGCCCTTCATCCCGGTCGACCGCCTATTACAGGACCTACCTTTTGAATTAATTGTTTTTTTTTTCTCTCGTCATGATTATGCATGAAATACAAGTACATGTATAAACTTTTCTAAAAGTAAACGCAAACAATAAACACTAGTTCTAAATATACACGTTCTACAGTTGAACTCGACAAGCCAAGACACTCGGTGATTGGCCTCAATTGATTTGAGAATGCAGATCAGTAGCTAATAAATAATTAGTCCCCAATAAGATGGCAAGTGAGGTGCATTGATATCATATACTAGAATTGTTATCATAGATATATGATATATAAGAAAAAATACAATAAAAGAAGCAATAATAGATTGTAATAAATGTGCATGTCTCCCTTCTGGACACTCGCATGACCGACACATAGTCGACAAACACCTAAGGGGCGAAGAAAACGGCTACCACACAATTAAATTTCAAATAAACATGTATACACATATATAAAAATAACCAAGTGCGTTTCAAAATACTTGATTATGTAGTTTACCTATATAAGATACAAAGGTAGTTTTGAACATGAAAATCGTTCTCCTGTTTTTAAACAGTCACCCAGATTGCCGCAACCATTGCTGATGATGCAAATCTCATCGTTAACATGTTAAGCTGAATATCTTTATAATCTGTTTCACACATAAAACTGATAAAATGAATACTATGTCAAACGTTAAAAATTACCAGAACAGCATCTGATATATAAATATTACAAATGTATTTGAGAATGTTTTCATGAAAATTAATAATGTTTTCAAATTGTAGAAATAATTAAATTTAAAAAAATTGATTCCCTTCATCGAGGTGCTTTCTCATAATTCCCGAATTCTACAAGATCTCCTATCACAGGCGCTTAGATTAGATCCTCCTTTTAAATTTAATTTTTGGAATTTATTTAAAATTGGAATACATGTGCATCGGTCATACAATACTCTTATTGTTAAATCAAACGATAATAGCAAGAATACGTAGATTACGGATTACGGCCCTTGACTAAGGTAACGGGTGTGTAACCACTTAAAGGAAAAATCATAATTAACTTTGTTTTCTCATCGACAATTACTTCATAGTACTACAGCTGCTTGCTTGAATGTAGTTCTAAACTATAAGTGACTTAGTGTAGCAAAACAACTTTAGAATAGCTGATTTCAGGAAAGTTATGGCAAAATCTAATGAGCAAAATGAACCCAAAATGGCGTCCTACGCAGAAAAACAAAACAGACCCTATAACAATTGAACCCTCAGACATGGTCAGTGTTAAACCTGTATTTATACAGGAAACAGATGTATTTGGGTCAATATCTGATGGAGAGACTCTGAAAAATTATACCTGACTCACCCTGAAATGTACAAAGCTGTCGGTGAAGTAGTACCCGAAAGAACAATTATTGGTCTTCAAAGAATCCGAGGCTTATGGAGAATTTACCTCGATGACGAATCTGAAAGAGCTATTCTTATATCCAAATGCCTCAAAATTCGTGGAAAATCAATCTGGATTTACTCCAGAAATCCACGTGTGACTGCACACGAAAATATCAAAATGTACGCATAAGAGTAAAAGATATACCTCTTTCAGCAGACGACGGACAAATAATTAGGAGATGGAAAACATGGCTGCTCAATTTTGAGCAATATGCGCGAACGGCTTAGATACAACAACAAAGTGACAAACTGCCTAACAGGAGACAGGATCATCATTTGTGATGGACCGCTAACAGAGCACATCCCAAGGTCCATTCTCATTGGCAAATATAGAGCCACCATCATCTATCGCGATCAGCCTAGAAACAACCCTCAATATATGAAATGTTAAAATGTCTGCAGGAAGGTCATCAAACAAAAGATTGTATAAATGATTGGGTATGTAGGTCATGTGGACAAGAAGGTCACAAACAAAATGCATGTACCAAAGATACTTTCTCAGACGCACCTGATCAATCAGATAAGGAAAACAATAAAGAAAGCCATGAAACAAGTGACGCAGATGATGAAACTTCTGAATCGGAAACTGGCACTGATGCAACACAAATATCAGTCAAAACCAACAATGCTGAAATATGTGAAAGTGCATCAGCTACCGGACGTGAAGGTGCATCAGCTGCTGAGTGTGAAGGTGTATCAACTACTGGATGTGAAGATGACAACGGACAGTCGCAATCTATTATCAATCCCGTAGCTGATCCACGAAAACGGAAGAAAATAAAAAAAAAAGAACAGTAAAAAAAATGGTGATCCAAGTCAAGCTCAAATAACCTCATTCATGTCTGGTAACGATCAGAGCACACAAGAATCAACCAAACAATCTCAAACTCCATCAAAGCAGCCTGTCAACATTACTTTTCTGAAGTCTCCGGTGACACCAACTGAGAAGCTTCACGACAAAGAGAGTGACTCCACTGCCAAGAGGTCCAAAACAACTGATACCTAATTATATACATACATGTAATTATTTTACCTGTGTTTGTATAAGAATCCGAAACACAACAATATGAATATAATGATGTAATAAATTAATATTTTATTATTAGTACATGTATCATTTATACACATTTCAAAATTAGCAGACCTTTTAACTATAAGTCTTTTAATTTTATATTACGTAATTGTCAGTCCACATAACAATAGCTACAAGTATCCTCCATTAGAAGAAATTTACATTCCTTTGGAAAGCAGCATGTGCACAATCTCACTATCTTTAGATCTTTTTTTTATTAAAATTCTTTGTGTATCTTTCTTTCACTTGTTGCACAGCTACACAAGTAGATTTACTTCACAATTTTGTTTTCAAAAAGCTCTTCTGAAAAGTTCCTGCATAATTGTAATAAATCCTTCAATATGTTTGATTAAAGCGGATATTAGATTATCATCTGTGAATCCATACACCAAACTTCAAAAGGATAAAGCACACCTACAAAAATCAAAACAAAGTTCGATTACTATAATTCACACAAAAACTTTGATAAGTCATACAATACAAACTTTTATCACAAACATACTAGTGTTTAACTTTACTTATCAAGTAGCCAGTAATACTATGCAACATTGGCTCTGTAAATATTATGTAAATAGTAGTCCAGTATGTATTTTTTGTTACATGTAAAACATTAAAAAAAAATTTGTTTACTTTGTGTTTAGTTTAAAGTCATGTTTTTTTCTAACAACTGTCTCTGTATATATTTTGCTATTGATTGTATTTTTATGTATGTTTACAAACTTAATGAGTCCAAAATATTTTTTTTTTTTTGGACAAAGGAGTCTGTATCTCAAGTCACATTGTTGACCCAAATCATGACCTATATAGTGAGGTCAATAATTGAAATGTTGTGTTATGTTTACACATTTATAATCATGATAACTATACATGTAGATGTACATAGATGTACATATAGAAAATATATAATATTGATAATGATATCATATAAAAAATTCCACAAAGCAAGGATAAAGATAAAAGTTTAAATCTAAATTCATGCGGATTTATAAGTTTAACATGCTTTCAAACACAACAGAACTCTGTAATTATCTAACTTACCTTCCTAACCTTAATACAATATGATAAACAAAACTGTATCCATGTCTGCACTGTAAATACAAACGGGTTACAAAAATCTGAAAAAGAAACAGAATTATTGAATGGGCTAATCAACAAAATGTGATATAGTATTCTTACAAGAAACTCATTTTACTAAAACCTTAGAACCAAAGCTAAAACAAGAATTCAAAGGTGAAGTAATTTTAAGTAATGGGTTAAGTAATGCAAGAGGGTTGCTATATGGATAAAAAGTAGATTAAACTTCAAGATTATTGACCAATATAAGGATTCAGAAGGTAGATTCATATTAGTTAATATAGAAATAGATGACAATATATACACATTAGTGAACCTATATGCACCTAATAATTGTAAAATAAGAAACACTTTTTTTAAATCAGTAAAACAATTAATTGAAAATCACAGTATTGGCCAGTTAATAATTGGGGGTGACTTCAACGACATATTATCTATAAAAGATACAAAGAAAAAATTAGGAAATAAAAAATTTGATAAACCAGTTCATAACCTTAAAATGTTAATCAAGAATCTAAAATTAACTGATGTCTGGAGAAGCAAAAACATAAATAAAACCCAATTTACCTGGAGAAGGAAAAACTTATCAGAATCTACAAGAATTGATTACTTTTAGTAAGTGATGAAGTTAATAAAAATTGCATTACATGCGACATAAGACCAATAGTCCTACAACACACTGATCATTACGCGGTTTCATTAAAAATCAACATAAATAGAAACTCAAAAGGGCGAGGTTACTGGAAATTAAATAGTAGCATCCTAGATGATGAGCAGTATCTAAATATTATTTCAAAATTGATTAATACATATAAGACAAAATCAAAAACATCTCTTAACCTAGATATTTTATGGGATAATTTTAAAGTTGAGGTAAGGGACTATACCATTCAATACTGTAAGTTAAAGGCAAATATAAAAAAGATACTATTGAAATTTTAGAAAATACATTAAAAACACTATCTGCAGAAATTGATTGTGATAGCAATATACATGAGAGAAAAATTAACCTAAAGGAAAACATAGAAAACAATTAGCAAGTTTATATAATGAAAAATTAAAGGAAATCAAATTAGATCACGCGTAAAATGGCTAGAAGAAGGGAGAAAACACATCTTTTTTCTTGGCTTAGAAAAACACGGCAAAGTAAAAAACTATAACTCAACTGTATGATGAAAATAATCAAGTAACACATGACCAAAACAAAATATTAAATCTAGAAGTCAATTATTATACTAAATTATATACTTCAACAAAACCGGATACAGAAGAGGTAAAACAATACTGAAACTATCAAAGAAAGTAAAAAATAAATGAATCTGAAAGCAATACATGCGAGGAAAAATTACTATAAGTGAATGCACAGAGACTGTATTTAAAATGAAATTAAACAAGGCCCCAGGTTTGGACGGACTAAATGTTGAGTTTTATAGAAAATTTTGGGAACAGATAAAAGATTTCATAGTACCAGTTTTCAACTATTGCTTTAAAAAAGGAGAATTAACAAACTCCCAAAAAATTGGAGCCATATCTCTTTTGTTTAAAAAAAAATGATCCCCTCTTCCTTGATAACTATAGACCTATTACATTATTAAACTATGATGTTAAATTACTAGCTTATGCCTTAGCGCAACGACTAAAATCAGTACTACCAAAAATCATTCACTCTGATCAAAAAGGTTACATAAAAAACAGATACATAGGATTTAACATTAGACAAATCCAAGACATTATTGATTATTCTGAAAAATTTAATGTAGATGGTGCAATTTTATTTTTAGACTTTACTAAAGCTTTCGACTCACTTGAGTGGTGTTTTATGTTTGAATCTTTAAAAAAATTTGGTTTTAAAAAGGAATTCATAAAATGGGTTGAAACTATGTATACAGATATAAAAGGATGTATTTTAAATAATGGATGGGTGTCTGCCCCCTTCAATACATTTCGTGGGATTAGACAAGGGTGTCCGTTATCTTCATTAATCTTCGTTTTATGTGTTGAAATAATGGCAATTAAATTAAGAGAAAATAAGGAATTAAAAGGATTTGAAATCAAATTACATGGAAAATCGTGCTCACTTAAAATATGTCAATTGGCAGATGATACTCAATTATTTTTAAAAACACGTAAAGATATACGTATAGCCCTTAATATCATTGAAACTTTTGGAAGCCTTTCTGGACTCAAACTAAATATAAATAAAACAGAAGGTTTGTGGCTAGGCAAACTTAAAAATTCAAAAGATAAATTTGAAAATATAAACTGGAAACAAGACCACATTAAAAGTCTAGGAATATATTTCGGATACAATTATCAAGATTGTCAAAAGTTAAACACAGAGAAGCAAATGGATAAATGTGAAAAATTAATTCAAGGATGGAACAAACGAAATTTAACATTATTGGGAAAAATTACTGTAGTAAAGTCCTTAATTTTACCAAACCTAACATACACTGCATCATGTATGATAATAACACATGAAATAAAACAAAAGTTCAAAATTTAATATATAATTTTATATGGAGTGGAAAAAGATAAAGTTAAACGCTCTATATTATGTAAACCATATCTTGATGGAGGATTACAAATGATCGATTTAGATTCCTATGTAAAATCCTTACAAATCAGATGGGTTTTAAAACTAATAAAACAGGAAAACGATAACTGGAAAATTATTCCAAGATTTTATTTAAATAAATTTGGGAAAGATTTTCTTTTATTCAGAATGAATTTAACAAATGTTAATTTGCTTAATAAAATAGATTATAAGTCTTTACCCGAATTCTATAAACAATTAATTAAAACTTGGGTAGAAGTAAAAGGAGGTCAAACTATCACACCAAAAACTTTCTTGAGGTTAGAAAACAACTTATATGGGGAAATCATCTTATCAAAGAAAATGGAAATGTCTGTATTTTCAAAATTGGATTAGTAGTAATATTTTGTACATCAATAATATAATAGATGAAAATGGAAACATCTCATCAGAAACTGTATTAAAAATTTAAAGAATAAACAAGACTGGATTAGAGAATTTTCTTTAGTTAAAATGCTACACCAAAGCACTGGCAAAATATTTTAAAACAAGAAAGCTCTTACAAAACTGTTGTCAACATAAAAAATCGTTGAATTTAAATATCCTTCGAAAACATGAAATTTCACCAGACATGAGCAACAAAGAAATATATAATTTCTTACAAAGTCAATTTACAAATGATAAACCAACAGGAATTTTAATATGGGAAAGAATTCTGCATAAAAAAATGTTTACAAAATTGAAATCCACATTCAACTTTATTTTTAACTACCTTGAAAACAACAAATTTAAAATGTTTAAATGGAAAATAATGCATTATATATTAGCCTGTAATGAATTACTTTATAAATGGAAAATAGTACCAAGCAGTTTGTGCTTCCATTGTAAGCAACACGATGATTATAATCACTTCTTTTTTTCCTGTTCATATAATGTTCATTATTGGCATAAAGTTGACCAGCTATTAACATTATTAAAAGTTGATAAGCATATACTTAGTCTTGAAAGTTTAGTAACTGGCTATAAAATTGAAGATGAAGCTTATTTTGATATGAACTATCTATTAACTATAATTTTCTTTTCCATCTATAAAGCATATTACATGTCTGACAAGAAAGACAAGGTCATTGATATATTTAAAATCTTCAAAAATGAAATTAGGGACATAATTAACATGAATAAAATTAGAAGCAAAAAAAAAAAACAAGAGAATTATACTCAAAACATGGGAATATTTCGAATTTCTATAAATGTAAAGCATGTTCAAGCTGCAACCTCTTTAATTAATGACTGCACAGGTGATATGCATCAAATAAAATTTGCAATTTTCTCTCTTGTCATGTTTATATAGTTTATCATTTCTATTATAGCTACACTGAATTATTATTGTTATTAGTTTACAAAACACAATGCTTCGATACTGCATTCATGTATAATTAAACCACGTGTACTTTCGATCACTTTTGATCTTTGGTTTGATCACAAAAATAACATTTACTGTTACAAATTATTTTGTACATATAGTGTGTGAAAAAAAAACTGTCTTACCTCATCATTTAAAACTCTTTTTATAACAATTCAACGGAGTAAGCTAACAAAAATTTCGAAATTCTACTGTCGGCTGAAAAGTCATGCTGTCAGTATCAAAGATCATCATCAATTTCACGGTTCAGTGAAGCTTTAATAAATAAATCCAAATACAGTTTAGGTTAAGAAACGTACCGTATTCCGGTACAAATTTATACTCTGTAGAACTGCTCTAATGTATTAATATATATATAACTAACTTTATAGATATACTTTATTGAATATTTTTCCCTAGATATTCAATAACTAATTTAAGGGATACTTAATTGAAGCTGTAGATTGAGTAAATTGTTAACAGCAAAAATGCAATAAAACTTTGATTAATTTAAAAAAAAAAAAAGAATACGTTAAAAAGTGGAAAATAAGTAAAAGTAGTGAAGAAATTAAGAAATTTTACTTAAATTTAATTAAAAATAAAAAAATAAAAAGGGGGCATTCCTCACGCGAATGTGACTCCAATATGGTAGGATTGGGTCGCTAATAGTCTTTGTACCCTATTTTCTATGTAAAGTTTTTCTACTAGCGTAAGAAGTTATGTCCCTTTATTAATGAAAAATTGGCAAATTTGTAGTTTTCTGCAATTTAACTTTATTTTGCCTCAACCAAATGTTATGAAACTTACACACAATGCTTATTACCACTTCAACAATGAACAAACCCCATACCGCATAGCAAGGCATAACAAGCCCCAATGTCAATATATGAAAAATAGGGCTGCTTCAAATGCCATATCAGTACCGCTGAACCAAAATGAACATATGATACATATGTGGATAATTGGCATGTTCTAGAGCGGTATACAACCAGAAGAAACATAAATTGAAGCTGGTACTCGAGGAATGTATTCGCATAGGAGTATTTTAACTCAATTTAACACAAAGCTTCTATAGCCCGTTGTACTCGTCGTTTGCTATTTTAGGTGGGAAATGATAACTTTATATGGAATAAAATTGAGAATGGAAATAGGGAATGTGTCAAAGAGACAACAACCCGACCAAAGAGCAGACAACAGCCGAAGGCCACCAATGGGTCTCCAACGCAGCGAGAAAATCCCGCACCCGGAGGTGGTCCTCAGCTGGCCCCTAAATAAAATTGTGTACTAGTTCAGTGAAAATGGACGTCACACTAAACTCCAAAACATGTAAATGAACTAAAATTCAAAAACATACAAGACTAACAAAGTCAGAGGCTCCTGACTTGGGACAGGCGCAAAAATGTGGCGGGGTTAAACATGTTTTGTGAGATCGCAACCCTCCCCTATACCTCTAGCCAATGTAGAATAAAGAAACACATGGCAATACGCACAGTAAAACTCAGTTTAAAAGAAGTCCGAGTCCGATGTCAGAATAGGTAACAGAAGAAACTAAGCAAAATGACAATGATACATACATTAACAAAGGACTACTAGCAGTTACTGACATGCCAGCTCCAGACCTCAATTAAACTGATTAAAAGATTATGTCTTCAACATATGAAAATCAAGTACAATCCCTCCCGTTAGGGGTTTAGTATCATACAATCATAAAATATATGAGAAGAACATAACCCGTATCATGCCAACAACTGGTTTTAGAATAATAGTGTTTATTTCCGATGCAAAGACCCTATGAGTGAATCAATATTAATACCAAAATATGCAATCCTTAATGACCTGACAACAGTATCGTAACTATAATGTTTGCGAATAAGTCTGTTAGCTTTTGAGGTGAATGCCGACATTTTTGTGCTTTGAAAAGAATATTACCATATGACCATAAAATATTGGATGTGAAATACCTGAACGTATAAGATGTCTACATGTTGATTTATATTTACGAATGATGTCCTTGTACCGATGATAAAATTTAGTAAATGTTTTGACTAGTTTGTGATATCGAAAACCCTGATGTAATAATTTTTCAGTATTGAAATTTAGTTTTTATTTCAAATCTTTTTTATTGTTAGTATTTACCAGAACGTTTTCTTGTGATTTTATAGCTAATAGTGTCCTTGTTAAAACATAACCAACATTGAAAGATGTTAAAATGCAATAAAAAAATCCGGAAGCCCTGAGTAAAATTGATATCCAGGAACATTGCAAAACATTTTCGCCCTTTACAAAGGCGATTTCGGGATAAATAAATAACAGAAATAAATCAATAAATAATAATTTAAGAAAAATAGTTGAAATTTTATAACACAATCAAATATAGTATGTCAAAACTATGAAAGCACGTCCTCTACAATGTAAGCAAATTTGTCTTTTCTGACACAATGCGAAATGCTTGATTTATACTCTTACAGCATAGAATTCTCAATTTGTTTCCTGTGTGAATAAGAAAAAAAAAAAAAAAAAACATCGCTACGATCTCCATCGATTGGTCACCTCAATGTAGGCATTGTATTCTTCGCCTGCCTATTCTCTAATTTTACACCTGACAATAATTCTCATTCACTACACCAAAAAGCGAACGAAATATATTTTTGTGTTGTATAAATGAAGAAAGTGCACAATTTGCCACAAAAATGTTCACTTGCAATCTTAATCATTTAATACAATTCTAATATATGGAATTTGGAATAGGTGCCAGATTTAAGCTTTATATAACATCTGAAAATATTCTGTTTTAAGTGAAATATGTAATAAGCCCCGTTTATTTACCAGCAGGTGCGGATTCAAGCAGGATGCACCTGCCCCCCTTCCCCTCCTAAAAAAAGAAAAAAATGTGTAATAAAAGTAAATATACAGCCAATTTTGCGTCAAAAGAAAGTCTTCTAGTTGTTTCTAATTCCAAGGACCCTCCCTCCCAACAACTTACAAAAAGCCTGGATCTGCGTCTGACCTTTGACCTTTATAAATGGTCAGATCAGTTAAACATGAGGTTATTTTTTAAATGTGACCTACTAGCGCCCAATTTTTCGACTAATATATGGTATACATGTATTGTGAATTGTGCATTGTAAGTTACTATTTTATCGCTCTAGAATAGTCCAATTATTTACTGATACATCACTGGGTGACTAAGTGTATTCTACGGAAAAAATTGTAAACATTAATGAGTCTAAAGTTATGAACTGAGGAAAAACATGACACATTCGAAAAAGGATTGAAGTGACACTCGATATCCACTCTCTCCCATAGTATAAGTGATAACAAGAAATTTTTCACTTGTCTGACATAACGTCGGCGCATATCCTTTCATAAGTTTCATTGTTTGTCTGTGCACAGTAATATTATCAATCTAGGTATATATAAGATCAAGTGATAAGATTGAAATAATTGTTGTAGTGTTTGGATTTCAACTGCAATAAAACAGGGTAATCTTTCCGGATTTACGAGTTCTGAACTTTGAATTTTGAATTTTGAATTTTGAATTATGAATTATGAATTATGAATGATCCTTCTCGGCTTTCGTAAATCTTTGATTATGATCTGCCAATTAAAATATTTTCATTCTCTGAAAATTTAAGGCGGAATGTTTTGAAAATTGAGGATATTAATATCACATTCTAAAGACGACTCTCATTTAATGTATTTCTATTGCAAACCATGGAAGCATTCAGTTCCTAGTTAAATCCTTCTACATTTGCACCTCTTCTCTGAAAGTACTTGGTAAATTTTAGGCAAACTTTATAGAAAAGTATGGACTGGTTTGAAACTATTCCATATTTAGTTATACGCCCAGATGAAAATATGACCGCCAGAGGCAATCACTGACTGTGATTGACCAAATTTAAAATAATTGCAGAACCTACATTGTGAAATTGTGAAATGGGGATTGATGCAAAAACAGGAGGTATTTTTTCTTGTTGAGAAAAAACTTACCAGAGTATGAGTCGATTTAATACATAGTTACCAGGTGATCAATGCAGTCTCTCTGAACCCACTAGTTAAACCTATGGACATATATACAATGTATATTTACAAAGTATGTGTGAATTCACTTTTTAATCTGATAAACAAGATTTTTAATGTGAAACATGTATCATCTTACATTATTCGAGTGCTTTGCGTGTGCCTGCCTTTTCGTGTTATTGTGCCTTCAGTGTGTACTCCTTACCACAATTGTGTGCATTTATTCCTTTTCCTATGTGGTGCGTGAAACTCCCTGGCAAGGAGCGTGAACCGTGTAATGTATGAGCTTGTTAGTTCACGTCTGGTCAGGGAAACACTGTATCTATGATTTTGTTTTATTTTCTTACTATTGCTTGAGTTGTTAAAGTAGATAGTTAATAACTAACGCATATTGATTATATTGATATATAAGCAGCATAACTAAAGTTGTATAATACACATTAAACCTTCGGCTGTTTATTGTCAGAAGATTTCACAAGAGACGCAAGCGGAAAAAAACTTGTTGTGACTGTTAAATCGAATCGCTGTTTTGTGAAAACAATGATGATAATATATTTTCTAAAACCCTGCTGTTTCATCTGTGTTAACTATGTATATGAAAAAGTTATTGAGACATCAAATGAAGGAAACCAGACTTTGAAGAAACATTAAACTGAACCGAAATTGTAGGATGATGTAGGTTTTTGTTTTACGTTTTCATGGTATTTTTTTGAATATCTAGATATCTTTTCAAATACTTACATATGTACAACTATTCTTCTCATCTGTTTGCTGCAAACATTAGTAAATAAAATACTATTAATCCACTCACTTTTTCTTTTAATTTTTTCTCAAACTTAATTTGTTGTCTGGAAGGATCTGTTAATAAGATTAATGAAATCCATCCAATATCTCACTTTGACAAACCTAAGTAGCTGTCGTATTAATGAAATTTGGCCTGAAGCCTTCTTTTATGTAGTGAAGCATGTTCAGTTGTTATCTGAAGGAACAATTTAAACCCATACTATAAAAACTTATCAAAGATATCAGGCCTATAAAACCGTAAGAAATTTAGTCGACTACTATAAAGACCCTCGCCAGATTAAATTTATAACGAAAGAAAGAGACTAGATCTAGAATTGGTCATATGAATGTGAAAAAGGCAATACTTTTGTGGCTTATCAGTCATAATGTTAGTATAATTATAATGAATGCAACGCCCTATAAAAAGCTTGTTAACTCTTTATCAGTTTAAATCCTCATAGCTAAGATTTTCTGGCTTTTTTCTCATGCAAAATGGAGACATATGTTACAGAGATGAATTTTCTGTGTATTAAATATTAAAAGCTAAGATGTATACTAATAATTGAGGGTAAAAACGATCATCCTTTCTGAGGCTATAAAGAATAAGAAGAAAAATGTGTTTTTGAATTCATACAGTTATTAGGAAGGGACATTAATGTTAAGACAGTCTATTATAAGAAAAACAATAAGTTATAAAAAGTAGTTGTAAAAAAATGACTTGTTATCGGAAAGGAGTTAATCAAAGGCATAAATGTCCTAAGTATATCAGTGGGTAATTGATTGAATGATGAACGTTAAACATCCAGCACCGAGTGCATGTGTATGTAGGACGATAACGATATTATTAAAAAAAGACAAAAAGTAATAACCTAAAGTATAACAGACCACATCAACAACCAAAACCTGAAAAGACAGACAAACATATACACGAAAAACAAATTATGAATGGTGATGAGATATGAAAATATCCTGCAAACCAATCTGAATTGCTGAAATCCAACACGTCTCCAGTTTATCTCTTTGTTCCTTGACTACTGCTTCAACTGTTTCAACTTACTGTTTCAACTGTAATTCATATTCAACTTTATTTCATTGGATAGTAATGACAATGCAATATTATGTAATTATTTTTCAGCATCAAATCTTTTGTTATCTTAGGCGACAATTAATTGACAGATACTTAGGGACAAATCTCTAGATGTCTTCTAGTAATTTGTCTCATTCGGTTGCTGTATAATTAACAAACACGCCACATCTCCTTTTATTCATACCCATTTCAACTTGCCATTGGAAAACTAAGACTGTTTCATAATAACTTATATATAATAGAGTTCATGGTTGTTTTCCATAGTGTTTTACGGTGCATCATTGGAATAGCTGATCTCTTGAAATTCATAGCATCGTCATTTGCTCTATATGTCTCATTTCCTGGAATATGGTTAATTATATTTGATATGCAGAAATGTTGATAGTATTGGGAGTGAGAAATGGAGTTGTGTCTCGTACATTGCAATAAATCTGTCTACCTCAGCAAATTGGGACGATATATCCTGAAAACATAAATATCTAACTCCATTTAATCTACTTTCTTTTAAAAAGGTTTTATTTCGTTTTCCCATATGTGCCCTTATCAACATATATCTTTAGTTACTAGTACATTAAATGTTATCCATTTACAAAATTACTAATATGAACCCTAATAAAAGCAAACAAACAAGTAAAGAAGCTTTATTTGATATAAACATATCAATGAAATCTATTGTGTACTGTGTTTATAGTTTGTTCATTTTAGTAAACACTTTTTTTTTTTTTTTTATCTTATTTCATATATCAATAAAGACCCATATATATTTAACTAATCGAGATAAAATATCAGTTCAACTTCACTGCGTGTTAATGTTCTATCCACCATTTTTTCTCAAAATGTCCAGTCCCAAGTCAGGAATATGGCAGTTGTTATCAAATAGTCCGTTTCCATGTATGTTTGCGTTTGTTTTTGTAGCAGTTCAGTGTTTATGTTGTTCTGTTGTTTTCCTCCTATAGTTGATGTGTTTCCCTCGGTTTTGGTTTGTGACCCGGATTTGTTTCAGTTAAAGCGATTTACGACTATTGAACAGCAATATACTACTGTTGCCTTTATTTAATGGTAATAATATGCATAATCAGGAAACTAGAAAGTATTTGTATTTGTGCCTGTGCAAGTGTTTTGTTGTTTTTGTGTGTGTGTGAAGTTGCATGGATGGGGTAGCGGAATCTGGTCATTTAAGGAACTTGAAGAATTTGGTAATATTGTACTATGGGTTAGAGTAATTTAGTCATATTCTGAAGGCTTTGTTACTGTTGAAGACGGTAATGATTTCCCTCTAGATAATTTTTCTGGTTTAACTGTATTTTGATACATCTGTCACGTTTTCTTTTACCACACGCTATTTTTAATAGTATCATTGAAATATAACCAAATTACAGAGAAATAGTTTTAACTGTTTACTCTGTACACAAAATTATATAAGAGGGACGAAAGATACCAGAGGGACAGTCAAACTCATAGATCGAAAACAAACTGACAACGCCATGGCCAAAAATAAAAAGACAAACAGACTAATAATAGTACAGATGACACAACATAGAAAACTAAAGACTAACAACACGAACCCCACCAAAAACTGGGGTGATCTCAGGTGTCCAATAAATAGGTTAAAAAAAATAATTTTAGAAAATAAATGAAAATAAGAAGTCAATACAAATACGGGAAATGATTCACTATGCATATTTTTGTATTGATTCTAAAAGAGTGAATAAAGTGTGTTCACTGGTAATTTGATACAAACATCATTCAAGCAAAAATGTCAAATTAAAACTGATCAAAGATACCATGCCAATAATTTGAAAGTTCTTATAATATGTATATACTCCAAATACCTAATCATTATATTGAAGCATTATTGCAGATAAAGATGTAGCGAATTTTAGTCTGACGGACTGACTGACAGATAGAAATAATACACATATAAAGTCCCCTCGAACTTCGACTGATCGAAACTAATGATATCAAGATAAAAAAATAAAACATCAAATGATTTCTACGAATTGGTAACTATTAATTATTACCTTAAAACATCATGTTTAATATTGTGTCCTAGTTTACGTATCCAGAAAAAAAAAAAGCAGTTAAACTTAAGATTATAACATGACATTTTAACAACCACTTAGTCGATTACTGACTGTAAGGTCACATTGCCATGGGATGGTGTTATACTAGTTCAACAAGTACACAACAGCTCAATCAATGAAGTAACGATATGCATTTTGATTACTGTAAATTTAGAAATTATTGCGAGGTTTATATTAATGCGAAAAATACGCCTGGGTGAGTATCATAATGATAAGAACTCACATTCTGATATCAGATACATAAAACTGTATGCAGGTTTTCCGGAAATCGCAATAATTAATCTCGCATTTTTGTCCTTTCTTCAAAAATCGCAATAATAAATACACACATTTCTGAATTTACAATTTACAAGTATATAATAATAATTAGTTCAGAAAAAAATATATCTAAAATATCAGAGAAATGAAACGAAAATAGCAAGGGTATAAGTAAAACAAGACAACACCAGATGTACTACGAGCAAAGGTCCGAAAAATGATACAACTCGTCCTTTTCAAAGTTCACGCTTTGATAAATGAAACTGCAAAAATGATTTAGATTTAAATAAATGGGAGGTGTACAATGGCATTGTAGATTAGGGATTCAGAAAAAAAATCCATCAAATTCTTAAGGGGATTAGGAGGAGAAGGGAATTTAAGTGTGTACTGTATACGTAGTGTGCTCATAATTTTTTTGCGGATACAAAAGTTTGTCATAACAATTACGTATGATATCTGTTTGACTAAAAATTGCAGCAGATTTAGGAATATGTGGTCGTAAAACTAGGTGGAACACATTCATTATCCGGTGTTCTGTTGTCTTAGTTGATACTGACCGAGATATCGTTTATTGACGAAAAACATTGTTCCAGTTGTTTTCATAATTGTAAGTAGTACAATACTCAAAATGTTTTTCAATTTAACTTTTACATGAAACAGCGAGAAACCATACATGAGAAAAACTTTCTATTAGGCTCTTGTTTTTATTAAGCATTTTCATAACTAATTCCCCTAAATATCGCTATTTTTTTTTATTATTTATATTCCAGTCGAAAACAGTCGATGGCAATGTTATGATATTCATCGCCTTATCCAAGTATTCATACTTATCCCTGTTTGATAAGGTTTTTTTTACCGACAAATATAGTTTTTTGTTTAAATAACTGATATCAGTATGTCACTTACAATTGTATACAGCTTTCTACATGACACCATTAAGTTTTGAATTAGTGTTAAAAATCCCACTGGTTAAATGAAACTCCTATTAAACATTAGCATTTAGACAGTCAGAGCCTGAGAGTAATGGAACCTTGGTTTTATCAATAACTTCTGAATTGATGAACGAGGAATTTAAGAACAGTGATAAAATCATGACAGTACCACAACACTTACTACTGAACTTATACATCGGGAACGAACAGTCCACTACAAGTGTTATTGACCTACTCTTTTAGATAAAACTAATACTTTATAAATTCTTGCTTTCGAAACGCGTGTAGTGAGTGACCTTCATCATGCTCAAAACTAAAATAATCTTAGCACCAGCGTTTTATTGAGTCAGATTTTGAGATCGTTTTTGTCATTTAGAATTTATAAGAAAATGCCTGTACCAAGTCAGGAATATGACAGTTGTTGTCCATTCGTGTGATGTGTTTGTGCTTTTGATTTTGCCATTTGATTAGGGACTTTCCGTTTTGAATTTTCCTCGGAGTTCAGTATTTTTGTTATTTAACTTGTTTTTGTTCAGCAAACAGTTTTAACATATTCTAATATTAGTCAATGATTCTCGTGATTTTCAACTTGTCTTGCTAAATAACAATGTTGGCATTTCACATTTTTTTCCGCTCTGTTTTTTTTTCCATCTTTCTTTGATCTCCCCAACCTAAGCTATGTATTATCGAACCATGAAATTTTAAAAGACACCGTTATCTGAGTTTATAAAGACCAACAAAATGTCAATTGCTTTTTTCTTTCAAAGAAACACGGCTCCACCATTTACCCAGTGGTTTCCAGATTGCTGAATTCAATGAAATTTAACTGCCTGTCTGTTCTTTAGATTGTAATATGTTTTACTGTTTTGAATCAGCCATTAAATCAACTGTAACATCATCAGTACTTTACGCAGCAATTGATAGGAAAATTATATAACATGTCATGTGATGTATTTTTCACAAACATACAACTTCATTTGTCTAACACTTTTATTAGAATAATGGACGAAATAATCCAAAGCTTAGAATAAACCCTTATAGCTCCTTAATTTTTTATGTTTGCCTAACACTTTTATTAGAATTATGGACGATAGATTCCAAAGCGTAAAATAAAAATTTATAGCTCCTTTATTATTCAAGTATTTATGCATAACCGACTTTAACATTTTTGGATTTTTGCGTTCCTGATGAAAATTAATCCAGAAAATTACGCTTTGTGTTCACAAATTTTATAAAGTGTTATTTCCGTTCATAACATCCTCAAATACGACTTTTAAACATATTTATTTTGTAGTGACCAGCAGGACAAATGCTCTAAGTTGAGCAGGAACTCCTAAAAATTCGACCGAATTTGAAGTAGATTTATGGTTTGGTCTCTTTTGTGTAATGTATTGTTGACAGTATTCTTATCCCGCGACACTGGTTTCGTATGTCTTCAAGCGATTTAAAGTTTTTGATTGCGTCTTCCTACTTTTGTAAGAAACATATCACTATTACTTAAAGGATACCTAATACGCGCAAAACGTAACACAATGTTATAAGTTATTTAAATTTTCTATCTATTTTTCAAACATTTTTAACAGAATGCCTAACAGAAATGATTACATACACTTTAAGACATCAATTTTGTTATAATAAAACACCCATGCAACCACGCATCCCATATTGCATGATAGGACCCGACACTACTTTAGTGTTTCGGCAGTTAAGCTTGGGATGGTCATTTTAAGATGCATTATTTGAATATAATCAAATATGAAAGTTATTCATGTATATATTGATATATTTATATTTAAATTCTTTTCAATATACCTAGTTATTATGACAGATCTGCCATCATCAGGGTCCAACTGTCAATTTTATGTTTAAGTCTTTAACTTTGATCTACAAAGCATATCTCCAACACTTTTGTGTTTGCTATACGCAACTATTGGTGCTGTATTGAATATTTGTACACATTCTTCGTCAAACTGTAATAAATGCCAGTGTTTCATTATACGTTTCTTTATTTTACGTATATATGGATTATATTTAGTTATTAAAACTAATGGAATAATTTGTTTTCTTTTGATTTGTTTTGTTGTAGTAATTCAGTACGGTCAATTGATAAAGCATCAGTAATACTGTCATCTATTTCAACGCTATCATAACCCCTATCTAATAATTTCACTTTGAAATTAGTTAGATTGTTTATTAATTTGTTATGGTCACTTGTGTTTCTAATTTGCCGTATTGCTTCACCTTTAATAGATCCTCTGAATACATGCTGTGAGTGACAGCTATTTCTGTGTAGAAACAGATAAGAATTGGTTTCTTTAAAATGTATTTCAAGGTCAAGAATGCCATGTGTTGTAAATCTTTATTAATAGTCGTGTCCATTACCAATCCCAGCAAAACATATTGATACCTTTGTCAATAAGTGAATTATATATCGCTTCCTGTACAGACTTTTTTAAAATCATATTGCGTATACTATACATTTATTTTGTAATTATTTTTATCGTAGCCTGATTTGACCTTTCTTATGTAAAATAATACTGTTAGAAAGGTGTGTGTCTGTGATAAGATTATAATGATGTGTGGTAATCAAGTAGAAGTCTTCGATTTTCAGTGATGTAAAATGATTAAGCTGCACCTAGTGTTTCGGATATCATTTAGGTAATTTTGACCAAGGCCGTAAATCCTCATCAGGTACCCTAGCCTTGTATAATTATAATTACTATGTAATTACAATTTGATTAGTTCTTGCTGTGGTAATATATCAAATGTAGTGGTATTTTAGGGCACTTGAAATTTATACCAACGCCATCAAGCAAAAATGCAAAATGTCTATACTAAAAGACTACAATGAATTTGCTAGAAAACTACGATGTCGGTATATGTTCAGTCAAGAAAAACTGACCTTCATCCATTTCGTAACAATACAGGATATAAACCTGCCTCTACGTGCCATACGTTGGAAAACTATATAGATTTAACAAAGCTTGAATTGTCTTTTCTACCAATAGAAAAAACGTTAAAACAATCTTTCTAAGGGCGAAAGAATAGCGCTACGCAATTTGAAAATGATGAAACAATAGTAATAAAAAGGCAGATAAAAATTCAAATTGTGTTATTTTAGACAGGCTAGACTACATAGCAGAAGTCACAAGACAACTAAATACTCAACATTACTGCCAATTAGATTCATTTAACATGGCAGAATTGAAAACCAAGGTCATTGAGTATGTTAAATCATTATACGACCAAGGCATAATCGAGAACATATCATTTAAATTTTTAATAATTGGTCAAAAATTAAGAGATGCACATTTAGCATGTTAAGGGAGAATTTATATTCTCCCAAAAATTCACCGTCTTGAAACGGAGACGTTCAAACAAATACAACATGATGGATTAAATGAATTAAATATAATTCCACCTGGCAGACCAATTATATCACAGTGTGGTTCTGTAACTGAACTTATAGGTCATTACGTTGACTATTTTCTTATACCAATAGTTCAAAATCAGTCTACATATATATAAAAGATACTACATCATTCATTAATATCATTGAGAAATTAAAACCTATGGCAAATAGCCTGTTGGTTTCGTATGATATAACACAGATGTTTACTAATCTACCTCAAGAAGCGTTATTGGGTGCGGTTGAACGAGCCTATGACAGTTTTGACAAATCAAACTTCAAAGTCAGTGCTCCGCCGGTCCATGTATTAATACATTTGTTGAGAATCATTTTAGAAAACAATGTATTTGAATTTGATGGAAAATTTATAAACAAATAATAGGTACGGCAATTGGTGCAGTTCCTTCACCGGAAATCTGTGACATACTTATGTTTGAAATAATGAATCAAATTATTTCTGCATTTCAACATAAAGACAAAATATTTTATCATGGCAGATATAGAGACGATGGATTCATAATATATGATGGGACATCAGATGAAATTATAGATTTGTTTCATCTAGCAAATGATTATAACCCTTATTAAAGTTCACTTATGAAATCTCAAACGATAAAATGTCGTTCTTAGATGTTGATGTAATTAAAGGTCAAAGATTTACAACACATGGCATTCTTGACCTTGAAATACATTTTAAAGAAACCAATTCTTATCTGTTTCTACACAGAAATAGCTGTCACTCACAGCACGTATTCAGAGGATCTATTAAAGGTGAAGCAATACGGCAAATTAGAAACACAAGTGACCATAACAAATTAATAAACAATCTAACTAATTTCAAAGTGAAATTATTAGATAGGGGTTATGATAGCGTTGAAATAGATGACAGTATTACTGATGCTTTATCAATTGACCGTACTGAATTACTACAACAAAACAAATCAAAAGAAAACAAATTATTCCATTAGTTTTAATAACTAAATATAATCCATATATACGTAAAATAAAGAAACGTATAATGAAACACTGGCATTTATTACAGTTTGACGAAGAATGTGTACAAATATTCAATACAGCACCAATAGTTCCGTATAGCAAACACAAAAGTGTTGGAGATATGCTTTGTAGATCAAAGTTAAAGACTTAAACATAAAATTGACAGTTGGACCCTGATGATGGCAGATCTGTCATAATAACTAGATATATTGAAAAGAATTTAAATATAAATATATCAATATATACATGAATAACTTTCATATTTGATTATATTCAAATAATGCATCTTAAAATGACCATCCCAAGCTTAACTGCCGAAACACTAAAGTAGTGTCGGGTCCTATCATGCAATATGGGATGCGTGGTTGCATGGGTGTTTTATTATAACAAAATGTATGCAAGGACGGCTGTCCTACTGCACCTTACCGAGAATCGTTTTCTGCATTGAGAACGATCCGCATTTCCTGTTTGATGGGATACAGTGCTGATTTATTGTTCCGGTGGACAAAGCTTTTAGCCTTGAGTTAAAAATACTTGATGGCCTGATTTACTTTGAAAAATTCCACAAAACAATGTGACTAATTCATACATCATCAACACGGACAATTTCTCACTGCTATCTTATTCCCGCCTATCAACCCACGTGAATGTGGGCGGATCTTTTCAAGGTTTATAACATGTGTAAACCTAAAATTCTTCAGCCACCCAATGTGAGCTCAACAAAGGCACGTAGCTAAGAGAATCACCCAATGTGAACTCAAAATGGCAAGTCGTTTTAATAGAAATGCTAAAAGGAAAAATTCCGATTCTACAATAAAAAGAACGGAATGAATATAATATGCAGCAAAGAACTGCACATGCGAAAAAGCATGTAGTTAATCTATCAAAACGCAGATTATCAAATCAGGAATATATCCTGTTGGCGAAAGGCTTGAAATTTATACCAACGCCATCAAGCAAAATGCAAAATGTCTATACTAAAAGACTACAATGAATTTGCTAGAAAACTACGATGTCGGTATATGTTCAGTCAAGAAAAACTGACCTTCATCCATTTCGTAACAATACAGGATATAAACCTGCCTCTACGTGCCATACGTTGGAAAACTATATAGATTTAACAAAGCTTGAATTGTCTTTTCTACCAATAGAAAAAACGTTAAAACAATCTTTCTAAGGGCGAAAGAATAGCGCTACGCAATTTGAAAAATGATGAAACAATAGTAATAAAAAGGCAGATATAATTCAAATTGTGTTATTTTAGACAGGCTAGACTACATAACAGCAGTCATAAGACAACAAAATACTCAACATTACTGCCAATTAGATTCATTTAACATGACAGAATTGAAAACCCAGGTCATTGAGTATGTTAAGTCATTATACGACCAAGGCATAATCTACAATATATCATTCAAATTTTTAACAAATGGTCAAAAATTAAGAGATGCACGTTTAGGAAGAATTTATATTCTCCCAAAAATTCACCGTCTTGAAACTGAGACGTTTAAACAAATATAACATGATGGATTAAATGAATTAAATATAATTCCACCTGGCGGACCAATTATATCACCGTGTGGTTCTGTAACTGAACTTATAGGTCATTACGTTGACTATTTTCTTATACCAATAGTTCAAAATCAGTCTACATATATAAAAGATACTACATCGTTCATTAATATCATTGAGAAATTAAAACCTATGGCAAATAGCCGGTTGGTTTCGTATGATATAACACAGATGTTTACTAATCTACCTCAAGAAGCGTTATTGGGTGCGGTTGAACGAGCCTATGACAGTTTTGACAAATCAAACTTCAAAGTCAGTGCTCCGCCGGTCCATGTATTAATACATTTGTTGAGAATCATTTTAGAAAACAATGTATTTGAATTTGATGGAAAAATTTATAAACAAATAATAGGTACGGCAATTGGTGCAGTTCCTTCACCGGAAATCTGTGACATACTTATGTTTGAAATAATGAATCAAATTATTTCTACATTTCAACATAAAGACAAAATATTTTATCATGGCAGATATAGAGACGATGGATTCATAATATATGATGGGACATCAGATGAAATTATAGATTTGTTTCATCTAGCAAATGATTATAACCCTTATTAAAGTTCACTTATGAAATCTCAAACGATAAAATGTCGTTCTTAGATGTTGATGTAATTTAAGGTCAAAGATTTACAACACATGGCATTCTTGACCTTGAAATACATTTTAAAGAAACCAATTCTTATCTGTTTCTACACAGAAATAGCTGTCACTCACAGCATGTATTCAGAGGATCTATTAAAGGTGAAGCAATACGGCAAATTAGAAACACAAGTGACCATAACAAATTAATAAACAATCTAACTAATTTCAAAGTGAAATTATTAGATAGGGGTTATGATAGCGTTGAAATAGATGACAGTATTACTGATGCTTTATCAATTGACCGTACTGAATTACTACAACAAAACAAATCAAAAGAAAAACAAATTATTCCATTAGTTTTAATAACTAAATATAATCCATATATACGTAAAATAAAGAAACGTATAATGAAACACTGGCATTTATTACAGTTTGACGAAGAATGTGTACAAATATTCAATACAGCACCAATAGTTGCGTATAGCAAACACAAAAGTGTTGGAGATATGCTTTGTAGATCAAAGTTAAAGACTTAAACATAAAATTGACAGTTGGACCCTGATGATGGCAGATCTGTCATAATAACTAGATATATTGAAAAGAATTTAAATATAAATATATCAATATATACATGAATAACTTTCATATTTGATTATATTCAAATAATGCATCTTAAAATGACCATCCCAAGCTTAACTGCCGAAACACTAAAGTAGTGTCGGGTCCTATCATGCAATATGGGATGCGTGGTTGCATGGGTGTTTTATTATAACAAATTTTATAAAGTGTTATTTCCGTTCATAACATCCTCAAATACGACTTTTAAACATATTTATTGTGTAGTGACCAGCAGGACGAATGCTCTAAGTTGAGCAGGAACTCCTAAAATTCGACCGAATTTGAAGTAGATTTATGGTTTGGTCTCTTTTGTGTAATGTATTGTTGACAGTATTCTTATCCCGCGACACTGGTTTCGTATGTCTTCAAGCGATTTAAAGTTTTTGATTGCGTCTTCCTACTTTTGTAAGAAACATATCACTATTACTTAAGGGTTACCTAATAATACAGATAAAAGAAGATGAAGGCGCAAAACGTAACACAATGTTATAAGTTATTTAAATTTTCTATCTATTTTTCAAACATTTTTAACAGAATGCCTAACAGAAATGATTACATACACTTTAAGACATCAAATGTACTATGTGCATGCTGATAATATGTTTTGTGAACATTTAAAATTGAGAATGGAAATGGGGAATATGTCAAAGAGACAACAACCCGACCAAAGAGCAGACAACAGCCGAAGGCCACCAATGGGTCTTCAATGCAGCGAGAAAATCCCGTTTGTTTTTCTGTTTGGTTTCGGATAGCCATGTATTTCATGTTTTGTGACAAGTTGTTTGTTGTTTTTGTTTATTTTTATTTTTTGTTTGGTCATGTATTTCATTTTCTCGACTTATTCCTTTTGATTGCTCCTCGACAGCTTTTGTAAGAAACGTATTTGAAAGGATACTTGATCTTATGATTTACATATACGTTAATACATCGAATGTATTGTTTATTGAGTGCTTTACTTTGTGAACCATATGAAGTATGCTCTTCACGAAGCGTTTAATTTCATTACAATCTCTCAACGCGGTGGTACAAATTAATCCTTGTTACTCTGTTAACAGTGTTATTTATACGCTGAGTACTATCTAAGTTCAGTGACATAAATATACTTCATAGTTTCTTTTCTTGGACTAACTAAATTGTCATCAGATAACATGCATACCCTTCCGGAGCATCTGAGATCACTCCAGTTTTGGAGGGGTTAGATTTGCTCAGTCTTTGGTTTTCTATGTTGTGTTTTGTTTATTGTTGTTTGTCTGTTTGCCTTTTTCTTTTTCAGCCATGGCGTTGTCCGTTTATTTTCGACTTATGAGTATGAACTTCCTTTTGGTATCCTTCGCCTCTCTTAAAGGAAAAGATGTTATCGTTTGCAATGCATACAAAATGTAAGTTTTTTCTCTCATCATATAGTTAACAAAAATAATTAATTGTTCCTGTATAGTATCAATCTGTTAGTAGGTATTCCGTTTCACTTTCTATATTATTGTTGTTATAATGATATAGTTTCCAACAATTACTTGAATGTATGTGTTGAAATAATCGGCATTTGTGAAGACGTGATTTGCTAGTTTAAAAACGATAAATAGCACGTTGTTGAAATATGATAGCAAAGAGATTTGTGCTGAGATTAAATATGAATATAAAGTACGATAAATCAAAGTGTCAATGCAATTATAACATTCTTGTTTGTTTAAATAAAAAACCAACACTAAAGTATTAGAATAAATGGGTCACGCAATAGAAACTTACTATTGAGATTAGATTTCTATTGTTATGTATAAACGTTGAATTTTGTAGATATTTCCTGAATGCACGTAGAATCGCACCAACAAAAAACATTTTTGTAACTTAAATGGATGTTGATTGATACCAATGAAATATATACCAATCAATTATGGAAAAGATGATGAACTATATCTATACATCATGCCATGCACTGAGGACGTCGACGAAGAAAGGTACCACTCGACTAACTTCTACTATTTTTCAAATAATCTAGTGGGTCGAATGGTCGATGGCAATGATCACAGTTGCAGAAGAGTCACCATGATTGCACAGAAACATGGGTTCAAATCCTGCTGAGGGAAGGACACAAATTTTACTTAGAAAGTTCTAACATTATGATAATACGAAACATTACACGTTTTGTGTAGTAAGCCGTCAGCTGTATAACTTTAGGTTGCACTTTGTAAATACAGCTGTTTTACAAACCACGCCTCTTTTGGAGAGATATATAATATTCATTGATATTTGGTTTTGTTACCTACTGGTTCCCGGATATGATCTTTATGTTTCATCTCGTAGAGACATTAATTGGGAATGTTACCAGTATAAAAAAACATGGATAGCAGCATAATTGAATTCTGATGAAGACCCAAAGTGAAGGGAGGGGTAGTACAGAATTTTAGTACAAGTTTAAACTCTTAGAAGTTCGAGGCATATAAATGTTGAAAATATGCCAAACAACCCTATATTTTTGAACTTTCCATTCTAGGATATATTTTTTTACGAAACTTCATAGTAATAGTGGCAAAGTTTTAGCCGTAAAAGGAGTCCCTATGAGAAATTGCATTGTCTATATTTTCAGCAGTGCAACCTATATTGGGCGAAAAAGAGAACATGTAGAATTTCGCCAAATTTGGTTTATTTTCATAGATTTTTATGAAATTAATTCAAATATAAAGTTTTATAAATACTTCATGACGAATGAGAAAATCCTGGGCCTTAAATATAAAAATATAATGACTCAGCATAAATTGACGTTTACAGTATGTATAGTTTACCTAAAGCCCTGTATGTAAAGTAAGTTTATAATATATTCATATATGTAATCTGAATTGTTTAGAAGTGCATTTATTTACTCTTCCCAGTCATTGAAACTCATAGATTCTTCATGAGCATTGTTGTTGGGTTGTTTTTGGTCCTGTCGAAAACCCATAAGTAAGCCGTAACACCTGAATGTGCTTTCTTGTGACTGCGGCATAAAAAACAAGCTAGAGATACAAAAAATACCTCTATAAAACTAACAATAGTGTGTTCTATCCTAAAGATATACTAAATATTCCCTATTCACAGAAACAGCAGAATTATTTTGCAAACTTGAGGCCCTATAGGCAAAAAACAGAGAAAAATCCCTAACCTCTGGGTCATAAAACAGAAAATTTAACCTGTAAAGGCTATGCTTTTATTATTATAAAGGTGTTTTTATAGAAAACAATAACCTTGCTTTGAAGTTATGCACAACACAGATTTTGGCAGTCAGTTTTATAAAACTTTAAATGAATTTATATATCAAACTAGTAACTTCATACATACAACTTTCGTAAATATGGCTTTATTTAAACACTTCTAGTTCATATATTTGCCAAATTGTGTTAGATATATGGTAAGAGATGGTATTATTGTTACAAGATTTCTAAACTGACCATTTGAGGCTGAAATTGTGAACTCTTATAAATAAATGGGCATACAGTTAGATATGGACTGGAGACAGAAGCAGGATTGGATACTTTATGTAATCTTAAATGTTGGAATGATTAACTATTAATATATTAATGATAGTATTCTGAAATGCTTTCAGTTTGTTATCAAAGTAGTTTCATACAGGTTCTAGACATTTCATGTCAGAAAACATGCACATAGGGTAAGCTGACAATAATTAAAGTCTTGATTTCAATTTCTTTAAAAATTGTATTAAATATACTGCAAAAGTATAATTAGAGTACATGCAGAGATTTCTTTTAGGCTATGATTCTGATAAATAACTATTGTTGTGAAATAAAAGTGTTCTTCAAGAGTTTTCTATTTGAATAAATGTTAGTATAGGTTCCACTTTGTAAATACAGCTGTTTCACAAACCACGCCTCTTTTGGAGAGATATATAATATTCATAGATATTTCATTTTGTTTGTCTACTGGTTCCCGGATATGATCCCTATGTTTCATCTCGTAGAGACATAACTTGGGAATGTTACCAGTATAAATACACATGGATAGCAGCTAAATTGAATTCTGACGAAGACCCAAAGTGAAGGGAGGGTTAGTACAGAATTTTAGTATAAGGAGTTCGAGGTTAGTACAGAATTTTGACCTTTGAAAATAATAGTAGTGCATATGAACTTTCCATTCTAGGATAAAATGTTTTACGAAACTTCATAGTAAAAGTGGCACAGTTTTAGTCGTAAAAGGAGTTCCTATGGGAAATTGCATTGTCTATATTTACAGAAGTGCAACCTTTAGGGTTTTCAAATGAAAATGCAGGCAGAGTTTTCACATATTTAAAATCATATAAAACGATATTGATATGACTGTATGGTAAGTATTTATCATCCATTATGACGGATACAAACAGCTTATCAGCAAGATATTCCATCTACATACCAACGTACACAATGTAATTTGTTACAATATAAAAATGAAGATATCTTGTTTATATGCTAATGAGACAACTACCCACTAAGGACCACAGTACAAGGATGTAAACAAATATAGGTCAACAAAACGACCTTCAATAATGAGCATCATCATCTGATGAAGATGATATTTGAAAAAACGCCTCGCATCCATGCATTTATAAAGTGTTATTTTAATGTTTTTATGTATTAGTTTAAACATATTTGACGTATACTATAAAGAAAAATGGAAATATCTGGCTGGATCATTTCATTTCACTTTCCGCTCTACAGATGAGATCTTTTCACTGCATAATTCAAAGTTTGGTGATTATATTGACTGCATCTGTCCCAAGTAAACTTCAGGACAAAAAAGATCATTTAATTTTCCAATTGTGCTTTCAATTATTGTACCAAAATTCAAGTAGCACCTGCATAATAAGGAATTATCTCATTACAGTTGATATCATTTGTCAGGACTTGCAAATCCTACGATCATTGTTTTGATAGAGAAAAGTTATTGTATATCTTGTATCAAAGTGCTAAGATGCATGTCATCTCTTCGGACGTTTAACGGACGCTTCATGATTTGGTGGACTGTTATAAAATACCAGCATTCCACATGAACACTGATATGTTCTTCTTGTTGTAACCATGATCGCATCTATTGTGACATGAATGAATGCGAACTATCACCGGATTTAATTTGCATGAGAAACACAACGGATGCGGTTCGTGTGGCCAAATCTTTAGTTTTAACAATATTTCAATTTTCAAAAGTGCACATACGACAAAATATACCACAGAACAATATTTTTTGTTTTGAATTCAATGTTTTTTTAAGTTGTGGTATATCTGTTCTATTTTATTTTGACCATGGTTTATATATTGTGTTCAACTTAGATTTTCGTTTGCCACCTTGATATCTTCTTTCTTTAAAAAAAAAATCCCCGTAAGTATCAATATGACGAGCTCACTAGTTACACATGGGGAATATTAGAATATTGAGGTATACATAAAGAATGATAATTATCCTAAAAGAATGAATCAAGAAACTAATAACAGTTCTGTGAGTCCTGAAAGCACATTTTGTTTGTTTTATTCTGATCGATCGATGTTGAGATGTTTCCATTCTAAGATGATAACTAAGTAGGACAATACAATTATAAATTACAGGCAACAGTAATAACACATTTTCTGCAAAAATCTTATAGTGGTATAATTGACTGTATTTTTGTCGAAATAACGTTTTCTGACTTTTAAATAGCTTTTAAACTATCTCTAAACATTTAATTTAAATCATGTTTTTAATCACAAACTAACAATGACAATTAATTTTAAATTGGAATGCAGCTATCCATACACGTGTTGGAATTCTCATTTCTTCATTATGTATTAGATATTTCAATTACATTAAGCTCACTGATTTCTTGAGTGATCAATGGATTAGGCAAGGCAGAAATTTATTTGATCATGCTTGATCATTCATAACATCATTCGTTTTATTAGAATCAAATGCTACAATCCACATGGAAATTACAGGAAATCAATTTCAATGTTATTGAATATCAGCATGATGTGATATTATTGTATAACAGGTAAATTATCTTTATGACAATGGATGCAAATCTGAAGTTTTACGACAGAGGCTTATACAGAACAAAAGGACAGAGACGTTTTAACGACATTGAACAATACGAGCTGCTACAAACATGGTGGTGATAATAAATACTTCAAATGGCAAATGTATCAATATATATGGAAAAAAATGATTTCTTTTTGATAAAGAGAGTGTAATTTTTTTGCCAGTTAGAAGCTCAGTTAACATCTACTGGGAAACAGACTGTCTGTTAGAATATCAATCAACAAAACTCAACAAATGAAGCATCGATTACACAGTGAACCATTTTTAAAGTGTCTTTCTGTCTTATTGTGGATGGGTTTAAACGAATTTAGGGTTTTCACTCTCATAAGAAACTGGTACATGTGCTTACAATTGTTTAAAAATATGAAATAAACATAAAGGTTCATGAAATAGTCTGAAGAACAGACAATGAGACGGTTGCTCAAACATTGTAAATTTTGGACCAGGAGAAAGAAAAAGTATTTGGTTGGTACATAAGAATGTGCACAGGTTTTTTTTTTACCAGAATTATCAACAATCTTTGAAAGTAGTGTCTGTTATTTTGTCCTGGAATGCAGAACTCAATTTATAGGCAGACCAAGTAACTTATGTGTATTGGAAATAAATGTCTTAGACATTTTGTTATATATAATGTTCCTGACTTCATGTCATTTGTTTTGGTCATAAAATCTTTATTTGTAATAAAATCTTATTTCAAAGTTACACTTATCAGGACGATTTTATGCGTAGAGTCAATCTTATACAGATTACCTTAGTTAATTGTCGTTGGTTGATTAATTGACGCATTCAAACATCTATGAAGGATGGTAAAATGCACAATACCGAATGAATTTAATTGCCAATTATGAAAGACTTATTGTTATAATTATGAACCAGTCGATTGTTTGATACAAAAATATCTTTTTGTATTAGTGCACTGAAACATTTCACGTTTATGAGTACGTTCAAGCAGTTTTAAAAATCTTGCATCTGTCACCTAGCATCGAAGCACAAAATTGATCATGACAGTGAAATGCCCAATTATCTTAACAATTAAGAAAACTAGAGACTATCATTATGATAAACGTTACATTGCGCCCATTCATTGCAGAAAAGAGATTCTTCCTTGAATAGATCAAAGGTGATACAGTAGCTCAAAATCATGATAAATCGAACGACATCTGTAGGTCAACATAACGTTTCCATCAACAAAAAGGTGCTTAAACCATATGTAAATCTCAAAATTTTAGTGAATCTTAAAAGGTGAAAATACATTTTAAGGAGACTATCAAACGTTTGTAATCAACAATTAATTAACAAAATAAAAAAAAAAACCATGATAATAATAATAATAATCATAAATGATATAATCAAGGCGAAGTCTACATGATGTGGTGGCATTCATAGCGCATATAAATGTTACATCATTAAAGTGGAAAATATTCTTAGCAATACATATCTGTGGACAGGTGTTCAAGAAATGACAATTCAAAGTTAAAAGAGTTATGGATCTGTCAATTTAGTTTTGTGATAAATATATTATTTCGATATTTAGATGTAGTTCAAAGAAACGATTTCGACAGAATGACATTTAAAACGGAATTAACCGTCTACAACACAAACGTTTCATTAAGTAACAGAAGACTGCCATTGACAAGGTGAATTAGAAAAGGAACTTTTTAGGAACGTACAATACATATAAAATAACAAGATGTTGTTTTATGATACTGACTTTATCACGAAGAAATATCAGGTGAGCACAAAGCTTAAGCCTGAAACCTCACCGTTATAGAGTCTGTATAAAAGCAAAGAAGTTTTTTATCGGTAATTAAAAATGGTTATATTTACTCAAAAGTACAAACAAAAACCCAAACGAACTACTTTACTGCGTCGAATAACAGCAAATCACACCTGACGTCACAATTAACACAAGTGTAATTTTTTGTCATGGCGTTTTCTTTACAAGGATTATGTTACTATATTTCTGCATTTAACAGTCTAAAAAGGACAAATATTTGAAAACCTACGATTTTTCACACTATCTTATTTTTATTTGGAGCAATTTTTTGAGAAACTATGAAACTATCATTATTTTTAATTTCCACACATTCCTGACAATCAATTATCTCTACAATTTAAAAAAAAAAAAACAGCAGACGTCATGATCATCTGGACTAGTCTGGACTGTAAGCCTGAAGTTACTAGTATTTCATTTTTCTGAAGATTCGGGTTTGTTTATGTACTACCGTGCATACACTCTTTTATACCTTTTCTTGCTTAAATTTCTTTCACAACATTCGTTATCGCTTCCTTCTCACCATCATCCTATTTTTCTAAATCTTGAGAATTCATTGTTATAAGCCTGGTTCTGAGATTCAACAACTTCCTTACTCACTTTCTCTTATCTATCACTATTCCTGTTTTTGTTTACCTGGTCTTTAACTGTAAAATCTTACTTTCTGCATATATCTTTATAATCTTTCTTTTAACTTCTTTCATAATATTTTTTTGAACCTTAGTACTCTATGTTTATGTATGCTCTTTCATCTTCCTTACACTATATGTCAATCGAAAGTAACATAAAAGAAAACTTTTAACAGGAAAACGCATTGTTATCCATTACATCAATAGATGGGTAAAACATTAAGAAATCTATTTATCAGGATTAATTCTGATGTGGATTCGTAAAGAAATAAACAAAGTCAGCTGTGAAAACGCAATTAAAATCAATTTCAAGTCGTTTGGTTCTTCTATTCCTATGAGGCAGACATTATACAAAAGCCTCTCAAGAACAGTGAAAAAAGACGGTGAAGATACCAAAGGGAAATGCAAGACCGCAAGTCGACGAAAAAGAAACAATACCATTGTCAAGAAGATAAACGACAAAACGAAATGCATGTACAACAGTGCACATAACAGATAAATCTGTTGGAATGTTGCTACATAGAAAATTCACATTTGAAAAATTGAAATCATCTCTTGTTTCGTTAAGTTTAGATCTCGACCGACCTTAATTAACAATTTCGAGATATAAGTCAGATTTTGAAGGATCATTAACTGTATATATGATACAAGTTTAATGGGAAATAGATAATTGATATCAACATAGTCATGAAAATTTGAATTATTCAGTGAGAAAGCATTATCGTTAATGCAAAACATGAACTTATAGAAAATCTCTGGCTTCTGATGGATTCAGTCGAGGACTATGTCAGACAAAGAGCAAAGATTTTAACAGCAGTCATAATCGGAATTCAGAGTAACTGTGAAACTATACTTCTTAGGGGCGGTTCGGTTCAGATTTGGATGTTTGACAATTCCAAAAATCAATAGGAATCAATGCCATCTAAGCTCACATCGATCAATACTATAAACCATTAAACTTCTCTACTTTTTACATAAATATTTAAAACATTAGAAAGATGTGTTGTGATTGCAAATGAGACAACTCTCTAACAGAGACCAAATGATCAATTTTGCCCATTGTCTGTTATAAGCCTTGACTGAATCCATTATTGATTAGCATTTCCTTTAATTCAGAGTACTGCGAGCAATAAAGAGGATGTTCTAACACCAAATAACGGCAATTCTGGTGAGTATGTATATCGTATATATATCATTTGTTTGAACTGGAAATAAAGGATACCATATAAACACTGTTCAAGGCAACTATATTTAGTTTTCTTTGATGCCTTTTTGGCCAAAGTTTTGTCTTCATGATTCTTTGACTTATGGTTTATTATTGCTCCCTTGGTATCATCCCCTTGTCCTTTTTGCTTTTTGTATTGTATTCCTATAACGTTTTACGTATGTGTTTGCAACGAGCTTGTGAACAAATATTAATGAAAATAGGTTTCATAATGAGTGAAAATATCTATCAAGTGGATATCTCTTGATGTTATCTCTAGTTATTAAATTTCAATATGATAATAAGCGGGCCTTCGTAGATTAAACTATCATTATTGAAATTAAAAACGAGAGTTGATATCAAACGATCTTCAATTCTCACGAGTTGTTAACCCAATTCCTCTTGTGGTAAAAGTTCTCTTTGTCCTGTGAAATATTTAAGGTTTTGCAAGCTTCACTCCAAATGAAAGTCCGCATACGGTATTGATAATATTTTGTCTGGAACCCAGTCTACTGTTAGCATCAGACGTTGCTAAGCTTGTTTTTACAGAATGGAATCAAACTTTAAACAATAAATGTTATCGTGTGAAACGTGTGAGTGTTTTGTACATTATTGAAGAAATCACATATTTATGCTGACAAGGGGGAAAGGAGACATCTTTAAAAGACACAATTGGCCTAACGTGTGTGGCAATTTCGTAACAGATTGTATGATAAGCAAACCAAACTAAGGCATTGTTTATTCGTCAAACAGTTTATAGTCATACGAGAAATAGATAACCGTCCATAATAATAAGAGAATAATAGTGTTAAGATAATTACGCTAAAAACATAATAATATCGTAACAACGTTTCTTGATTTTCAGAATAAATCAAAAGAACAAAAAGAATAACATTTTATATTGATTATCAATAATGCTTTCCAATTTTTTTTATACTTATTTTTCATTCATTTTTTTAACAAATAACTACGATCAGACGGCCCTAATATAAACTGCACTTGTGGGTGAATGTCTGATAATCTCAAATCTTTAAAAGCCAAAGATGTACTTGTTCTTAGATGCCAGAGGAGCGATAAGACTAAAAGTTATCTTAAACGTAGCAAAATTCATATAAGGTCACTTTTGTACAAAGGAATTGATACCTATGTTTTGTTAATAATTTCAAATGCCAATTTTTATGCCTTGAAATAAAAAAAATTAAAAGTTTTATGAATCTACCATATAACCTCCTTCATGTAACACAGAAGATATCAATATGTCATAGTTTTGAATTCTGTTTCACATGGTTGTGTTATGGCTTCAAACTTCTTGAACTTAGTTTAAAACTACTAAGAACTGTTAAAATGATATTTCAATATTAGCAAAGCTCCGCCCCAAAAGATATATATTGCTTAAAAATATATTTTATAAACATTTTAACGTGTGTAACATATTTTTTTGAATAAAACCTTCGCTCATTTCTATCTGAGACCAATAGAAGAGGGACAAAAGATACCAGAGGGACAGTCAATAGATTAGGGGACATCCAACTAAATAAATTTTTCGATTTCATTGTACGACAAAGGTTACCTATAAATGTCTGCTTGGGTGGCATTGCTCTGTACAAACATTCGCCATCAAATTTGCAAGCTCCTCTTATGACTACCAATCGAAATTGATAAAAATATATGACATTAAAGATAAATGATTGTAGGATACTGAGAGCTAATTTTTATTTCCATAATTTATCAATAAAGTTGTTATTATGGTGTCCAAAATTGGAGATTTTTTTATTTTCGAAGCATTAAAATCACAAATCGTTCAAACGTGTCCGATTGTTAACTCGCTCAAACGTGTCATCTTTAAGACACCAAAATGTTTCAAAACTTTTAGCGCTAAAAGAGGGACGAAAGATACCAGAGGGACAGTCAAGCTCATAGATTGAAAATAAACTGACAACGCCATGGCTAAAAATAAAAAGACAAACAGACAAATAATAGTACAGAAGACACAACATAGAAAACTAAAGACTAAGCAATACGAACCCCACCAAAAACTTGGGGTGATCTCAGGTGCTCCGGAAGGGTAAGCAGATCCTGCTCCACATGTGGCACCCGTGGTGTTGCTTATGTTATTACAAATCCGGTAAATAGTCTAATTCGGTAGGTCACATTCGTGAAAATGGAAGGGTATTGTAGTTACGACATAAGGAACATATCCGATATCATTTGTGAAACGGTTATTCCATAACGGTCAACCAACTCGTGATGGCGTCCGTAAAATTTACGAAGGGATGATTTCAACTTCACCATTTGGAACTCTGTGACGTTAATAATGTCTACGGCAAAGGGACTGGATTGAAAACATCGAATGTTTGATGGAGTCACAGAAAGGATAATCAAAGATACATACAATTGTATTTTTACAAGTAATCTTGACGTAGTGAAAATCAAATAGTGCTGGTCAAAAGAAGAAATAAAAGTCAAAATTTTAAAAACCTACACATTGTATGTAATTACAAATCTTTTCTATGAAATTAAATTTTTCTTACATTTTTTTATAATTTCATCTTAGTAGTCATTATTTCATTTTGTTACCTATCTTTCGACGTCCCTACTTATATTAAGTAAAACGTGCTGTATTTGCAGACGTTTGAATGGTTTTACACTAGTAATTTTTGGGGCCCTTTATAGCTTACTGTTCGGTGTGAGCCTAGGCTCCGTGTTGAAGACCGTACTTTGACCTATAATGGTTTACATTTATAAATTTTGACTTGGATGGAGAGTTGTCTCATTGGCACTCATACCACATCTTCTTATATCTACTTGATGATATCTGTTATAGGTTTTGGTATATTACGAACGATAAAAATTTTCTGTTCTCATTTACTTCATGATCAATTCCCGATAAAAGAATCGACGAGTTTTGACAGATCATGTTAAAGTTTTCTAAAAACAATGGTAAAGATTAATTCTTTTAGACCTCTAAAGAATCACGATAGATCTACGGAGTTTTGATTGACTGTTGTTTGCTTTACATCCAGTGGCAAACATTTCATGCATGTACAGGACGATCACGATAAAGATTTATTCAATTCGACGTTAACGGTAGCCAAAAGATAACTGACAACTGACGATAACGAGCTTTCATAACCTCGCAACGTATCACATTTCATTACTTGATGTGCACGTTTGGGCATTTTAAAGTATGGCAGAATTTGAAAATATGAAACGAACACGTTTTGGTGTCCCTACACAAGCTTGTTTGGGTGTACTGTGACGTCATATGGACACATTTGAGAGGAAGGACACGTTTCTTAGTGTTACATATTTATAATTAGTGTTGTCAACGATTAACCGGTTAACCGTCGGAAGGACCGAATATCGAATACCAAAAACGCTAACCGGTTAACCGGACCTTTTTACAATTTTAATAGATTTGATAGAAATGTGTATTGAAATCAATAATGCATTGTGTTGTATTTTAAATGATTGACGTGCTACTTAAAAAAAATGATAGAACAATTGTCCAGTATATTGATTACTAGTGTTTACCTTTGAAAACATTCATATTTACGAAATTAATTAGCACAAAAACAACTTGTATATCAGCTCGGTGCAAGACCTTAAATAAACATAATTAGCATATATGTATTTTGAACAATTATAAGCTGATTAACTTCATAATTTCACTTTCAATTGATTTAATATTGTGTAGACCTACATTCAAATATGTCATCTATATTGTCCAAAGCAGTATCATTCTGTAAACGAAGTGTCGACTCAAAAAAAGTAAAATGCAAATTATGTGGTTGGGATTATTGTATACTGGGTGGTACGAGTAGCATGTTTTATCTACTCAAATTGAAATACTACACAGAATTTTCTCAGATCGAGACACCAGAAAAAATGAACTCATCACCGGTTTTACACTTCGTCGATATCAAGAAGATTCTCATCTTCCCAATATGAATGAAGGTATAACGAACACATATGGTAGTATTGGATTATTAAAAGTAAAAAAGCTCAAAGCCAAGCCTTGTAATGCACAAGGATAAACTTCAATTTATCGTTTCAAAAACCGTGCAGGTGAAGAGTACTGTAGATAAGACCTGCAAATATCAACTTTACTACCGGTTAACCGGTTAATCGGTCGAAAGATTATCCGAGTAACCGGTTAGACAAAACTGTTCGATTTGACAACACTATTTATAATGGATTTTTTTTATTTATACTTTTCTAGAGAAAAGCTTTCAAAAATGTATTTTTTTTAAAGAATTTTAGTTAATGATTTTTTTAAAGAAAATTCATTCTTTATTAAAATCATATGTTTTCTTTTCTCAATCTACATATAAAAGTCGGAGGTTTAGCTAGCTACAAAACCAGGTTTAACCCACCATTTTCTTCGGTAAATTTCTGTACCAAGTCCTTGTATAAGATATTTTAGGGCCATGATGTCTTTGTATACGATATTCTAGACCATGATTTCCTTGTATACGATATTTTACGACATGGTCTCCTTTTATACAATATTCTAGGGACATGATGTTCTTGTGTACGATATATTAGGGTCATGATTCCTTTATAAACGATATTCTAGGACCATATTTCCTTGATATAATGTTGTTGCTTATAAGGAAACTAATGAACCAAAGTTTACTGATATAGATGTTGAAATCATCCCTTCGAAAGTTTACGGATGCCAGCATGGTTGACCGTTATCTGTGTCTGTGTTAAAGATTACCAAGGATACATTCCATTTAACGTAGTCACATATCCTTCTTCTTTTCCCTCGATAATGACATAACCGAGTCCAACTTTTCACCAAATAGAAATTATCAGCGTCTCCTCGCCGTTTTCATTTCAGATGTGGTTTATCTGTTATCAAAAGGCTACCCGCTGAGCCATGTGTTTTAAAGTAAAATGAAGAGATTTGGTATAAATTCTTATTGGACAACTATCCAACAGACTCCGAAATTAAGCGGATTTAAGCAGCTACAGATCACCATCCTGCTTTTCAAGAATTAGCAAAACCCGTATAGTCATCCATAAAAAGCTCCGACATCACATCATTGAATCTTTTAAAGAAGAAATCATTTATGGCTTCATTTTTTGACCAAAAAGATAAACGAAAAACAAATATGACAGACAGCAAACAACGATAATCACAGGACCAAATAACAACATAACGTAAAATACAGTTGGAAATGTCTTGACTCATCGGATCAAAATGAAACACGTAACCGATATAAGAGTACTCGCCGTTAATGAAAGCTTGTCTAAAGCAAAAGATAGCTACTAAATAAATCATGTTCTCCTGAATCAATCAGTACACATCCAACGTAGTTAGTGTAAATACGTCACAAACAGTCAGAAAAAGTATGAAATTTTGCAAGACCAAAATATAAGTACATAATATCGATTTAATATGCAGGACCATAAATTTTCATTTAGGCATTACGACATTACTGTTTACATTTTAAAAAGATTCACAATCAAAATGTTTGTATCGATAAATACAATATTACAATATACCGTCTGATTTTGATTATTTATTTGCCCTGTTAAATCCCCACAACCCACCCATCCCCAGCATATTTAGATAGAAAGATCTTATTACAGCGTTAATTTGATAACCTTTAAAAAAAAATGTTTTCATGATATCCCGTGATAAGAAAGTCAAAATACAAAATGAAATCTTCCTATCTATGAAAGAATTTGATAAAAAAAACGATTTTTGTTGAAATCGTCACTGTAGACATGAGCAAAGCGAAAAATGAAAATCAAAAATAGGGAATGATAAATCGTCTCTTTTGTCATAATTTTTGTTTAGGTTTTCCCATGGAAAAAACTGAAATATTGAAATAAAGAAAAGGACAAGCTATTTATATGTCCGTCACATATTTTATTATAAAAACGACTTATGTATACATGATGCATTTCCATAACAACATAACATATAGAAATGACAGGCATATTCCATTCCTTATATCTCTCAGATATCGTTTTCTTCTGATTTATAACATGTTTGTAATCAATAAAAGTAATTTGTGTTCAATAGTCGACAAGGAACAACTAATATGTTAACTTAAATTTCTCCGTCTCTATAACCATTTATACTGTGTCCATGTAATCAATGGCCGATTGTAATTACTGATGGTAAAACTTACGATACACAATGTTGTTATATAGTCCTTGTTTTACATAAACATAGTTCTGACTGATATCGTTTTTTCTCAAGAAGATGTCAAGAAGACTTACCATGTTTGATCACAAATTAAAAAAAAAATTAAACATACATTGTTAAAAATAAGTTTTATATTGAGACATTTCCGTTATTCTCTACACATCTTTGTTGTTAAGATATGTTGTACAAAAAAAAAAAGCCGAATACATTTTGCAAATCAAATATGGCAATTGTTGATAGAAATCGCTCTGTGCCTTAATTTTTTCAATAACATTTATTACATACATGTATTATGGTATAACAATGAGTTCCGACAACAATTTAGTCGTGACATTACCGAATGCGACTTTTAACCAAATTTGTACTCGCATGAGCAACATAACCGGTGCCATACATACATGTGTATCAGAAACTCATGCTCAATCTTTAGTTTTTCTGTGTATTTTTGTTATTGTTGCCTGTGTTTTCGTAGTTTTTATTTTGGTCATGTCGGTTGTCGGTTTTTATTGGACTTATCATTTTGGATTGTCCCCTTGGTTTTCAAAAACGTTGCATTGCTGAATTAATATATAATTTAGGAAAACCAAGTCATCAAATTCTAAATTGCTGATGAAGGATCCTTTAATAATATTGAATTTCAAAATGACATGCTGTTTGTAATTCTAAATACAATGGAAACATGTCGTTATAAAGATATTTTTAAAATCCCCTAAGGATAATGAATAACTCAATTACCTGTAGAGGGAAGTATGTCATGAATTGGATGATGTGTTACAAATCATTACAGCCATTATTTCTTGGTTGAGGAAGAAACATTTAAAAACTTAAAATGGAATTGTCAAAGCAGTATGCGAATGAATAATTGCAATATCATTACTTGTGAACTTGGATGCTCAGAAAATAAGCGTATAACTAAAATGGGTAGGTGTAATTTCTGAAATATTGTCACATTAGAATAATTCGTTTCAAATGTTGTAGAGGAATCTTTTAGTCTGTGTCCGTTATTGCATGGTAATCTTTAATTACAGCTTTCTTCGTGATGTTATATGCCATTAAGTCAATTGGTTTCTTCATTTCATGGGCTCGTTGATGGTCCCACAGGCCGACACGAGGATGATTTCTTCAGAAGATAACAAGAACAGTATACACGTTTCATTAAAGAATCTTACTTTCTTATCACAAAACTTTTTGCTGACCATTTATGAATTTTGACATTAAAGTTTTCGTATGTGCTATGCGTAAGACAGAAGTGTAAAACCTGAACTTTGCAGAAACATATATAATTAATCAGCACTATTCCATTTTGAAAGTACGGTATTGGGTTAAAACTGAAAGTTTTAAAATATTGTAAATCTTCTGTTATAATGACCTAGGCATCATTGATATTGGTAACAATGATGTCTTTAAAATATGTAATATAAATGCACTGTACTGTTGAAAGGCGAATTAAACGTAATTGGATGGTATTTTAGATTTTTATGAAATGTTTATGCATTCATTTCAGCTGCATCTAAATATCTAAAAAATTGTACGTGTATCATTTATACCTTCAGAGATATAATTAATAAAAACTACATTAACGGTACAAATTTTGCTGCACAAGATGCCCATTTCGAAAATTAATGTCTATTCAGAATGGCTTGAGGTCAAAATATATGAAACAGGAAAAAGTTATAGAATGTATTTAAAACAATTCTGTTTAAATATGACATGCAATTACTGGCAATCCAAGACAGCAGTAGCTTACTGTTGTATGAATTTCATATATTCATTAGAAATATTCCAATCAAGGTACAGACAAAAACTAAAGGACTTCAATAGGAGCATGACTGGGTGCGTCCACGGGATAAACGGCAATCGTGAATAGGACAAATCAATAAATTTATAGATCAGACGACTATTCTGCTACATAAAGATCCTAGACCGCGAAAAATGTAACTAGAGAATTGACACACAGACAAATCGTATCGATCAACATTTTCGTGATGGTTACATTTCAGTTTAAATGAGTAATGAAAATATAAAGGGGTCAATGGATACATTTTTTTGTGTCTAATTAAATTAAGTTTTGTATGTAATAAAACTTGAACAAATATGATCTTGTATCGTGAAGTTAAACCTATTTTATCCTTTTGGCTTGTGTTCGTCTTTAAACATCGATCTTCGGAAAATTAAAAATAATTAAGTGACCTTTGATTAATTTCGGAATTTGTGGTCCTCAATGCTCTTCAACTTCGTACTTGTTTGGCCTTTTAACTTTTTTGATTCGAGCGTCACTGATGAGTCTTGTGTAGACGAAATGCAGGTCTGGCGTACAAAATTATAACCCTGGTACCTTTGAGGAGGTTTTTACCGTATCGTTAAAACGAGCATCTTCAAAGCATTATCATACAAATTATCATTTTTATGAAAATATTATGAGTCATTGCAATTTCAAGTGAAAACAGCTGCTTTTTCACGTACATTCTATACATTTATAAATTTATATCTTACCTATTTGATTGTAACTCTGGGAATTTAACTGATATATGATATTTACATGCAATTCGAAGAGTGCTAAATGCCTACAAATCTTTATATAAATCCGAAATACCACCAAATAACATATCCGTCATATAATATGCCTTACGTAACGTAATAACCTTCCCTATATATCCACGAAACCTTGGTTAGTAAAATGCATAAAACGTTCGAGGGTATCTCAATAAAAACAAACTAAACAGAATCACCACAATCGTTATAAATCAAGTTTGCCGTAATGAGTTGCCATCTTAAATATTCAAACTAAATTAAACAGATCAAAATAAAGAAATGCTATGATAACATTAAGGTAACAATTTTACTGCAACTGATACACATTTCGATAATAAATATCTCTTTATGGATACTAAAAGCCGACGAGCAGATAATACCAAAGACGACCTAGTGTATAGCCAAATCCGTATAAGGAATCAGAACTTTGCACGAGGGAGATATATATTCCTTTATTTAAAATGATTTAAAAAAAACTAAAACAGCAAATTTCAATCAAAGAATATCCGTATTTTTATGTCAATACCAAAGTATGGGCTACTAGGATGATGACCTATAACAAACGCTGAAAAGATAAGAAAAGAAAGATATGAAGTAAAGCCAGACTCCATTAAAAATAGTTAATTACTCTATAGTTAGAAGTATTTGTCTTTTATTTTACACAGATTATGTTATAAAACAAATACTGACCACTTTTCAGTTCTCTGCAATTTTACGCATTCAATTACGATAAGAGTAACAAGGAGCACAGGTTATATAATATGGTTAAACTAAATCCATGTTTTCGGTGGTATCCTCTTGTTAACGAAACAACGCCTTGGAACATGAAATTCGAAGTAAAATGACCAAATTGATTTGATTCAGGCATCGGCTTATACGTTTGAACATTGTTGCAACATTTAACCAACTCTAAGTACATAAAATGAATAAAGATATTAAGAAAAGGCGTAAGAATGCACACATAAAATAATGATCACCATATATCTATACCACATTAGTTTAACACAATTGTGTTTAGATTGTCTTTACATTAGTTAAAGTGCCTTAACCTTAGTTGCTCAATCTTAATAAGTTTTCTATGAAGTGTGTTTTGCTGTTATGGTATTTTCGTCGTTTTTTTGTTCTTTTTTGTTGTCGGTTTTGATGATTTTGTGATTTTGGATTGACCTCTTTGCATCTGATTTCTCTTTTTTTTTTATATAAAGTTTAATAGTATACAATTGCAATTACTGAAAGCCTATAAAGCTAAGGTTACGATACTACTAGGAGTGATCATTACTTAATAAGAATTTTTATTACGATCCCCACGTTTCATAAACACAACATATGTTTAATGTTGCCTATTGTCACTGATTCTTTAATGCACATCAAAAGCGATTTCTTGGACTTTGAAGCATCACACAAAGGAGAATAAAAAACCAAAACGGGGAATGTGTCAAAGAGAAAACAACCCTACCAAAGAGTAGAAAACAGCCCTATGCTAGCAATAGTTCTTCAACGCAGTGAAAAATCCCGTACTTCCTATACCTCTAACCAATGTGGAAGAAACAAAGACACAACGATACGCAAAGTACAACTCAGTTTTAAAGAAGTCCGAATCTGATGTTTGAACAGGTAACAGAAGAAACTAAGCAAAGTGACAATGATCAACATAACTTAACAAAACTTACACGCAGTTATTGACGTGCCAGCTCTAATTCTCACCTAAACTGAGTTTTAAGTTACTTTTTATTGTCATTTTAGGTGTTATTTTTAGTGTCAGATGATTGCATTATTTATACTTCATGTAAAAGGGAATACAACCCAACGGATTAAAATTTCTAGAACTGTAAAGAATAACATTTCAACCATATTTCGTGAAACCAGTATTCATAACATCTTTTGTTATGTTTTCATTTTTTGTTTGTTTGTTAGTTTGTTCATTTTTATTTTGTTTCGTTTTGTTTTGTTGATTATTCAAATTACACATGATAAAAATAAAACATATTGTGTACCAAGCTTTGGTAATAAGTTTACGGTAATAACATCAGTGCCTTGACTTTACAAAATATCTATTATGATTAACACGCAACTAAACAAAATAGATTCATAGTCTATCTATTGTAAGATCATTTTAGAAATTTATTAAAGTTGTTAAGAAAATCAGCATTACACGAGTCACGACATATTATATCATCAATGCACTAATAATTAAACTGAAATACGCTTCCGCCGGCGAAGTGTACAGAAATTTCCGAGATTACCGCAAAGACAATTCTTTTTAAATAAACAAACTTGATAACTAATGGAAAGGCGATGTTCAGGAGGGTGGGGTAGACATCACCGAGGTAGCAACGGAAAAACACTAACCATCTTACAAATAACATCTATAGGTCAACATTCGGCCTGAATCAAAAGAAAAGCATTTCTGCCAATTGTGAAACTTCATTTGTAATATTCATTTCTAAGATTCCCTGTTGATAAATTAAGAAGTTATTGACAAAACTAAGGTTCGAACTCCCTAAAGCAAATTTGACTTGGCGATTCTTTTTGTGTCCCTTTCGGTCATATATCTCCTAACGTGGCTACGTATATTTACATACATGGCTTTTAACAGTTAAAGTTTGAGCGTCTCCAATGAAGGTTAATCCGTAAAAGCGCTTCGGACGCACAAAATTTAAAAAGTGTTTTTTTTTTTTTTTTTTTCATTTTATATTTTGTCCAAAAAATAAATACACATATACATACTAGTAAATATAAATTGCCGGTAGTCGTATTTTCAATGATCTATACACAAATGTTATAGCAATCACGTATGCTATCAACAGAACGACATACTTCAGATTCGTTTTCTTCCAAATGTTTGAAATAGTAATAGCAAGAACATAAAAAGTTGACAAAAATACTATCTCCAATGTAAAGATAAATAACAGTCAACTAAACACCTCACTGAAATTAAGTGATTGAGCAAAAAAGTAAAATAACAAAAATACCGAAATCCAAGGGAAACTCAAAACGGAAAGTCCATTAACAAATGGCAAAATCAAAAGGTCAAACATATCAAACAAATGGAAAACAACTGTCATATTCCTGACTTGGTACAGGCATTTCCTTATGTAGAAAATGGTGGATTAAACCTAATTTTATAGCTATCTAAACCTCTCACTTCAACGATAAGTAGTAAAACTTAACAAAGATTCTAAAATAAAGGGGGAACAAACAATCAAAAATCGAAGAGAAAGACACTTCATCTTGACCTAATAAAAAACCATTTTGCAAACGAAAGTTCCGAATACATCACACAGAACAATAAAGACCGATAAGATTGAACCATACAACAACAGGGGTAGTTTAAGGCGCTCCGTCGAGGTAATCAGTCCCTGCTTCGATAGCTCCAGTGCTGATGAGAAATACCATTGATTTAGTCATTTTCTGTAAATTTATTGTTCTTAAAATATTTAAGTCATTCGTAACACTAAGGTTTGTATCACCTAATACATAGATTGCCTGAAATATATTTGGCTCACTTTTTGCATTTTTAGTTTTCAATGATTTCAAGTTCGTAATTGATTGCCTTTCCAACTTATTTGTTTCGTCTTTTGAAGAAGAAACCCAGGTATGGCATTCTTATTCATAAGCCTGTCATTGATAAGTTTTGGCTAGTAATATCGCGTTCGATGATGTCATGAATAAAAAAAAAGAAGGATTGCGGACTCGACAATAAAACATATCAAAGACACAAAGGCGTTATATCGGTAAAAAAATCAAGATATCTTCCGTTAATCATTCCAAACGATGAATACAGCAGTGTACTATTAAACGATGACTTCAACTGTACTATTAAGAACCATTGGTTCAAAGGTAATTCTTGTTAGTAACATTTTAACAAAAAATGATAAGAAGCGTTAGTAAAAAAAAACTCGATGAGCACTTTCCTTTTGAATATTGATTAACTCACTTACGACGGCGAACACACTAAATGTATTTTGTAGTGTAAATAAAAACAATCGTTTTAATTTAACAAAAATGCAATATACGTAATGTGTCAAATCTAAGGCTAAAGTAGTAAACTGAAGTTCCAAAATCATAATTTTAATTATACACCAAGATAAAAACTAAGCCTATTTCATGAACCCAAAATAAAACTAGTCGGTGCGTCGACAGGATAATCTCATCCAGCTATGCATGCATCCACAATCATTCAAATCCACATTCAGTCAAAATTTCACACTAGAAACAAGACGCAGTCAACAATGGGTAAATTGATGAGACTACCATTCTGATTTAAATTATTAGATCTGTGATTGTAAAGACAAGTCGGTGGTGAGTTGAGACACATACGCGTTCAATCGATCAATCAGTTCATGATGGTGACCGTAAAACTTATTTAGTATCGATTTCAGTAATTCTTCATCAATACCTTGCTGAGTTTTTCTGTCTTTTAGACAGTTACGCGGACCATAATAACCTTAAGTAGTACTAAACAAAGATATTTAACTACTAATATAAAACAGATCGTAGATACACATGTTTATGTCTGAACTGGAATATGGACTGTTTCAAAAAAAAAAAAAAAAAAAATGATGGCTTTCCTTTAAAACTTTGTCAGTCTCTTGTATGATACTATATATGTGATGTTTTTATGTCAGATAATGTATTATGATAAGTTGCTTCTTACTACCAAAGATGGTAGCAGTATGTGCTCTGTATAAAAAATACTGTCCACAAATGTACCTCAAAATGTCAGGAGTGTAACACTTTTAGTGAGACATTCACAAGAAAGCATGTGCATTCATTGATGATATAAAGTAAATAAGGGCAGATACAATACCAAACAATATCTCTCATCCAACTATTATACCTTGACTACGATTCTTTGTTCAATTCTTCAATCTATTTACATTTTTATGAACAGCATAAGGTAAGTCAAATAAGTGTGTGTAAAAAATAAAATGTTAGTAAAAGTCAATATGTTGCCAGAAAATGTCTTTGTAGGTAAAATAACATGTTTATGCACATCTTGCATGTTTTATATTTTTGTTTAGTACCATAGCTTGGCACAGGTGCATCCAGATGACCCTGAAGTTCTACTACTGGAATATTATGGTTACAATAAGAAGACTACCCAAGTTTGTCAGGTGTTTAACAATTGAGTTTAGATGTTGTTATTTTTAGAAACAATGCTGTTTTTCTTGAATTTCAGTGAACACCACCTGTTGCAGATCATCAGTAACAAGCATGCCATTATTACGGCCTTCATTGCCTTTGTATGTTCAATACTTCTATGTCAAGACTGTAACACAACACAATGCTTTATTTCAATTTTATTAGCAAAGATAAGTTATTGGAAAAAACAAGCTTCCAATTATTATAAAATGACATCACTACACATCAGCTTAACACAGAAGACAAGTTTACATTATTACTTTTGACATTTTTGAACTAAAATTGCGATTGAACTAGCTTGTTTAAATGTGTTACACTCCTGACGTACAAGTATCACTATTGAGCATACAAAAGCAATGAAGGCCAAAAAAATGCTTGTTACTGATGATCAGCAACAGGCGGTGTTCACACTCAAATTCAAGAAAAAAAAAAAAACAACAATAACAACATTGTATAAAAAATAACATGAATGTCACACTAAAAGTGTTACACTCCTGACATTTTTGGGTACATTTTTGGGCAGTATTTTTTATACACAGCACATACTGCTACCATCTTTGGTAGTAAGAACAAACTTATCATAATACATTATCTGACATAAAAACAGCATCTATATACATTGTATATATAGTATATAATATATACAAGAGAAGGAACAAGGTTTAAAGGAAAGTCATCTTTTTTTCAAAATAGACCATAAGCAAAATTTGTAAATATGTAAGAAATATTTGATTTTTTTAAACCTGTTCTTAATGTGAACTTAAATTATATGTTTAATAAAAAGACTCTGCATGATTTCAGGTCAGTTTTAGGTTAAAAGATGGTAGCAATAAATTCTGCAATAACATTTGTTACACTCCTGACAGGTTTCTGATGTAGCTAAAACAAATTCAACATGATTCCTTATTACAATAATTGTAACATCTTTACAATGTAATGAGAATAGTCAATCTGTCTTGCAAAGTGATTTTTCTGGACACTTTTTACCTAAGATTCTTAAAAAATTGAAGTGTAATTTACATTAAACATGTTAAAAGTTAGTTCAGAAATTAAAAAGTGTAATCAAGTGTCTAATAATTTTTTTTTTTTTGGAAGATTGTAAATTTGAAATAGATATCACTACTGATTTTCTATACATTCCATTAAAAAAAACAATCTTATAGTTACTGAAAAAATATGTCAGGAGTGTAACAAAAGGATCAAAAACATATGTATGTATTTTTTGAAATGAAGAAAGCTTAAAATTGACTAAAGCAATCGGTGTGAAATTTTCAGAGGATGTAATGCGATCATATATGTTCGATTTCTTATAATTCTTATATAAAGTTTAAGCTTTTGCAAAGAAATATAAAATCTTTTGTTATTAGATATTAAAGAATACACTGAAAATTGGTGAAATTTACATATTAAAAAAAAAAAAATCCCTGTATATAAGAGGAAAAAAAAATGGCAGGAAAATCAACTAATAACTTATTTATGTTTGTAAGTTGTTTATAGTATGTTGTTGTTTCCTTTGAAAAATTGATGAGTTCTTATGAGTAAAATGTTGTTAAAATTTTTGTTTTTATTTTTTTTGCATTAACCAGTGGTAGTTTTGTAAACTTGAATGTCTCTGGATTAAAGTAGAATGATAGAAAATAGATTTGCACTAACTTTTTTTTTGTCACACTTTGTCATCATTTTTTTTTAAATAGCCCATATGGTTCTTCCCAGTATAAATTGGTCAACAAGAAACCGTATCAATTTAATTAGTTTTAATTTAGCTTTTTTATTTTTAAAACAAATATTTCTGTTCTTCTAACTTTTGGGTTCCTACAAAAATTATGGACCTTATCATAATATTTGTGACCTAGTTAGTATTAATATATTTACTATTTCTTAGATATAGAAATTATTTGGAAATCTTGTTGAATAAGCTGCGTTCCACTAAAGATCAGTCTGTTTCCATTGACTGTTATGATTTCTATCCATTGTATACGAAACCTCCAACCACATCTTATCCAACTGAAATTTTCAAATGTCAATGAAAACGAGTACTTGATAAATCTGAGTGTCACTATATCTGTTTTAGTTGTTACAACTTCTATCTTCTATCAGTTAAAAAGATAAGAAAATAAAAGCAAACAAATAATTCACTTGCACATTCACTGAAATATTAAAACCCGAAAATGTATGAATTGAAATTATGAAAATAACAACTAGCGCAAATATCTACTTTTACAATCATTTTACAACATATAATTAGACTAGATTTTCTCTCGTAATAACCATATGGATTTCCAAATACGGAAATAGTACTCTCCTACCTATTTTACTATTAAGCAAAACTGAAGATTGTGAAAAACGAGCTTCATTCTTAAACAGCCGCTATATCAGGGTTTCTGGAAGGTCAACTTAATGTTATTCTTTGCATGTGAAACTGTATTTTTGACAAGTGGTTATCCTCGGTATAAATGATTCAAAATTGTTCAGGTTACAGTCGGAAAAACAATGTTGAAAAAATATTAAAAATACACAGATTATATGTCTGCGATCAATTGTGACATACTGAATAACGAAGGCACACAATGCTTACTTATATGAATAGTTCTTTATTTGAATAAAAGAGTCAAGATCATCAGTCAGATTGATTTTGGAATGCGACCAAGATGATTACTATTATCAATATCTGTAGGAAACTATTTAGATGGTAATTTCGACTTTCATTTGTCCAAATTTTTATGCGAATTGTATCTATAAACACGATAAATTTACTACAGATGAATATGTTTGAAAGAATTTATTATTAAAACGAAACTAATGTCAAGTAAATAGTTACAGTTTGAATGGAACATACATTCGTATAGATTTTAAAATCACATCAGTCCATAATGCAAAGTTTCTTTGATCTGTCAAAAATGACATATGCACAAAATTAAAGTATACATTAGGTATGTGTGTTCATATTCACATTAGCGAGACCTGCTGCTGTTAACAGAATAACAGATAACATTGAATAATTACGCTTCGTATCATGAGGAAATAGCAAATTTACAAAATAGTTCCAAAAATTCTTTATCGATACAAATTAAACAAGCGAATAATGAAAGGAAAAGGGAAAAGAAGAAAAACATTCGTGTAAGCAGGAGACAACACTAAAAAATGGGAGTGATATATCTGGTGCCAATGTTCCGGAATAAACATGGTTTGGGAAGGCAAGCGTTTGTTCTAGCCTCCTGTACATTTGTAGTTTAATTCAGTTATATTTAGTATATAGTAAATACAGTATATATAGTTTGAAGTTTTGAAATTTATATTTGATTCACGTCTTAATTTTAGTAAATTTTTAAAAGTACTGTTAGGTTAACGTAAAAGATTACATTATTGCCTGAACTAAGTTTAGATGCTGATTGGAACCAGTGAAAGAAAAAGCGTAATAAATACGACACATTGTATGCATAATTCATCATTTTGTGGTCTTTTGTTTCTTTTTTTAATAAAGTTTATTTGCATTAGCTTAACTTTCTTAAACATTTTTTTCGTATGATCTCTGTCATTAAGATCGCTTTGTCATTGCTGTTGCACTATATACTATAAGCTTGGTAAGGTGGCTTCCTCCATCTTGGATTTTGAAGTAGCAGATAACAGTTGGTCTAGATCTTTAATGAAATGTGCTAATTTTGGGAGTAATATGTAGTATGTAATTCATGTGTTAGAATTTTTGATGTAAATATAGAAAATTATGTGTTTTAACATATTTACGGCTGTAAATTCTAAAAAAACACCATATTTGTGTTTGATTCATTTTTTTTCAACTTTGCCAAATAAGGGGAGATAACTCAGTTAGTAGGGGAGATAACTCAGATAAAGTAATTTTATAATAGAAAGTGTTGTGAATTTACCTATTTTAATATGTAGCAAGAAAACAAGTTCGGAGACCCCATTTTTTCTGTTTCTTTTCTGAAAGCATGTTATAAGAGCTGTCTTCTCACATTTTATCTGAAAATTCTATCATATAGTTTTCTTTTTATCACACAAAATTGGATGTTCCAGCATAATCTATACAAAATCTGACAATTTTGCACAACCTGTAGCGTGAAAAAAAGTCCGGTGACCCATACTTTTTTTTATTATATTTTTGAAAAAAGCATGATAAAAACTTCATTTTGACAGTTTATTAAAAAAAATTATGGATTTTAATTAAGACGCCCCAGCCACCTTAATGGAATTTCATTTGAAACTTGATTTTACATCAATTTGCATATACAAAATCAAGTTAAACGTTAAATGTAATGAAAATATCTTATTACTCACACATCAGCAAAGCCTAGTGTAGGATTCTATTTGCGCCTAATTAATTCCCGTTAATACGTTACAATACAGTATACGTTATATAACTACTGAAGGCGTTCATTAGTTGTAAAATCAATGGTACGAGCTGCGGCTAGGTAACCTTTAAATGACAATTATTTGTGTCCTTGTTTTCAAAGAAGCAGCATTAGTTAGTTCCCTGGTGATATGTAAATGAAACATATTTGGACATATGCTTGAGGGAGTTTTATAATGTAGAAAAAAAAATCTGTTTTGCATGTTATAAATAATTTGATCGATTGATAATCTAGCTTCACGTGTTAAAACATCAGATGTAAATGTACCAAAGAATGTTATTATTAAAGGATATACTAGCATCATGATATATTAATTGTGTAATTTGGACAAACTAGCACACCAGTACATAACGAATACATTGATATATTTTGCAACAAATGGACAATGTGACAGGAAACTATTAAAAGAAAACCAACATACTGAAACAATTTGAAAATTTGACAAAATGGCAGAAGAAGTTTTAAAAATTGTTAGTGTGTTTATGTTGTGGATTTTTGTCATTGCCGGACATTTTATATGTGTCTTCAAAAACTTTACCATCTACAATGATATCATTCTGAAAACCATGATTAAAATCTTTCTGGTCTCTCAGTTGATTTGCAGTCTTTGGAATCTAACAGGATTTCTTATATCTACTATTGCAGGTAACCATTAAACGTATTTATTTTAAAAATCAAAATTGAATTTTTATAATACTGTACTTGTATACAAAGAAATCAATGCTTCGATACGTTTAAATTATTTGTTTTTGATACAACATATTATGCATGTTTATACATTTCTGCAAATGTTAAACACTATTAATAAAATTGCTAGGTATGTATCAGTTTATGATTAAGGAAATCTGTTATATTTCAAAATGTATATTATTAGTAAGTACCTCCATTAGTTGGTTTTCATCCTACTGTATTGACAATTATTGCAAAAGGTTCAAGACTTACTTTTGCTATTTCTTTGAGAATATGAACATCAATAAAGCATGCTAGTTACTTACCGACGGTTTCCCCTAAACAAGAAACACAAAACAAAAATACTTTGTAAAAAATAAACAAATATGACAAATGGCATTACATTAAAAAATGTACATATAATTTTTAAAATGTTTTTTAACTCTATTCAAACAAAAAATGATCAAGTCCAGATTTTAATTTGGTATACCAAAGTTGACAAACTTCACTTTAACTAATCCAATATCTGTCATGTTCATTTCCTTATTATACTGTATTGTCAATCTACCAAGTTGTTCTGTAATTCATGTTCTGTTATACGTCTATAACGTCAGTTTTGGGGTATTTAGAAAATACTCGTACCAATGATTCCATGAAAATAACAATTCATTTCAGGTTCTATTTAGATAGATGTCTAACAGTTAACGGGACGTAATGATTTTAAGTCAAATTCTTACTTCGTTATAATACTAGTCTCGATTACTTTTATTGTACGACAAAATTATTTTATGTCTACCTGTGCGAATTTCAAACGCGCGATGTCACGCCAGTACTTAAAACCTTCCATCCTTTATGGGTGGATTTTACATAGATAAATATAATCGTATAATAATAAAGCAAAATGAGGATGTTAAATTTTATGTATGCCTTTTTGTGCTTCTTCGTTACATTTGTTTGTTTTTATAGTGATTAAGATGATAACACAATGTTGACTGCTGTACCCCTATTTTTGACATTTTTATCTATTGTGTCTGTTTGTTTTGTTCACGCATTGTTGTCAATATAATGGAATTTGATGCGACTGTCATACAAGTGAGAGGTTTAGCTAGCTATAAAACCAGGTTCAATCCACCATTTTCTACATAAGAAAATGCCTGTACCAAGTCAGGAATATGACAGTTGTTATCCATCGTTTGATGTGTTTGAGCTTTTGATTTTGCCATTTGATTATGACTCATATCTAGAAATTGACTGTGAGGGTCGGTTGAAAACAAAACTTTACGACTAAAGAGATGATTTCAGCTTCCCAATTGTGGATTTTCATTTTTAAACCAAGAGTTCCAAATGGTGAAGTTGAAATCATCACTTTGTAAATTTTACGGACGCCATCACGAGTTGGTTGACCGTTATGGAATATCCGTTTCACAGATGATATCGGATATGTTCCTTATGTCGTAACTACAATCCCGTTCCCTTTTCACGAATGTGACCTACCGAATTAGACTATTTACCCCTATTTGTGACATTTTTACCTATTGTTTTTGTTTGTTTTGTTCACACATCGTTGTCAATATAATGGAATTTGATGCGACTGTCATACAAGTGAGAGGTTTAGCTAGCTTTAAAACTAGGTTCAATCCACCATTTTCTACATAAGAAAATGCCTGTACCAAGTCAGGAATATGACAGTTGTTATTTATTCGTTCGATGTGTTTGAGCTTTTGATTTTGCCATTTGATTAGGGACTTTCCTTTTTGAATTTTCCTTGGAGTTCAGTATTTTTGTGATTTTACTTTTTACCCAGACGCATATATAAGTATAGCGTCTGGGTTGATTAACCGGACTGGTCAGATATTTAAAGGGGCGTTACAAACAATTAAATATAGAACTTAATCTATAAATAGCACTTCCGTTATCCCCAAAATAATAAAAACAGTAAGCAGTGTATCAAACTAACTGACATTCTTGTAGCTCACGCTGTGATGCCCAATGTGCATTTTTAATAAGAGACATGATGTCAAATAAGTGCTAAAACGGCTTCAAATACCATTTCACACGTATTATTATTTATACCCGAGACTACTTATCTCAGTTTATATACATTTATTTAAGATGTATAGTCAAAATAAGATTGCATCTGTAAAGCATTACCCACGAATGTAGGATCAGACAAGTCACCTTAATTTTTTTTTTTTGTCATGATTTTTCTCTAAAAGACTTTTTCATTAAACTACTTTTCTAGCTTAAATTTCTACGAAAACGATTATGTAACAGTGACCTTTTTTACTTATCAATTTTTACATGTACATTTTTTGAAAACTGAATTGATAAATCATTATCAACAGGTATGATCAGTCCAACTTTTCCAATATAGAACGTGAAATATTTCATTCTTTGTATTATAAAACTCAATTATTCTCCACTCCTTATATTATAGCACACTATTATTCTCTATGTTTTTTTTATATATTATAGCACACCATTATTCTCTATTCTTTATATCATAGCTGGGGCCTCGGTGGCCGAGTGGTCTAAGTAGTTACTACTGTAATCACTAGCCAGTCAACACTGAGGTTGTGAGTTCGAACCCCGCTTGTGCGGGTGCACTCGACTCCAATCTTAATTGACTAGGATTGTCAGTTTTCCTATCGAAGGTCGGTGGTTTTCTCCGGGCACTCCGGCTTCCACCACCAATAAAAACTGGCCGCCACGAAATAGCCCAAAAGCGGTGCTTAAAAGTGGCGTTAAAACACCAAAAATCAAATTATATCATAGCTCATCATTATTCTCTATTCTTTATATCATAACACACCATTATTCTTTATATCATAGCACACCATTATTCTCTATATCATAGCACACCATGATTCTCTATATCATAGCACACCATTATTCTCTACATCATAGCACCCCATTATTCTCTATTCTTTATATTATAGCACACCATTATTTTCTACCCTTTATACCCCTAATAGCGACTGGGGAATAGAAATATGGTCACTCTTGGTCTTCTTCAGTAAAACCCTTCCCAAAGTGGCGTCCGCCTTTTTTTTAGGGATGTACAAGTGGTGATGTTAAATCCGACTTCTCGTGTACAGAGAGTGCCACGCTCTCTGCACGCTAAGAGAGGGGTCCGTAGGCGGCTAAATTTCTGCCCCTATCCAATATACCCTCATTTTCGAGTGGCAGTCATAATTTCTCCGACCTGTATCCCGTACGGCCTCTATTACAGGACCTCCCTATTGTATTTATTGATAATTTCTTTTCGTCCTGAACATGCATGAAATATCTACCACTGGACGTTAAGCAACCAACCAACAATCAATCTATTCTTTATATTATAGCACACAAGTATTCTCTCGTCTTTATTTTTATGTCCTTTTCTCTCCATTTATTTGTTGTTCCATTTTTCATAATTTTTGCCCATTATTCTCATTTTATAAAGTCCTCCCAGTCTCTCCTGTATCTGCAAGGGCAGTTTAATTTTTTCTGGTTTATTTTTACAACCACACACATCAAGTTACTTCTAGATAAAGAAAAATAACTCATACAAATACTAAGAATGCAAAGTAAAAACACTTCCTTAACAGCTGTTACTGGTATATCAGTGAGATCACACAATGAGCTAACTCAATTTTCATTTACAATAGAAACTGAAAACGACCCAATAGTCTGAATGTGTCTTAGCTTTTACACCAATAATCTATATCGCCTTATCCTTTTGGGAAGAAAAAATATCGGAATCAACCTTCCCACAATACCACTGTGCCAGTGCTATCCGTGTCTATAAAGATGAAGAGTCATTCATGAAATTCAATACTCTTTGAATGCATGTGCGTATCGTTCACATGGAGAAGATGGAATGGGTTTATCCAACACTGCATAGTAACTTGTCAAACCAACAACCCAAAAGTGTATTCTACTTCTCCAAATATTTTAATATCGAGCATGTATTAGCATGCAAGAAGGAAAGCTTCACAAGAACAATATCTTTTCCTGTGAACCTTTATATGAAAATAAGGAGAGGTGGTATGATTGTTAACGAGACAACTATCCACCAGAGTTCAAACTACGTGGATATAAGCAAATATAGGTCAGTGCACGGCCTTCATTATTGACAAAAACTCCATACTGTATAGTCAGCTATAAAAAGGCCGGACTTTAAAAATATGATACAATTCAAACGAGAAAACTAACTGTTTAATTGTTTATAAGATATTTTATTTGTTAATACGAATGTTAATGCTCTGACAGGTCTGACAACAATCTTTTTCATGATTTTTGTTTTATATACTTATAGGTATGTGTACCTTCTTTTTGGGCTTTGTGGTTGCTGTCAAAATAATGTTTACCCAACATGCTTGGTACTGTGATTTATTCATACTGATTGATCATTCAGTATTTCATTTTTTTTCTTTGAATCTTATTCTTATAAAAATATTGAAGCATGATATAATAAATATCCTGAACATTTTTTTTTTTAATTCTTGAAATTTTTCATATCAATTGTGTCCAGAAATCATCATTGGTTTGTCTCTACAAAAAAAAATAAAATGATATCAATTTTTGGTCACCAGCATATATGAAGAAAAAATATATTGTTTGAAAAAATAACATCATAGAAATACATTGTTTACATTATTGTTCAGGGGCCAATTGAAGCCTGCCTTTGGGTGGGATTTTCTCGCTGCGTGTAAGACCCAGTGATGGCATTGGGCTGTTTCCTGCTCTTTGGTCGGGTTGTTGTCTCTTTGACACATTCCCTGTTTCTTTTCTCTATCCAATACCTGCATGTAGACATTTTGGCACTTTTATCTTCACCTTTTGTTTTAGACCACATGATGACCTCTTCATGTCTACTTTTGGTTATTTATGTAATTGGGTTTACCGGTTGCTGCCTCATTGACGCCTCCTTTATTGTGTATTTTTTGCGGAAAATTGCCTTTTCAGGGTTTTTCTTCATGCCTCGTTTTGTTTAACATTAAATAAACAAGTTTAGATTGCCTCTTGGTCACAGGCACTTGTTTTCTATCCATGGCAATATCTACTATCCCTATATATTACATAGGGAAAGTAGATCTTGCTATAGATAGAAAACAAGTGCCTGTGCTCTTGGTATCTTTCATGACAACACTTTTTTATTCGTATATAAACTGGTTTTTTTTGGGGGGTGTGAAAAAATGCCTTTTAAAAGTACAAAAAATGTAATTTGCTATTTTAAGTTGACCGGTCTAAACTTTGTTAACTAACATTATATTTAAAATTTTAGATAGTGGAATAGGAGTAAAACGAAATTACTTTTAAAGACAATGTGTCCTTTTTCTAATCTAATTCTAGATTAAGCTACATGCATATGTTTTTAAAAAAAATCGAGTAAAGAACATTTTGTCCGTTGGTATTTTCCGCCTCTTTTTAATATAGTGTGGAAGCACTTCAGACTATTAATGTGCGCAACGTCAAGGCTTTTACATCCCTATGAAATTACAAGAAAATAAACATTCAATTTTCATGATTAATAGATGATAAAAGGCTATATATCTGACCTGTCCCAAATGTTAAATGTGCCTGCTTTCCCTAGAACATTGGATATATGTACAAAATGTCATCTTATTGATACACTTTTCTGTTTTTCTTCTACTTGTGGTTTTGGATTGCGTTCTTTTTCTTTGAATGGGTACATTGAATCTCTCGTCCCCCTGTTTTTTACACATATCAAGATGCAAATTTCTAATACAGATAGATTCAACAATCTTGTCTTGGGTGAAAGTCATTTTCCGGCGTTTTAGCCCCTTTTCATCAAATATGTATGCAGCTAAAGATACTACTTATCAATCCGAGAATTTATTTATAGCATACGACTGTTCGAGTGGTCCCAGTCAAAACAAAATTTGCCATTTAATTGTAATTATCAACTCGTTCGCATAGCACCGACATGCATGATAAATTATAACTACTCAATGTAATAGGCTGCATTGAAATTTACGTTACAGGTTGTATTGTTATAACATCTTACCAAGATTGGCTGTGCTGTTATTTTCCTTCGCGGCAATGCCAATGGAAGCCATGGTGTCGGGTGTTTTCCATGACTTGTATAGCCACACAGCAAAAAATTAAAAATAGCTTTAAACGACGCCATAATTATTTCGACTAATCCTAATCAATAACTAACTTCTTGGTTTTTTGTCTTGGATATTATCCATTTAAACTAGGTAAAACGCCGATATTATTCCAACTGTCATAAATTACTATTTCGATTTCATTTATCATCCAGACGCTATACTTTGAAAAAATAAAGCGGCTGGATGATCGAGACTATTATGATACTTGATTTCCCGTTTGCTAAATGATTTTAGATCCGAAGAAAGGAAACCATTCAATCAGTTCAAATAAATTCATGTATTACCATTTTCGAATTTATGTTACCTTTAATATACAATTTGTTTTTCGCTCAAAGGTATGGCGTTTTCTCCGCTAAACGCGACTAATTTTCCACGCAAATAAGCGGAACTACATTTTGAACAATCATATGACGGAAAATATACTATTTCGTTACATTTTGAAATTCACGGCAAATGTAATGAGAAAAATAAAACTGTAGCTGTTCAATGCTAACTCGAAATGCATTATTGTAAAACCGGTATAAGTCTCCCACACGGTCCAAAATCATACAAGTAAGAATAATTATTATAGTTATTGTTGATTGTATGATCCTTGATTTTACTTGAATAATGTTTTATAATAGTCGATAGTATAAATTATAAATATAAGATGTCTTTAGACAAACTTAAATGTCCTTTCACTTAGAGTTATGTTTTTACAAGGGATCATTATGGCTTTTAGCAAACTTAAATGTCCATTTCATCAGGAGTTGTTTTTGCAATGAATGTCTTAGCAAACTAACATATCCTTGTCACTAAGTGTTGTGTTCATAAAGTATTTGTTAGCACAGTATTTGCATTTAGCTCCTTCTTATATTTTAACACCAGTATATGTATATGCAACATTTTGATATACTTTTGAGCACCTAAACGGATAACACTATTTACCTTTGTCATACTGTTTCGGCTGCTTTTGTTCGTTATTTTCCGGAGACCGAAATTCACCCTTTGTTTTGGTGGGGTTTGTATTGCTCGGCATTACCTTTCTATGTTGTGTTTTGTATACAGTTACATATGTTTTGATCGCTTTTTTTCCTTTCTAGTCACGACATTGTCTATTTGTTTTCGACTCTTGAGTTTGAATATCGCTTTGGTATCAAAGTATAACAAAAATACCAAACTTCAAGGTAAATTCTAAAAGGGGAAGTCCAACAAAACTGACGAAATCAAACTCTATCCATCAACGGAATGATATCTTCCGCCTCTCTTCTCTAACAATTTTTTATAAATAATTCCTTCAACTCGTCCATATTTTAAGCCATTTACTCGGTTAAAAGTGTCCAGAACAAACAAGAACTTATATAAAATTGAGAATGGAAATGGGAATGTGTCAAAGAGACTACAACTCGACCAAAGAGCAGAAAACAGCCCAAGACCACCAATGGGTTGTCAACACAGCAAGAAAATCCCACATTCAGAGGCGGGCTTCAGCTGGCCCCTAAACAAAAATGTGTACTAGTTCAGTGAAAATGGACGTCACACTAAACTCCGAAACATATAAATGAACTAAGATTAAAAAAACATACAAGACTAACAAAGGCTCCTAACTTGGGACAGGCGCAAAAATGCGGCGGTGTTAAACATGTTTTGTGAGATCTCAACCCTCACCCTTTACCTCTAACCAATGTAGAATAAACTAACACACAACAATACGCACAGTAAAACTCAGTTCAAAAGAAGTCCGAGTACGATGTCAGAATAGGTAATAGAAGAAACTACGCAAAATGACAATGATACATAAATTAACAAAGGACTACTAGCAGTTACTGACATGCCAGCTCCAGACCTCAATTAAACTGCTTGAAAGATTATATCTTCATCATATGAAAATCAAGCACAATCCCTCCCGTTAGGGGCTTAGTATCATACCATCATAAAATATATGAGAAGAACATAACCCGTATCATGCAAACAACTGGTTTTAGAATAAATGTGTTTATTTCCGATGCAAAGACCCTATGAGTGAATCAATATTAATTCCAAAATATGCCATCTTTAATGACCTGACAACAGTATCGTAACTATATCCCTTCTGAATAAGTATGTTTAAAGGTTTGGTTAGCTTTTGAGGTGAATGACGACATGTTTGTGCTTTGTATAGAATATTACCATAAAAGATTGGATGTGAAATACCTGAACGTATATACGTTATATGACTATTACGCCGTTTGCTTGAAGGCTGCCTGATGGATGATAAATTAAAATAAAACAAAATTAGATTTCAAACAAGCTTAGGTTATAATTTTATTTCATTATGAAGTAATTCAAAATTATTTTTGTATTATGTATTATGTCTTTTTAAGTATTCATTTAGTATGAACAAATTAATTTGCAATAAGAAACATCGGCATTCTGACTTGTACAGTTTGCACTACTAGATACTTGAATTTTGACTTGTACAATTTTGACTAGTAGACATTGGAATACTAACTTGTACAGTTTGTACTAGTAGATATTAGAATTTGTACTAGGTTCTGACTTGTAAAAATTGTGGAAGGTGGAATTCTCGATCATACTTAATTGAAATTTGTGCTATGACATATACATTTTTTGTAGTATAGAAAACAAGAATGAACACAACTTTAAAATCATTGATACATAGTTTTTGTTTAATTCATTCACTTTCAATGTTCTGGACCACCAAGAGCTTGACGTATTGTACAGACACCTGCTTATCTCTTAATATCTTTGTGTTATTGGTGTCGTTGTGTTGGTGTCTCATTGACTTATTATCCACATATCATTTTATTCAAATTTAGGAAAAAGATGTTTCCTTTTATTCGCCTTCGTTTGTTTTCAATATACGATCTGATTTCCAATCAAACTATTCGTCCATTGGATTATAATAGCATTGTCATATGTTTGATTTCTTCTAGGTTTTATCGTTAGTTTTATTTTCAACAGGAATTTCTAACTGACTTTTACAGGTTATATTTGATCTCTGAAAAATAAATCATAACATACCGATCTGCAAGGACTGTTATTGATGATCTTTATAACTTTGCAATTTTGCAATTCCTAGATTTATGAAAAAACAGAGTCCCGGGAGTGAAGTAAAGAAACTTACTTATACGATTACGAAGAAAATAGCATTATAATATTACAAAAGTCCAGAGCCCCACACGTTATCTGAGAACCCTAAACAAGCTAAGTCAAAATTTCATTGAAACTTCTGTTAACAAAAACAATTTAACAAAAACGTGCATACATGTTCGGGTTCTAAATTTTTTCAGCATTTATACGGGCTATATCCACAGGTATTAGATAGAACTAGTTATTGTGGTACACTGTATATAGGCTGTAGCGCATCGTGATTCTTTTCTCTGAAAAGAACTTTAACAAAGAATAAGAATATATCATACATATATATTTGTTTTGATCTAACATAACATGATTGATTGATTAATTGGTGTTTAACGCCACTTTCAACACTATTGTGCTATTTCGTGGCGGTCATTTTTTATTGATGGAGGAAGCCGGAGTACCCGGTGAAAAACACCGACCTTCAGTAGGAATACTTATAATCTTAGTAAATTAAGATTGGAGTCGAGCGCACCTGTCACGTGCTAGATTCTAACTCACAACCTCACTGTTGACCGGCTAGTGATATAGCTGTAGATCGATTACTTTGACCACTCGGCCACCGAAGCCCCTCTAAAATTACAGACATTAACAAGTTGATGAAATTACATTTAAAAACAAGATTTTTAAAATAAATTCAAAAACAATCAAATATTGAACTAGTTCTGATTCGAGAGTTAGACAAAAGTTACTTTGTTTCCATTTCAATCGTTACAAAAAATTGTTCTTAAGAATTTTTTGCAGATAATATGAAAATAAGAAGTTGTATGATTTCCAATGGGACACCTATCAGCCAAAAACACCAGGACTAACTACAAGTCACATGGTAACTTTCTACATTGACAAACATCCATTCCGGATAGTAAGCTATATATGGCCGTTGGAAAACAAAATGTGAAACAATTCAAAAGAGAAAATCAATGGCTTGATTTATCAAATAAATAATAAACGAAAAATAATTAAAATGACAGTCAGCAACCAAAGACTTTCATTGGATTAAAGGTTCTAGGCTTGGAACAAGCAAATAAATACAGAATGTAGCAGGGTTTAGCATGTTGTATACATCTTCATTCTATCAACGGGAATGCGTGATTGATTGAATCTGTGCAGCTACAAAGTATACATATATAGGCTACATTGTTAAAAGATATTAATGTTTTGTGATTGAAAAAATATACATGCCGGATTCTTCACCTAAGTATGAAAATGATAAGCTTCAATATTTTGTAATTTTAACTGGCAAAACAAATAATGTTAAATGCGCAAGTTGTTATTGTGAATATGTATTAACAGGAGACACGGATAAGCGATAAAAAAAACCAAATCAAAAAGTAAAACATAAAAAAAAAAAAAAAAAACAGTAAGCAAACACTCAAGGGAAAACATATGAAGTATTTGTTTTCAGCTGTTCTAGTTATATAGAAAAGTCTTATTGACTAGCATAACATTCCAGCTTAAAGCCATATAAAACATATCTTTAATGAATTTGCAACAACTTAACAAAATATACGACAGGATATGAATATACATCCTGTTTAGTTTGCTGTTATCAGAATATGATATTATTAATTTGACTTCCTGCTGCAAAAGAGGATGATAATGAAGTTAACAGAATAATCTAATTGAGAGAATTCCATCATTATATACTATATATGTACTTGGTTTTTTGTTTCAGCTGGGAATCAACATAAAATATATAGGCCTCACATCAGTGGAAAAAGACATTTTCATTAATATTGAATATTTATTTTGCAAATAATAAGAATCCAAACATCCTGATCCTGATGTACAGTTTAAAAAAGAATCGAAAGATGACAAAAGGATATTCAAACTCATAAGTCAAAAGCAAACTGACAACGTCATGGCAAGAAAAGAAAAATAATGACAAGACAAACAACAGTATACAAAGCACAACATAGAAAACTAATGACTGAGCAACACGAACCACACAAATGCCGTGGTTAATCCGGAAGGGTAAGCAGATCCTGCTCCATTAACAAATGGAAACAGGAATAGTTCAGGAATAAAAAATTAAAAAATATCTTAAATAAAAGACTTACTCAAGACATGTGTTTTAACGTATGTAAATTCCAATATGCCATTCACATAATAAAGCCAAAAATAAAAACAATACCAAGTATGAAATTGGGAAAAAACTGGTGTATTGCTTATCAAAACTTATTTTGTTTTCATTCAGAGAATTTGTTACCAATATTTAACCTTTCATTACTTGAAATACTTAAAATTGTGTACATTTAAATTTGAAATGCAGTTTTTGCTAAAATTGTTTAAAGCTATATATCAAGAAATAAACACTTCGAGAACAATTCATGTTTATAATCATATTTTCTATAAATGAACATTTGCATTACTGGAATTTAAAACACAAAGGTCTCTTAACTCAGTTCTGATTGAACAGTCAATAAAATTACCAACCTTGTGACATGGAAAAAGGAATACATTTTCGCAATCAGATAAATACAATCTAAAAAAAAGTCACGCTGTATCGTTTTTTAAAAGGAAATGAGATGTCCCAATAGGAAAAATAATTAACGAGACATGTCATTACATTTAGACAAATGCATAGAAATTTAATTACAGACTATGGGTTTTACTCATTGTTTAAGACCGTACAGTGCCCAATAGTTGTTTTCATTTGGTCTCTGGTGAATAGTTCTCTCATTGGTAATCATACACTATCTCCTTATTTTTATATTAGAATATAGAACGATATAAGTTTTAAGCAATACTCACAGAAGAGCATGCAATAGTTGTTGTATTACCTTTAGTCAAATCCTATTTTGGTCATGTAAGGGCGAAACAAATATAAAACAATGAGGAAAAGAGGTCTAAAACCATTTATTGCAACTCATTCTCGACCAAATCGTAATGGCGGATGTACTTTTATAGAAATAATGTGAATTTTGGCTTAATGTTAGATTTCGCGACATTCAAAGTGCGAAGAAATTACTGTTAGTAGACACTAGTGTTTAAGAATCTGAATAACTATGAATACACTGTCCACAAGTGATATACACATGTAAGCTGTGCAAAATATGGTTACAGCAAAGATCATCTATTCTTCCTGGAAAAAAATTTAGTGTGTCGAATGATTTAATTATTTTTAAATTTTAGTGATAAATCAAATACTGTTGTAACTTTGTATCAATAAAATTATTTTTTACCTTTAACTTAAATGTAGCTTATCTCCTATCATCTATACAAGTAAAACTGTAAATAAAGGAATATTTTAGCTTTTGTGTAATAGTCTCTGGATGAATTTTGCTTTTGGATAAGCAGATATTTTTAGGACGTTGTAGAAAGACGCGTATACGAATTTGAAGTAGGACATTGTCATCGTCATCTCCCATTGGTCTTTGTGGATACCACGTCTCCTTAGTTTTCCATTCATAGCAACATTCATAGTAACATTGGCTGTTTTTCATTTAAAGCCCTTTTCAAGATGAGGAATCGAATAGTTCTCTACATTTTGACCTTTATTCATAAGGATTCTTATACACCGTGTTGTCTGTCATGCCGTTTGAACTTCTTCCAAAATTTGATAGTTTTATAAGCAATCAAAAGTCTACTTTAAACGTAAGGTTATTTGTAAAAAGCTTATCATAGATAACGGGAAATAAAATTGTGTACGACAGACGCGCGTTTTTATCTACATAAGACTCATCAGTGACGCTAAACTACCTACTCTTGGGTAAGCGTCTATGCGATATAGATTGAAAAGAATGTAAAATGTCTGTTAACGAGAGTACATACAATCAAGGTCACTCTCCTTGTAAAATTCAAATAAAACTGGTATTGTTTCTTTAAAAAAATACCCTGTCTTATGACACGGCAAATCTTACTTGTAAAACATATTCTGAGGTTTCCAGTAGACTGAAAATGACGACCCATAATCCCTGATTTCTAATCATAACTATGTGGGTGAAAAATGATATCCACGATTTTAACAAACAATCGGAATTGCTCTTGGTTGACTGTGCTCTCTATTAAACCAAATTTTATTTGAGCCACTTAAGAAGTAGCATTAACCGTTAACTTTATGCACTCTATGTTATATCAACGAATATTTTTACAGTTTGATGACTTAAATAATATAGTTTTAATCTAACCTCAAGAAACTGATACCATAGATACAGCCAGATAAATCTACAAATAAATAGGTGGTGAATATTGTTTGCTGAAAGGTTAATTTATGACAAGAAGGATTACTTCCACTTTCTTATTGTAAAAATCCCAAAGGGAACGATATAATCTTGCCAGTGCAAACGCTAGTGCACACATGCAGATTTTACATTTTTTACATTGTTGATCTGCATTAAAGACGTGCGTATGTTTATGCATTACATGTTAAACTAGAGTTATAGCTTTTTCAGCTATACAAAAGATGTAGACCTTAGACATGTAAAGAGGTGCAAAAAATGTATATGTATATTGTCATGTTTATATATCAGTTTCATTATTATTCCATCTTGACGCCATGGTAATTGTTTTATACCATGTATATATACAAGATGTTTCCGATCACATCGAAGACTTACGATTTTAGTATTGAGAATGTAATAATGATATTACTGTACATGTACTCTGCTTTCGTTTAGGACAGTATTGTTTAATGTTATTTTTGTACTGAAACTAATTATGCGTTCGTGAACTCCGATGAAATATAAAATTACAATATAACTTTATAAAATAAATTTGATTTAATCTATAATCAGCATTTCTTATTATAAGCAGCAATAAGATGCGGTCGTTTCCATAAATATATTCTTAATCAATCTAATTTCTTTCATTAAACCAAGTTGTAGATATACTCGAAAAAAAAACCCTGCATACTAGGTCCTACTCATCTTTATTATAAGATTGACAATGAATAACTGAATCTTAGATATTTAGATATCTATGCAACGAGTTTTTAAAGGCGCTTTCAAAATGCCGGCACGAGATCTTTGAATCTCACCAAGGGTATTTTTCCAGACCTGTATAAAGATGTGTATTAAAAACTGTTAATGTTTTCCACAGCAAGATTGTACATGCATGTAGTTGAATCATCTGTGAAATTATCGTTTTTAAAACAAAGGTGTTAAAAAAGCTACTGTCATCGCTACTGTGAAATACCTGATATGCCAAGATTGGTATCTGCTACAAGTAACAATGACACTGGCCATCATCGTTCACCTGAGCACACTTTCACAAATTTGGTAGTGAATTAATCAAACCGAAATAGGTCAATATTGCCTACGAAGTGCTTAAGCAAGCAAAACTACCCGTGACCAAGATCGATATACCCGGAAGTTCTATCTACATCATCGAACAGACACTGCTGTTATCTTTTGAATTTTATACTTTGCGTTGTTATTAGGTAAGGGTGATTCTAAAGGAAATACTTCTATACTGATCAATATTCTACTTTAATATAAAAATAACATAATAACAAAACTGCATATAGATACGCAACGTCATACAGTAAGTGACGGCGACACATTTAGTAACTCTATCCTGGACAACTGCTCCAACCACTGCTGATTGTATCTTAGGTTAGTGTTTGCTCAAACAGTCCGTAATTTGGTTAAGAAGACATTATATTCGACCAGGTTTGACTCCGGTGCACCGACGTTCTCTTGATCAATGGTGTCATATATATGTATTTGACTTTGAAGAACTGGCGCCGAATTTGATGTAATGCTGCTGATTCATATTTTCTTCTCCAAAGGTGTGATGGACGAAACCCAGTAGATGGATGTGGTAATGAACGTTTTGCCCTTTACTGCTTACAGAAAGTTGACAGAGTCTAATGACATTGGACGGCTCAACGTTATAGAAACGATAATTTGAAGCCAAATAGGGTCAATGTTATTTACCGACGAACGGAGATGAATCAGCAGGACAATATTTGATCCCATACAGAAAGGAAATAATAGATTTCCTAACTCAGAACAATACTTAATGTACTGAAATCGCCCTCAAAGTCGCAGGATTTGAACCTCTTAGATTGGTCAGACCAATTTGATAGAAGCGTCCTCCAGTGCCAACCCTCACCCCTCCCCTTCCATCATTGGACCAACTCAGTTCAGTGTTGTAAAATAAATGGCAACAGATACCACTGGTCCGAATACACAACTTGTTTCGATCTATGCCAAGGAGTTGCGGTAGTCTTATCCGCACATTTGGTCAAATAAAATATCGACTTTACTGTAATATGAAATTGCGGCTGTCCTTTTCAAATATTTGCTCATTATACTGTATAACATTGAATTTCGTTAAATAAACGCAATATTTTAAAGCATTGCTGTAAAGAATCGAAGTGCATTAAATAAAATTTAGAAATATTCATTATGTTCTAAATTCACTTGTTCAAACGAACATAAAGTATGTATGTGCATCTAATTTCTGAAACCCACTACAACCCAAACTGTATTTTCCATCATTCTCGACATATAATAATGATAAACATTTCTAATTTTGCCCGGCACCGTGAACATGTCGTTTTATTAACATACAACAAATTAAGAATTGAAACATCATTTACTTTCCACAAAAATCATTGGTATTTATATTATTTTTTTGTATATAAGTATATTAGTAAATATATATTGCTACATAGTTGTTAACAACTACATGTATCCTCCTATATCCTGTTGATTCTTATATTTTGTCATTGCACATGGTCTCATTTTTAAGATTATTAAGGGCGTCTTGACATGGATGTGTAATTAAAGCTTTGTGCTTATTGTCAAGTTCCTACCAACTCATTTTTACAGTTTGTTCTTATGGTGTGCCGTAATACCACTGTCCCAGGTTAGAGGGAAGATTAAGCGCTCGAATACATGTTTAATCCTGACATATTCGTAATGTTACTTGTTCCAAGTCAGGAGTCTGTAATTCTTTTTCTAGTTTGAAACGTTTCACATTTTGTCATGGCAGGGCCTTTGATAGCTGATCTACAGCATGAGGAGTTATGTTCATTGTTGTTTTTTTAAAGAAAAAATAATATGCGTAGTACTGGTAAATTATTATCGTTTTCATAACAGTGTGGACGAGACCATTTCTTTGCGCGCTCAGGTCATCAATTGACTGGGTCAGATTAGGTTAACGTTCGTCTGTAATGCCCACTTATCACGTTGTACTTATTATAGACATTTAAACTGTGGGGTCACCAAAGGTTCTCAACGCCCAAATCAAATAATTCGAAAAACGAGAACAGGAATAAACCTTGTGTTTTGATTAATATTGAATACTTTAAAAAGTCTTTACTGGCGTGTTTGTTATTTTTTGATAAATAATTTTTTATAGCTTTAAAATTACTATGTATGTGTTGGCTATTATCTTTTTCGGACGTCAAAGCGATTCAACAATTGCGGTTGTCTATTTTTTTTCACTTAGTATCTTTTAACTTTTATCTTGTCTTAAATTTTATTTTCGAACGAATGCATGATCAACTTTCAATAGTTGTGCAATTACAAAACATAGACAAAATGTATTTTCGTACGGTCTTTTTCGTACTTGTTCAATATTGGAAAGCAAAAAGTTATTTGGACCAAGTCTTATGAAATTTGAATTTATTTTATGAAATAGGTAAAATGAATAGTTTGGTGTATATCGGAAACTGGAACTTTTCTGCTAGCTTCTATACTTGTGAAAAACCCTTGACAGCAGAAACGTATTCATGATAATGCACCGACTATTCTTCCTTTTCTGGGTGTGTGTGTTGTTGGTTTTTTTTTCTCATGCACATACATGAACATTACTTTTTTATCTATTTAAATCCCAACTGGAAGGCCTCTGACAGACTTATGAGTGTAAAATCATTGTTATCGATAGCCGATGACAAACAAGTTAAAGGTAAATGATTCAGTATTATTAACAACATAAGTATTACGGTTGCCTACACTGTTACGGGAATACATCTATTAAGTCAGGGATTTCCTTACCACAAATTCACTTAGAACCTTTACTAAATTCTTCCATAGATATAAAGATTTGGTTTGGAAGTTTGGTTGCACCTGTAGAAAACTTATTTTAACGGGATAGCACATCCTAATTTTTACGGAGATGTTGTTTACCGAGCCCGGAAATTTAGATACGATCCGGGTAAACTTATCGATCCTTTAAATAAACTTATTCTAAAAGGTTACCAATTCAACACTATAATTAAATCTTTGAATATTGTTTTTATTGGTATTAATATTGATTTTGTTATCAGTAAATCAAAATCAAACTAAATATTATTTTTATATACATATGCCCATTCATGGTTCTACGATCTGTCGATATCTGTATCTTGATATTGCACAAGGTCATGTTTTTCTCTGACTGTTAATGACGTCTTTACACTAAATCCATTGGATGTTGTATGTGTACTGATTGATATTTTAGTCTTAGATGCATGATTTTTTTATTAGTTGTTATCGGCTTTGAACTAGCTGTCAGTAACTGCGAGTACTCTTAGATCTGTACTTAATGTCTTTTTGTTGTGGGGATGTATAAATACCCTGCCACTTTCACTCTGTGTTTTTGTTACTTGTTTTTGCTTTGTATCGATCTGATGACTTCAACCCTTTTCAACTGATTTTTAGTTTGTTCGTTTGTTCATATGTTGTACTGTTACACCACTGTCCCAGGTTAGGGGGAGGGTTGGGCACCCGCTAACATGTTTAACCCCGCCACATTCTGTATGTGCCTATCCCAAGTCAGGAGCCTGTAATTCAGTGATTGTCGTTTGTTGCTGTATATCATATTTGTTTTTCGTTCATTATTTTGTATTAAATCAGAACGTTAGTTTTCTCGTTTGAATTGTTTTACATTTGTCATTTCGGGGCCTTTTATAGCTGATTATGCGGTATGGGTTTTACTCATTGTTGAAGAACGTACGGTGACCTATAGTTGTTAATTTCTATGTCATTTGGTCTCTTGTGGAGAGTTGTCTCATTGGCAATCATACCACATCTTCTTATTTTTATAATTATTCAAGCAATTCCAGATATATAAATACCTAAGTATTTTAATAGCCTTACTTGACCAGGGAAAATCGAAAGAGTCTCAACTCCATAGTTTTCCATGATTTAATGACCAGCATATGATACGCATCATCATAACATCATTATATATAATACATCATTACCGCATATCCGGTTCACTTACAACCACGTGTTGATTTAACATTGAAAGTTCTGTAAGTAATTGACACAAATAAGTTTTAAAATCTAAAGTGAAAACTATTGATGTGATTGACACAAATAAGATATTTACCAATATACATGATACAGTACTTATGCACCGTCATAACTTCTAATATCGATTACAATAAAACAAAAAATGGGAGTTTTATTTCAGTCAAAAATATCTAAAATATTTTGCACAAAGTATACCCTAAGATACAATAAATTAAGGTTAATACATATGGAATCGAACACACCTATTATCTTAGAGCAATAAAACAAAGTATCTTTAAATTTACATATATATAATCCACAAAGAATCAACTTTCGATCTGCATTATATACTTTATATGCGAGAGCAGAAGTTTTAATTCGTTTTTCGTATGCAATTTCAGCAAAACCCGTACATACTGCCTATTCAGTTAAATTTTATCGAATTTGCATTTATTATCAATTTTCCAAAAGCCCTTTTAAAAGAAAGTATTATTGCGTTTAAAATTATATAATTAGGATTATCTGTAAAGGTTTCTAATAGATTATCTTTTTCAACAAGTGTAATGTTATTTATTACGATACACAGTCGTAAATTTATAACAACTGTTTCTATCAATGTTTTAACGCTGTTACATTGAAAAAAATAAAAGCTCAAGAGTTTCAATATTGATATATTTCAACACATAAGTGATATTTTACGTTCGCTATGCTCATTGTTGAAGGCTGTACCTATAAATGAATGATGGCCTATATTGACAACCACGTCATTTGAAAATCAAATCTACTTTTTGTTTTAGTATAAAAATTATATGGTATCAGAAAATATATATTAAATATTTACTTATGGACGATATATGAAATTCATATGTAGACTAGTACAACCATGTTGTTTGAAATAATGCGACAGAACTTGACATCCACTAGATCTTTCACGTCACTACCTACTAAAACAATATTGAACACTTTTCAGGAGTGTTCTTGCTATCTACAGCCATGGTCTTGAATAACAAAACTAGAGGCTATAAAGAACCTGTGTCGCTCACCTTGGTCTATGTGCATATCAAACAAAGGACACTCTCCAACATTGTAGACGAGAATAGACTTCATGACAAAAATTTCTATTTTGATGTCCTCGTATTATTGATCTTTTATTCTGTTCAGTTTCTCTCTATCTTCATTAGTTTTTGCTCAAAACACAAAAGAGGGTAAAAAAAATCCTCATTTAAGGGCAATCACTCCTATGAAGAGTGACAGTCTACTAACTATATCAGCAAAATTTGACTTTTTAATAAATCTTGCCTTGCTGATCATTTTGTGATTTAAAGCGTCTATTTATCTATTATAATATAAATCATATAACGCATAACGGAAAAAAAATGTTTCTCCCTATAATCATAGTTTTCGTGATAATAGGCAAAAATGAAAAAAAAGGTAAACTTTGTCATTTATGGGCAATAACTCATATAAGAATTTGTCTAACAGTTTTGACGTATATTGACAATTGGTAGAGCTCATTATTCTGAACATTTTTGCTCCTTTCAGATTTTCTCTATTTATAACGTTCAAAAAATAATAGATAAAACTTGCATTTTACCTCTTATGTTCTATTTTTATCTATGTCGGCCATGTTGGTTGGTAGGCGGGGTCATCGGACACATTTTTAAACTAGATACCCTAATGATGGATGTGGCTAAGTTTGGTTAAATTTGTCTCTGTAGTTTCAGAGGAGAAGATTTTTGTAAAAGATTACAAAATTTACAAAAAATTGTTAAAAATTGACTATAAAGGGCAATAACTCCTTAAGGGGTCAATTGACTATTTTGCTCATTTGACTTATTTGTAGATCTTACTTCGCTGAACATTATTGCTGTTTACAGTTTATCTCTATATATAATAATATTGAAGATAATAACCAAAAACTGCAAAATTTTCTTAAAATTATCAATTCAGGGGCAGCAACCCAACAACGGGTTATCTGATTTGTCTGAAAATTTCAGGGCAGATAGATCTTGACCTGATGAACTATTTTACCTCGTCAGATTTCCTCTAAATGCTTTGGTTTCAGAGATATAAGCCAAAATCTACATTTTACCCCTACGTTCTATTTTTAGCCATGGCGGCCATCTTACTTGGTGGGCGGGTCATCGGACAATGTTTTTAAACTAGACACCCCAATGATGATTGTGACTAAGTTTAGTTTAATTTGGCTTCGTAGTTTCAGAGGAGAAGATTTTTGTAAAAGTTAACGACGACGGACGACGACGGACGACGGACGACAGTGACACATTTGAGCTAAAAGTAAATACTCGCAACACTTTGAAAGAAGTGGTTTGTCCATACATTTGTGTTAAAAACAATATCAAACAGGCTTTTCAATCATCTTGGCGTGTCGTTTATCGTGTAGGTTACATGTGCACATTTATATGAATGCTCTATTCTCTGTCATTTCAATGTAATTGTCCTTATAAGGTGTCCTGTTTTAATTTTACCATTTCTTATTTACTGCCTTTAGTTAGATAGATTTTTGAAAATTAAATACAGAAAGTTATATTTTTAGAAAATGCAGAGAAATTGTGTATAACTTAGAATTAGTTATAAAATATAATGAATAATATCTTCGTCTTTATTCTCATGAATACCAGAAATACAATGAATTATAGCAAATGCGTCAGATTTACATCAGAAAAGAAATGTTCAAAACTTCTGTTGAAATACATTACAAAAAAAAAAAATCCAATTAGTGTTTGGAGATAAAATTTGAAAATATATCTGGTTAAAACTTTTGAATTGTGAATAAAAGGTCGTTGGTGGGAAAATTGACTTATATTAAAGATGTTAGTTTTGCTTTATCTGCCCAAAGTAATTACCATATAAATCATCGTACAAAATTTCTTATACATGTTATAGCTCTCATTTACCTTTGTACTTGTGAAGGCAACACACTTGATCCTCTGGAAAAAAAGGATTCAAATAGACCACCTAAATCATTGCAATTGATATAAAATATACTGGTTTATCTGCTCCAGACAATGTTATCATATAAAATTATGTTTTATTATCAGATGATCTTGGGCCTGTTGCTTTGAATTTACTAACCTTTGTCGCTTACAAAAAAAAAAAGAAAGAAAAATAAAACCCCCATATAAAAAAAAACTATTTGATTTTGAAATCTGTCTAAAAATAAACCATACAACACACAGGCAAGGATCTCCCTCGAAACAATGTACAATTGCATGCTTTTATTTATATTGGAAAGTCTTTTCGTGATTCAGTTAATTATAATTCTGTTCTGTTAACAGGTGGATGGATTCTTGGAGATTTTATGTGCCAAACCTTTGGTTTCCTGAATCTTATTCTTACTTCTGGTAATATATGGGTCATGGCGATTGTATCCATTGAGAGGTATTATTTTGTATGTGTATTCTACATGAATGCTAAATTAATAACGCTGTAAATGTGCATCATTAATTTATTGGAAATACAAAATAAAAAACATTTACAAAAACAAATGAGGGAAACAAATAAGCAAAAAAAAAAAAAAAAAAAAAAAAAAAAAAAAAAAAAAAAAAAAAAAAAACACACACATACGAACCACGAACGATAAAAACCAAAGCTTCGGGAGAGACTAACTTCCATTTTTACCGGAAATAATATAACGTGTACAAGAAAGATAAACATATCATATCGTGCTTCTCATGCAACGATGTGTTGTCAAATGGTAAAAGCAATCAATGAGTTAATCGGTGAAAGTATATAATTATTATTATTTAAGAATATGCATTCAAAATCTATACAAAACACAAGAGTGCACACGCTGAAATGTCTCGCCTTCTTTACTGACCATTGATTTTATGTTGATAGTCCTAAATATAAAGCTTTACTACAAGTATCACACAGACTTAACATGATCCAAGAAAATGAGGTCAAGGTCAGATCAACCAAACGGGAAATACATGTACACCCTATAATCATTCAATACACCAAGTATAGTTGACATATTGCTTATAGTTTCTAAGAAACATACTTAACCTGGAAAACTAAACATTGACCAATGAACCATGAAAATGAGGTCAAGGTCAGATGAACCATGCCAGACAGACATGTAAACCTTACAATCAATCTATGCATTACATATAGTTGACCTAATGTTTATAGTATCTAAGAAACAAACTTAACCATGAAAACTTTACATTGACCAATGAACCATGAAAATGAGGTCAAGGTCAGATGATAGCTGACCTATTGCTTATAGTTTAAGAAAAACCGACCAAAACACAAAAACTTAACACTGAGCAATGAACTGTAAAAATGAGGTCAAGGTCAAATAAAACCTGCGAGACTGACATTTACATCATGAAATATTTTCATACACCAAATATAGTTGACCTATTACATATAGTATTAGAAAAAAAGACTAAAACACAAAAAACTTAACTTTGACCACTGAACCATGAAAATGAGGTCAAGGTCAGATGACACCTGTCAGTTGGACATGTGCACCTTACAATAATTCCATACACCAAATATAGTAGACCTATTGCTTATATAATAGTATCTGATAAATGGACTTGACCACGAAAATTTAACCTTGTTCACTGCTCCATGAAATGAAGTCGAGGTCAGATGAAAACTGTCTGACGGGCATGAGGACCTTGCAAGGTACGCACATACTAAATATAGTTATCATATTACTCATAATAAGAAAGAAATTAACATTACAACAAATTTTAAGTTTTTTTTCAAGTAGTCACTGAACTATGAAAATGAGGTCAAGGACAATGGACATATGACAGACGGAAACTTCATAACATAAGGCATCTATATACAAAGTATGAAGCATTCAGGTCTTCCACCTTCTAAAATATAAAGCTTTTAAGAAGTTAGTTAACGCCACCGCCGCCGCCGAATCACTATCCCTATGTCGAGCTTACTGCGACAGAAGTCGCAGGCTCGACAAAAACAAGAACGAAAACGACCAAACACATCAATAAAAGAAGTAGAATATACAAAGATTTGATTAAGAAAAAAAGTACCATAGTCTTAGCAGAAATTAATAGCTAATCTCATTTTCACATGTACCAGAGAAATCTGTCATATTGTTTTAAAAAGTCATTGAATTAAAAATGTGGACAATCAAAGCACTACCACTGTAATAAATGGCAGTCCATTATTGTGGATAGAAATCAAAATATAGATATGCTGCTAATATACTTGTAATTCATTCTTCTTTTGAAATATTTCCAGATACCACAGATTCCTTGCTGTACTTGACCACCCATCAACATTCTCTCCAAGAAACGTTAATATAATAGTCTGTGGCATTTACATCCTAGTCGTACTGTTGTCCTCCGGACCACTCTATGGACTTGGTGAATATTCGTATTTCAGAGGTAAGTAATAAATGTAAAGTGTTACATTATATAATTGTAAAGAATTTTCATAGATAGGGGTAATATCATTTTCTTTAAAGGTATTTACACGTATAGATTTTATACATATTCTTTAGACAAAATTTCACTCCACACTTACAATATTGTGACTTATTATAATAGATTACAAGAATAAAAAACCCTTTGATAACATATGCAAAATCACTATAAATGAATTTCCGCTAACAGAACGCACATATTTTACACATACTTTTTGTATCAGTCTCGTTACTGAATAACCCCAAATATGATAATATCCTAAAACTGACTGTAAAGGGGTTTGAGTAAAAGGTTTAAATTGAAAAATAGACCTAACTTAGTAAAATTTAAAGTTCTGTATTTTTGTTATTCTACTTTTTAAATTAAAAGTGACGAAATAATAAACAAACGATTTTGTTCAACATTTTCACATAAAATTTTGCGCTTAAATCTTATTTATTCAACAGCATGCATTGCAGTTGAGTACACCTTTGTTACAATATTGAAATTTTACAAGTTTTATAGAAGATACCAAAGAACACCGTATCCAGAATGTTTAAAGTAGAAATGCATAACCTAATTTAATAGAATTTTTACTTTTTGAGTTATTTTTATCAGCTAATAACACGTTCCATAATAGAATATTTTGAGTAAGAACCTTTGTTATTTTGAATTGTATTGAATACTGGAAGGCTTTTTGTAATGTTTTAGCGTGGAAATTAGATAAAGAGAAATTGACCGTGCATTTTTCGTACTGTTTGGTTGCAGTTTGATTCAGTCGCTTCTATTAGCGATAATATGAGACGAACAACATAACATGATTTCTGCATTAATGCAAAACAAAGTAAACATAGAAATATACTTTGATTTATCCGTCCATTAGTTGATAAATACAAATTTAATAAACCGTGTATTGCAAAAACAAGATTATATGATACTAACGTTTTGAATACCAGGACTAATGCTCTTTCATATTTAAATTAATACGTCGAATTTCATTTTACATAGATTTTCATTACCGTTACATTATAAAACAGAACATTGAAAAGAATTAGTACAGCATGCGGTTAATAGTGGGTAAAACACATAAAAAATACAATCAAATGCATTTACAAACAAAACATAAGAAACATAAACAATGATCAAATGTAACAACATTCTTGTTGAGTTAAGTGCTTTTGATTACGTTAAAGGTAATTGTCAACACGACCTTACTTCGAATACTTTGTTTTGCAATAATTTGGAATGCAAATAAATGAAATGTGGGTATACGTTAATGAGACATGAGCCCAACGTCACAATAAAATAATCTCTCCGTAAGCACATAGTTTTCAACAATAGACGGACGTCTCTTCAATATGACAAGCTCTAAATAGTCTTTAATCTAAAACAAAAAGCAAATTAACAGACTATCAAATGCTGCTTTCAGCACAACAATCCCATAATGATAAAAACATTTTAGGATATGATGAATGACAACCATTAAAAAAAAATTCTTTTCATGAAATAAAATATGGTAGTTTTTTTTATAATAGCTTTATTTATCTATGTGTTACATGTGATAAGTTTCGAATCCTTAATGCCAAGTAAACTATGTCATTACCTCGATCAAATGTCATATGAGAAGGAAAACTACTATCATGACAGACAAAGTAAGGACTCACATCTATACTCGAAATACAAACACAGATGATAAAACGATGAATAAAAGGAATACATTCAGCATCAAGAACGGAGGTTCAATTGATAATTCAAGAATTGTGAAAGTGAAATATATTGATATATTGATAGATTTATAGACCAAAAGTACATTCGATGTTTGAAATTCTGTAATAAAATTCCTTTTTTATTTCCAGGCCATATCAATCTTACAGTGACAATTAACATGTATTCTAACAATCAAACAGCTGTTGCATCCAATCCTGACATGACGTCATACTATCTGTCAACTTTCCAAGAAGCTGTGAAGCAAGGAAAAGAACATGATCCAAAAACATTAATATCAAATCATTTTCTTTCTGACATTGGAGTATCAGCCCGTGTAATTGTGTCATCAGTCATCAGTATTATTGTCCGGGCGTTTAACGCTGAAAGCATTCAAGCATTTTGGACACATTATAATGATGGATCAGTAAAACAATTGCTGCATTCATTGTTATGGAAACCATACTTAGGTCATACCATCGGTGCCAAATATATGGAAATTAACACGCACGCGGACGAAAATCAGTATTATCTATATACCAATGTGTATCTTGAATCTCAAGGTGAGTAGGGTTGTGTAGTTAGTAAGCAAATATGGATTATATTACTTGATTTCATGGTATGTCAAAGAAATATCAAAAGCGGAAGTGATGATCTTTTTGTTTTTACTGATTTAAGGATATACCGTTCTGTTACAATCAAACGTCCGTGGCTAGTCTAAAATATATGGAAGCTTATTAGAAATAACATGGCTCTGAAAATATCTCTAAGTAAACATTTAACGTCTGGCACACCATATTTGGTTTGACCGGAGCATTGGGCAAACGTCCACAACAAAACCCCATAAAATGTTCGACTACTTTAAGTAAATATGTTCATAGGAACATGTAACCATTATTACTTTCGAAAGAAGGTTATTGAAGGAATTTAATACATCACAAACATTTTGGTAGTGGAATCAAACACATAATACATTCAACTGATCAGTTATTTGATAACGTTTCATTTGCATAAAAATTAAAAGAAACTTTGCATCATACAGCGATGCGAAGCTTTTAGGGGGAATAGCATGCGATGATACTTATTTAAAAACTGATCCTCTCTGTTTACAACCCCATGTTTTCAATATTTTTATAACTTTATCTTTTGTCTCTTATTTCAGAAATAGGAATGTGTAGTGTTGATTTTACTTCATATAACAGTCATGCCATCATATGGTCGGGGTACCAGTTAGTGATTTCAACGTTTATTCCATACGTGATTATTTTTGTATGTTACGTGACAGTTTATGCGAAAAACCCACGTTCTGCTATGGTTCTTGATAAAAATGTAAACGAAGACGATCTTTTTGTCCTGAACTGGTTTAGTTCAGCATCTATCTTGTGTCTTGTAGTTACGTTCATTTACTATTTAGTAATTCTGATCAACGCAAATGGAATATTTGTTTCATCAGATGCTTTATTTGCAATAAGTTTTATCTCTTATGGGAATGGATTATTTTGTTTAATAAGTCTCATCATAACAAACAGATGCCAGTGTCACAGAATTCAGACTAAATGTAGACTTTTTTGTTATTGTTCTGATGAGGGATCTGCATATGAATTATCAGATTTATCCCTGAGAAACGAAACAATGGAAATACTGTCACAGAGTTCTGCGAGGCATCCAAGCTATGTTTAGATTACCATATGATTACACTACAAATATCGAACTTTACCCGTGTCCCGTTTCATTTAATAACATTCTGCATTCATATCCAAAGGATGTCAATGTTCAAATGTAACATATTCAGGGTATTAAATTTGGAATCTTTAAAGCTTAAACATCCTTGTCGAACTTTACATAAAAAACACTGGTAAACTAATTTTGATCTGAAACGACCATTTTGATCTAAACAACTCTTAAAAGAATGAACAACTGCACAAGGTCATGTTTTTCTCTGACTGTTTATGACGTCTTTACACTAAATCCATTGGATGTTGGATGTGTACGGATTGATAATTTAGTCTTAGATGCATGATTTTTTTTATTAGTTGTTAGTGGCTTTGAACTAGCTGTCAGATAACTGCGAGTACTCTCAGATCTGTTCCTAATGTCTTTTTGTTGTTGGGATGTACAAGTACCCTGCCACGTCCACTTGTATTTCTGTCCATCTGATGAGTTAAGCCTTTTTCAACTGATTTTTATAATTTGTTCTTATGGTGTACTGTTATATCACTGTCCCAGGTTAGGGGGAGGGTTGGGATCCCGCTAACATGTTTAACCCCGCCACATTATGTATGTATGTGCCTGTCCCAAGTCAGGAGCCCGTAATTCAGTGGTTGTCGTTTGTGTATGTGTTACATATTTGTTTTTCGTTCATTTTTTGTACATAAATAAGACCGTTAGTTTTATCGTTTGAATTGTTTTACCATGTCATTTCGGGGCCTTTTATAGCTGACTATGCGGTATGGGCTTTGCTCATTGTTGAAGGCCGTACGGTGACCTATAGTTGTTAATTTCTGTGTCATTTTGGTCTTTTGTGGACAGTTGTCTCATTGGCAATCATACCACATCTTCTTTTTTATATTAACAACAAAATTAGTAAGACATTTTCGTCTTCAAGTCAATTTTCAGACTTATCCACTGCGATAAATTCAGTACTGTTTAGACAATTCGCTTGCAGTCAATTAAGATATGTTTTGTCTATGTTCAGACTGTTCAGTAGTTCTCATTTAATCCTGGTATCTATGATGAGTTTATTTACCTGTACAACATCAACATCATACTGAATTGTCTGAAAAGCTACCGAATTTACCGCAAGTCTGAAAATTGACTGAAAGACTGTAGATGACTGAATACTTTATTGTTAAGACTTTTCAGATGAATGATGTTAAGATCAACATTCATTTACTAGTCAAATATGTTAGTACAATTGTGATATGTACGCAGTGATGATGAGACACATATTTGTAGAGCACAATTAAATTTGAAATTTGATTTTTATAAGCAGTACAATTAAAAAATATCTACGTTCTGTAATGTTTTCTTCTAATCGTCCTTTCTGGTAGATACGTGTGTTTACTTTCTGTATGTCTATAAGTGGCTGCATCTTTTAAATGCACTATATACACGGTAACTGCAACTATTGAACACCATATCGTAATTTACCGACCGCAATATCATTGTCTGTTCAGATGATAAATGCTTTCCAATTTTTCTGTGTTCCCCTGTGCAAGGTATGGATGAGAACAACGTCCAGTTCTACTATTGGGTTCATTATGAGTAATTCCAGGGCTTGAATTGCATATTTGCATTAAGAAAAATATTGCATACATAGACAGTTTTAATGTTGATAAATTATAGGTATTAATTCAAATTCCTGCTGGACTATTTAAGTCCTAATAAAAAGACACGGTATGAGAGATTAGTAAATTCTTCTTAGTTTTATTCTAAAATGCCTTTAATACTTTTAGAATAAATTTATGGATGTTTTAGCAAATTATTCCATGCCTTTAGGGCGACTTCACGAAGAAGACAAATGATTGCAAAAATTATGAAATATGTGGCTAGTAACATGAGTAATCAACAATATTAAAATAGCTTTTACAAAATTAAATGCAATCAAGTCTTTGGGCCATCATTCTCCGTTTAATGAATTATAAAGATGGATGGATTCAACAATAATTCGTGTTTAGTTTTTACAAAATTGGTCATATTTACTTTTGTTAACTGCCTTTTAAAAAGTGAAGATGTTTCCTGTTTATTATTTATTATAACAATCTGAGGCACTTATAGAAATGCTTAAATAATTCTTATTATAATATAAGAGGATTTTCCCATCATATTCGTAGAGGGCATATACAATATGAATTTCATAGTTTCTACTAAGGATGTCAACGAGTACTAGATTACTCGAGTATCGCTCGAAAGTACTGAGTATTGAATACAAATGATTTAATGCTTATCGGTTTCTGTTAGGACATTGTCCCTGTCTTTGAAAAAAAAGATTTTCGTATAAATGCACATTGACGAATCAAAAAGTAATTGTTGATTAATCATAGCTATAACACATTTCGAATGTTTGTGCTAAATAGTCTGTTATTTATATTAAAAAGAATTTGAAACCTTCCGTTTGCAAGTACTAACGAATCCAGATATATATCCTTTACAATGGTGGACTACAAGCAAGAGCAGTTTTCCAAATTGCACGCTGTTGGCTACACGTTTTATTGCAACTTCCGCCATATTTATTCGGTCAGAGTGAATAATTTTGTTTGCACGATTGAAAAATCTTGATTATTTCACTAGTACAAGCTTAGAAAAATAAAAAGCACAACCGTCGCCCAAAAAGATATTGTAACAGTCCGTGTATTTTGTGTGTATCAATTCACTGGAAACAAATTATAGTGGGCAACGCCTGGGCTCAATGTAATTTTGACATTTGATAAGGCACTTTTAGTTTTTAAATTTTTCTTGCAGTTTGGTTTTTTTTTTTTTTTTTTTTTTTACTTTTTTTCTTACAATAAGGATATGTTTGCTTAAAATCTCATAAATCACGTTTATGGAAACTTTATAGACAAAATCAAGGCTTTGATAATATTCAAATACCTAATTAGCCCTTTTTTAAATGACACCAGGCAATGTTTTATTTGGTAAATTTACAGAGTTCAATAAGCCAAAACTGTACCTTGTCTTCATTATAATTGCGACTAAATAGTTGCTGTTACGTTGAATTTTGAATTGCATTTCAAAATAAAAAGGTATAAAAAAACATAAGCCAAGAAAAAAACCCTTATAAAATAAAATGCAGATGTTTTGAAAATTGAATACTAGTTTTAGATTAGCATTTGATTTTATCTAATGTTGATTTTGAATGAAAAGAGAATGTTGGAATATGAATTCAACGTTGGAAAACTATATATAGAAGAATATGTGGCATGATTGCCAGTGAGACAACTCTTCACAAGAGACCACATGACACAGAAATTAACAATTATAGGTCACCGTACGGCCTTCAACAATGATTAAAGCCCATACCGCATAGTCAGCTATAAAAGGCCCCGAAATGACAAACGTAAAACAATTCAAACGAGAAAACTAACAGCCTAATAGTAATTGTACAAAACCATGAACGAAAAAATAATATGTAACACGGCAATAAACGACAACCACTGAATTACAGGCTGCTGACTAGGGACAGGCACATACATACAGAATGTGGCGGGTTTAAACATGCTAGCGGGATCCCAACCCTCCCCCTAACCTGGGACAGTGGCGTAACAGTGCAACATAAGAACGAACTTAAAAATCAGTTGAAAAAGGCTTTACTAATCAGATGGATACAAATAGAAATGCATCTAACAAAAACACAGAGTGGACGTGGCCTGGTACATCCCAACAACAACAAGTACAGATCTGAGAGTACTCGTAGTTACTGACAGCTAGTTCAAAGCCAATAACAACTAATAAAAAAAATCATGCATCTAAGACTAAATTATCAATCAGTACACATCCAACATCCAATGTATTTAGTGTAAAGATGTCATAACCAGTCAGAGAAAAACATGACCTTGTGCTATGCCAAGATACAGGTATCGACAGATTGTAGATCAATGTTAGTTTGCTTTTAAATTACTGATAACAAAATCAATATTAATACCAATAAAAATAATATTCAAAGATCTAATTACAGTGTTGAATTGGTAACCTTTTAGAATAAGTTTATTTAAAGGATCGATAAGTTTACCAGGATCGTTTCTAAATTTCCGGGCACGGTCAACAACATCTCCGTATAAATGAGAATGTGCTATCCCGTTTGAAATAAGTTTTCTACAGGTACAACCAAACTTAAAAACCAAATATTTATATCTATGGAAGAATTTAGTAAAGGTGTTAAGTAATTTGTGTTAACGGAATCCCTGACTTAATAATTTACCAGTAATACATTGATTACGTTCATTAAAATCTAAATCCTCACAAAGACACGGGCATAGCGAACGAGTTGTGAAATATAAACACCGTAAGATGGTGCCAAAGGAACATCACCATCCAAAAAAGGAAAATTAACAATAGGGAACGAAAAATCGTCCCTTTTGTGGTAAATTTTAGTGTAGAGTTTCCCGTGTAAAACTGAAATATCTAAATCTAGGAAAGGACAGTTATTACCGTTTACATTTGATTTATTTGAAATAAGTTCCTTTGGGTAAATTTTGGCAGTATATTTAGAAAATTCCTAATTATTTAACGAAAATATATCATCAAGATAATGGTAAGTGTTGTTGAATTTATCAATTAAATGCAATTTAGACGGGTCTTTACTGAGTTTGGTCATAAACTGTGATTCATAACAGTACAAAAACAAGTCTGCTATAACAGGGGCGCAATTACGGCCCATAGGAATACCTACAACCTGTCGATAAACTTTGTTGCCGAAACGTACATAAATATTATCAAGGAGAAAATTAACAGCTGCAATCATCTCATCACATCTCCAGTAAGTATATCTAGCATTTTTACCTTTTTCATTAGAGAAGAAGGTTTTAAATGAGTTGCAGCAAATATATTCGCATTCAGATTTACCATTTAATTAAATAGGAAAATTGTTGTTTGGTAAGATTGTGTGGAAGTGTAGTGTAAAGATTTGAAAAGTCAAAACTGTCAACAGAATCAAAAAGACCACCAAAAGCATGTAAGTTATCTAAAACATCCAAAGATTTTTTCACACTCCAAAAATAGTTAATTCCACTATTTTTATATATTTTATTACAACAGTTTATGATAAGTTCTTTAATAGTAGTTAAGGAACTAGTTAAAAGCACTGAAATATTAGTTTTCGAACACTTACTAGAGGCCGAGATGAAACGATATTTTACTGGTTTTTTTTGTGTAGTTTACGTAACCAATACATAGTAGGGACCTTCAAATGTTCAGAAGAGGCCTTTAGCTGTGATGTGATTATGATATGTTTGTTTACTGTATGACTCTCTGTGGAGCGCACGGACTTAAATGTAGATGAATTTAAAATTTCATTCTTAAGAACGTCCGTGTAGTATTTACGGCATACCACCACCACATTGTTGGCTGCTTTGTCGGCCGGTACAAACACAAACGGCTTTGCAAATTCTTGAAGTTTATTTCTTATTCTGGAAATAGGCGTATTATGTACACTATTATTTATTTCTGAATTATTTTCAAATTTGTGATATTCGAATATCCACAACATTCATACATTTATTTAAATAAGAATCAAGAGATTTTTTATCAGATTTTTCCCGTTTACACCAATTTTTACAAAACCAGGAAAGAGCGTCTTTTGTGACCTGACGACACTGTCTCCAATCTATTTTAGATGGAGGACGATATTTTGGTCCTTTTTTTTAAAAAGTTTTTAACCTCTCTGTCTTGGACGATATTGAGTTCCCCCGTAATAACATGGCCATAGGGATCATATCTAAACTTCGACGATTCACAGTTTCAATTTAAAGGAGTATTATTTTCTACATTGAAGACTGATGTTACTGACGTATAATCAAAAGTTAAACTTCTGCTGAGTTTTTTTGTATGTGTACGAAATAATAGGTGGTTCTGTGCAATCAAAATAGGAAGGTATAAAGTTCTGAATGGTAGAGTCATTAAATATACTTGATAAGTTGACAAAAGCAATACCTCTGTTAATATATTTAATTTTCAGAAAGTGCCTTTTATGATCTTTAGGTTTATCGATACGCGGGAACAGCCTATGGTGGCAAAAAGCTGTAATTATACGCGAATATTCATAGAGTGGGCTGAAGAAAGAGATTCTGTCACACTCCTTGAAAATATCATGTAATTTACTAATTGGTATTTGACCCAGTTTACATAATGATTGATGCCCACCATTGTTTTTAAATATAGATAGGAGATTATCAAGTGTATAATTTATACGATGTTTAATTCGTTGATTTCGATTGATATGTTTGCCATGAAACCTATTATTACGTTGTCTTTTAGCAACAATATTCATTATATAAATAGAAGAAGTTTTAGATATGTTCCCTTGTCCAAGTATATTGTCATTTAGACCTAGGGAATAAGCTGTCTGAAGTCGTTTAATCCAAGACAGTTCGATTATTTTACGGGAATCTTCAAATTGTTTATGCGATTAGCCTTGTTGTTTCTGGATTGTTTCGAGAGGTTGGAATCTTATAAATTTAATATTGTGGTTGTGTTTACCTAAATGTTGGTAAATTATGCTTTTGAATTTCTTAGGTTTTCGGAAGCGGTTTAGATGTTCCTGTGTTCGTTTAAAAAAATCCCGTCCTGTTTGTCCTACATATTGTATACCACACTTTGGCTTTGTTACAGTAACCAGATAAATGAGGCTTTGAGTTTTTCATGTAATGTCACAGGAAAAGGAAAGCGAAAATTCTCTTCCGTTCACTGTTCACCTAACAGTATTATCAGAAGATAATATATCAAGTTTGTCATTTTCTGGCATTGCACGGCGAGTATTTGTGGATATCCACGTGCATTTTTATTTAATAATCTGGCTGCAGCAGCATTGCCACCTTTGACACAATTGCAAAAAGTGCTATATTTAGAAGGGGAATTTCGATTGACGGCGGTTGAATTTATATTGGAAATGAGGTTTTTGGGGCACGTGAATATCCTTGAAGGATTGGTGTATATTGTTTTCTTGCCATTTCGTAAAATCATGATTAATTAAGGGTTATAAGAAAATTAAATGAGGCCGAAAGTCATAACATTGAATAAGAATTACAATAACGGAAAATATAAACAATTTATAAAACAGTCGAAGAATTCCTATAAAAACTATATTAAACAGCCCGACAGAATGACTTATAAAACAAGACAGACATATAACAAACATAGGTCCGAGAAAACAGTTATATCGTAGTGAATTTATCTTAGACAGAAAAGGCAAATTTAAAAAAGATTGCACCTGCTCTATCCAAAACATATTTTTACAGTGTAGTGTATAAATATTGGGACACATAATATCAAAATTATAGATAAGTTTATAAACTGTCACTCAAATTAGGACAATTTTATGTAGAGTGGGTGTATAATATAGTTTGACAGCTTCAAATCTAGACATTCTAATTTTTGACCTTTTCAAACTGGACCAGATCACTAAGTTACCTACATGTAAACATTATTCTAAACTGTTTATACATGTAATTTCACCTCCATATTACTATTTTATGCATAAAATATAAGGAAATAAATTTGGAAGGTATATGAACAAAATGTGTGTAAGTTAAACACTGTCCGTATTAGGGACTCTATTCGTAGACAACGAAAGTCAAAGGACGATTTCTGTGTCCCGGACCTAATAAAAGGCAAATACAGAAAGATGTAAGAACTCTGAGTAAAACAATAGAAAGGGACAGGATAAAATGCAGTAAAAGAAATTGAACATTAATATAATGGAATATGTAGACAGCTCTCTCACAAGCAAAAAACCCTAACTGTAAAAATATAAGGGCATACACTACAGGCACGAGGACACATTCTACTGCATCCACACAGCACGAGTAACAAACCCTGCTGTAAATATAAAAAAGAAGATGTGGTATGATTGCCAATGAGACAACTCTTCACAAGAGACCAAATGACACAGAAAGTATTCTGCTTTCGATGAGCATGTCTTGACGAGTATTTACTAATGATATCAAAACAAGGAGATGTGGTATAATTGCCAATGAGACAATTATCCACCAGCGTTCAAATAAAGTCGAAATATGAAGATCTTTATACAGATTGTTAGAAGAGCAGACAGTAATGTATACTTTGCACGAAGGGATGCAATCAGTTTGTTTTTTATAACCAAAGTTACCAGCATAGAATTAAAACACAAAAATATTACAGCATTACATTGACTTCATGTCGGATAATACCGTCGAGGATTATCAGTTTACAAGCAGTAGTATGGGTATGGGCATATGGTAAATGTACTGGGAACCACTAGTACATTAGTAAACACGCAGACTTATTCACGGAGGTAAATTCAGAACTGTTCAGTAGCTGTTCAGACAATTTAGAAAGATGTTGATATGTATCGGTAAATAACGACTACGTATACTGAACACTCTTAGCATACATGTAGACCGAACATATCTTTATTGACTTTAAGCGGATTGTCTGAGCAGTACGGTGGTAACGACAGTTGGAACATGTCTATGGTCATCTGTGACTTAGATATCCCATAACGATCAATAAACTCGTGATGGCATTTGTTGTGATGTAAAACGGTATTATATCATTGGCTTTACGTTCCATCAACGTTACATCATGACCATACCATAGCAAAATCATCCTTTTACTTTTGAAATTACTAAGGAGACTTACATAATAAATACTTTGCTAATAAGATTAATATGACTATAAAAATTTCTATAAGGAATCTTTTAACTCAGTTAATCGTAAATGTAACTTTACAACAGTGTATTTTAAAGTCAGGCAAAGACAGTAAAATAACGTCTAGAATTGTAAGGCACTACTACAAAATGTATTAAGGATGTTCGCTCCTCTGTTTCAAAATAACAAACGTCTCAAATGACTATAATAAATTGATAGTATATAAATAACGGATCTAAAAAGTAAAAAAAAAAAGAAGAAAGGTTTGTGTCCTTGTTTTTGAGATATAAATAATTTGGCGGGAAATTATTTTCTCTAGATTTTTCTTCCATTTAACCTGACACATTTTTTCTTACATAAAGTTATTCTATATATCTGACAAACAGTCAAAACCAAGGGTAACGAACATCCTTAACTAGTCACGTTTTCAAAATTTTGTTAATTTTCTACATTTGATGGAAACGTCATATTATCTTTCAAAGTTCCGAAACAGTATGACTTCGCTCTCTGAAACTTAATTTTTCGTTTTTTTTTTTTTTTTTTTGCCATGGCATTGCCGTTTTTTTTTCGACTTATGAGTTTGAATATCCCTTTGGTATCTTTTGCCTCATGCAGACATAAAGAAGATACCGAACTAAATATTGAAGAACTAAATGCAAATTATAAATACAGAGGGAAATACACGAATCATTTAATTTCAGAAACTACGTTATTTGTTTTTGCATACCATAACATATTTTTCATATTTTGATTTACGTATATGGCTATATCATCCAAATGCAGATGTAATCCTTATCTTAAATTTCTTTGTTTACAAGATTAATTTTAGAAGCATATTTTATAAGCTAACAATATCAAAACAGCATGAAATATTTCATTGAAATTAGCGAATAAGGAAATCATCAATCAAATTCCTTGTGTTGGCAATATTGTTGTTAAGAACCATTTGCTCTCTGTTTACTTGAGGTAAAATTGTAAAATTATTTAAATGAATTGTAAGCTGACTTTCAGCACAAGAATGCCAACTAGCACATAATTACTTTCAATGTTACAAAGTAAAAATTAAAGCCTTGTCACTTATTCAGCAAGCGTAAAATTTTTTTCTTTCTTGCATCAGTGTAACTGAAATCACTTCCTTATCAGTTGATAATAATAACAGTTAATATAAACCTCGTTTGATTTTAACTAAATTGAAATCATAAATTAAACATGTTAGCCAACAAGGAGTAAAAGGTACCATTGAACTAGTAAGACTAAAAGTGCATAAAATCATTGACTTGATTTAAAACACAAGTACAGCCCATACTGTGTGTTTCCTTGCGGATTTAGATTTGATTGATGCTACAAGTAATCTAGATAGATGCTTCTGTGGTCAATACAAGTAGCAACACACATTTATAGACGGTTATATCAGATATTGGGAAGTTGTATTGTATTTTATTCATATAATTGCATGTTATATTACATACACTATATACTTCGTTTTTGATTATGAAATGTGTATTATATGGTTTTCAGTTTGTTTTAATATTTTTAAATAAAAAAAAACATCATCTAAATGAAAATCAGATCTTATGATTTATCAACAAACGGAAACAAACCACACACCATTAAAAAAAACATAAACATAAACACACACACATACACAATACCACTGATCTTGGATAGAAAAATCAACCGATTTTGAAATTGTATACACTAATTATCATGCAAGTATAATGAAGAAAATGTTCCGCGGTTCTTCTCCTGTAGTAGTATATTATCACCCTCTGTTACCTTCGTTACGGAAGTACGTTTTTAACGCAATAATTGGTAGTGAAACAATTTCGGATTTCTCATCCAAACTTGGTAAAATTATCTTAACTTCAAAATAGTCAAATATGAACTTCAGACAATATTTCTATCAATAAATAATTAATTCTTATTGGTGATTTGGTATTGTCAGTATCAATAGTATATGTATACACAACGTGATGAAATGCTTTGTACACTATGTACTTACATATTCGATTAAAAATGTCTACCACTTCCTAAACAACTCTTCAAACAGACTAGATATTGTATTTGATGACTGTCACAACTAACCTAAGCGACCTCGAAGCCATGATTTTGTTCGGGGTATTATTCACAGTATCTGCAGAATTCGAGATAAACTAATATAAAGGTGATGAAAAAGGTTTTTCCGGGCTTATGTTATTTGAGGTCATTTTTTTACCAATCTAAGCTTTTCCAGAACGAAATATTTCAAATAAAGTTCGTACATATAGTTCGGGTATACATAATAACGATCATTATAAATTGCTCACAATACTTTGTAGTACGTGGTCATACGGTATCATTGATTTATAATAGACGTTGGGAGATTGTTTTAATGAGATAGAACGGTCAAAAAAAGATATATGTTGTCATACATCAATGTCAGCAGGAAAAATAAGTATATTTATTAATCAGTAAATCTAATATAGAGTTTTGTCCTGTATCATACATTTTTGACATCAAAATAGATGGTCTTCTTGCAATTACTTGGTTTATAATGAACTCATATTTTAACACGTCAGTCACCATTTGCTATCAATAGTCATTAGTCGAATATTTATCTAATAATGGTACGGTCTGCTCACTTCTACAATATTAGAGTCATTTAGGTTGTTTAACTGCAATAATAAAACTGTTTGTAGCTTTATATGAAAAGAGAAGGTATGATGACCCCTTTTTGAACTTTTTGTATTCTTATTCCAAAAAGTATAACAAAACAACCAATTAACTTGCTTCAGTTTTTCAGTCTGTTACAATCCAGACAGCCTATATATCTTTGAATTTTGTTTAAAACAAACACTTGTTGCAAACTGCATACACACTTCTTCCATTTAGAGAAAAACAGACAAAATTATGGAACGCCACAGCTGTCTTATGTGGAACTCTGATATTACTTTATGTTGTTTTATTATTACTTGATGATATTTTGTCTTTACTTAATATGGTTTTGACATTACGTAATGATATTTCGATATTACACGATATGGTTTCGTATTGACTTGATATAGTTTTGTCATTACTCAATATGGTTTCACCATTATTTAATGTGGTTGTGTCATTAGTCAATGTGGTTTTAACATTACTTGATGTGAATGTGACTTAACGTTATGTAGTTGTTTCATTACATGATGTGGTTTTGTTATTTTGTAATGATGATTTGCCTATTCTTTATATGATTTTAACATTACGTAATGATGTTTCAAAATTTGACGATTTTACACTACATGATGTGTTTGTTTCATTATTTGATGTGGTCCTGTCATTCTTTGATGTGGTTATCCCATCACTTGATGAGGTAAAACCACGTGACCAATTCGGAAAAAATATGTTCTATTTTAAACAGATTTCAATATATCGTTTGTTTAATGTGCTTTGGATGGGTATCGCTATCCATTGAGTTAAAGTTCAAATTAAAGTTCGAGTGGTTGTTCAAAGTTATTTGGTATGAAAAGGGAACGGCAGATAATAATAAGAAAAAAGTATTTAAAAGTTTATAGTATTTCGGACATAATTGGGATATCCCCAAACCACTTGGTCCTGTTGTTTTATTTTAAGTTCTCAAACGGAAGCAGTATTTTGTAATAAATTTGTAAAATATTCCACGGAACCCTGTGTCTCGCCTGATATTGCTGCTGTAAGTGTAAAACGTCATGTTGATCGGCTGTATATTTATCTATACATTTATCGGTAAAAAAAAAAAAAAAAATGTTTTCTGTAGATGCTTTTCTTGAAATTGAGGAATAACTCTTATACAAGTTTTAAAACACTTCATGGAGGTTTACAAATTTATCATGTCAAAACAGTTTACATGTAATTCGGTTTTATTTAACTAAAACAAAACTGTATGGTTTTCAACAATGGGCAAAACCCATACCCTATAGTAAGCTATAAAAGGTCCCGAAATGAAAATGTAAAAACTAGAAACCTAACGATCTATAGATAGATAGATAGATAGATACTTTATTCTCTAAAACTAAATACAAGTTTACAGAGAAACATACAGATAAATACAGATACAATAGTCGAGGTAAACAAATCCAGTATGATGTTCTAAAAGTAATATACATGGCATACATGTTTAGTAACATGTATAATGAAAGGTTAAATAGAAATTAAAAATGGAGATGGAGACGCCGACGCCACTATCGACGACGAAATATAGGTTTGTTGTGTCTCACTGCCGCTACATTGATGTCGCAGGCTCGACACAAATCAAAAGACTTGAACTTTATTTTTAACAAATGAAACACTTCAAATCAATTCACACTAAAGTTACAGGAAACGGGGAGGGGGCTCGGACTAAGCGACAAAGCATCAATACTATAAAACAAGAATTCTCCGATTTTTTTAGCGTAAATGATCATTTGAACTTATACGAATATCAATCTTTTATTTGTAATCAATTGAATTCCTGATCTACCTCGCACTAATTGAAAAATAAACTTTTGGAATATCTGTTTCATATGTGACGACGGACATGTTCCAGTGGTCGTAACCATAAAACCGTCATCTTTTCCTTGAATGTAAACTACCAAATAAAACCAAATCACTGGGTTTGTACTTTCTCGAATAACACGACGGGTGCCTTTCTGGAGCATCCGAGATCACCCTGATGGATTTATATTACCCAGTCATACAGATCTATTGAAACAGCCAAATGAAACTGTGTTGTATGCCACCGCTACTGAAAGTTGGGGGCATATTGTTTTACCCCCGTCCGTCCGTCCGTCCGTCCGTCCGTCTGTCCGTCCCATTATGGGTATATAGTTATTCTGCATAACTCCTCCTACAGTTTGAATCCTAGGAAGTTTTCTCTTTACTGTCTGTTTGTACATATATTGAAGGTTTGCATGTGGTCAGGGTTTTTATTTTTATTATCTTTTGCTCTTTTGGGAGATAAATGAACATTTTTTGTCATTTTTTGGGGTATAAGCGGTGAAATGAGTTGAGTGCGGGGGCATCACTTTGTCTAGTTTACATTGTTTTCTCGTGTTGTGCTGTTACACAACTGTAACAGTCCGATGTAAGGTTAGGATTTAGCGCTCACATACATGTTAAACTCCGCCACGTGCACTTTCTTTATGTACCTGCCCCAAGTCAGGAGCATGAAGTTCAATTGTTGTCGTTGTATAAATGTGTGTCATTTCTTTTTGTAGATTGTTTATTTATAAATAAGACCGTTTGTTTTTCGTTTGAATTTTTCACATGTTGCATGGTGGCCTTTTGTAGCTGATTATACGGTGTGTTGAAGGCTGTACGGTTGCCTATATATGATTTCTTACATCCACTGCATTTAAACTCTGATGGATAGTTGTCTCATTGTCAATCACACCACATCTAACTTTATTTCAACTTCTATGTTGCGTTTTGTATACTGTAACATTGTTTATCTTTTGTATGCATACCCGGAGCCCTCTTTTCGGAAGCCCGAGCAAAAGTCCTTGTCCCGCGATAGAAAATTTAATTACGAACTCATATAAGATAGCACGAATTACAACTCAAAATCTTAATTAATCTAAATGAGACTTAAATTCGAATCTTACTCAAACTCTACCTCAAAAATGACTCAAATTTAATGTTGTAACTAGAACTCTACCTCAGTTAAAAATGACTCAAACTCGATGTCCAACTCGAAACTCAATGCTAACTAAAACTTTAATTCTAATAATGACTTGAATTCGAAATCGAAGACTAACTCAAAGTTTAACTCAAACAGTAACCCGAACTTTAATTTGACCTCTAATTCGATAGATGGCCACACTCATCCAAGGCACATACAACATGGAAATCTATCTGAAAATAGAACAGGTTTTTCCGAATTGGTCACGTGATTTTACCTCATCAAGTAATGGGATAACCACATCAAAGAATGACAGGACCACATCAAATAATGGAACAAACACATCATGTAGTGTAAAATCGTCAAATTTTGAAACATCATTACGAATGTTAAAATCATATAAAGAATAGGCAAATCATCATTACAAAATAACAAAACCACATCATGTAATGAAACAACTACATAACGTTAAGTCACATTCACATCAAGTAATGTTAAAACCACATTGACTAATGACACAACCACATTAAATAATGGTGAAACCACATCGAGTAATGACAAAACCATATTGAGTAATGACAAAACTATATCAAGTCAATACGAAACCATATCGTTTAATATCGAAATATCATTACGTAATGTCAAAACCATATTAAGTAAAGACAAAATATCATCAAGTAATAATAAAACAACATAAAGTAATATCAGAGTTCCACATAAGACACTGTGGCGTTCCATACAAAATGATATAATTTTGTAATATTGTCACAACTTATTAGATATGAGCCAAGGCTTCACCTAAAATATATTTTGTAGATGAACTTTACAACGATGTTAGAGTTTGTAAATTATCTTTTGGGTACATTTGTAAAGTATTGGCTCATATCTATTTTGTAAAAAAAACAACAATGTGTAAGTTTGTGCCAATTTAGGTCATACATGTCAATGTAGACATATTTATGACGTCATTGTGACATACAGGTAGCTTTTCTACACTTACATGTCCAGGTTATATCAAACTGTTCATTTGTCAAATACAGTTTTATTAATTTGAATTATTTGTATCTGATCATGCCTCCTCCTTTCGAAGAATAAATCAAAAACTTTGTTACTGTTATTGTTTTGTACTGGTAAGACACAACTCTGAATAGACTAATCATCCACAGAATAAAATTGACGATACCAGGCTTATAATTTTAATGCCAGGAGCACGTTTTGACTAAAAAATACTAATTAGTTCCGCTAGAATAAAAAAAGTTAAAAGGCCAAATAACGTACGAAGTAGAAGAAAATTCAGGACCATCAAATCACGAAAGATTTGCCAAATACAGCTAAGGTAATCAATTACTGAGGTTGAATATCTGAAGATTTTTTTTGGTAAATTGTCTGAACAGTCCTAAATTTACCGCAGTGAATAAGTTTGAAAATTGACTAAAAGACTAAAAATACCTTAATTATGTATTGTTTAGTATTCTAAGAGTTGTTCAGATCAAAATTACCGTTTCGGTTGAAAATTTGTTTAAAACTGATGTCAGATATATATGTGTGAATAATAAACACAAATAGATATATGTGTGAATAATAAACACAAATAGATATATGTGTGCATGAAAATTGCGAAAAAAGACTACATCATCTTGATACAACAACCATCATCTGTACACACATCAGCAAATTTGACATTGCGATCAAATGTATTATGCGATCACGATAGTCGAAATTTTACAAGGTTGAATTCAATTTATCATTAAATAAAGAATTTGTTTAGTTTTTTTTTTTTTTTGCTATCAATATGCTTCTAAGTATTCCATTTGTTATGATTCCGCTTTAAGACATCGTAGTTCATCATGCATATCGACAAAGTCTAACTTGTCTTCCCTCCAAGGGTGACTGGGGAATAGAAATATGGTCACTACAGGTCTTCTTCTGACCGGCAGTAAACCCCTGCCAAAGTGTGGCATCCGTTTGGCTGTGCGGGATGTATCAAATATGCAGCCACGTCCGGTCAGAATGGGGAAGTTAAATTCGATGCCGCGTGTAGAGAGAACCCTTGCAACATCTATTTGAGGGGTCCTTAGGTGGCCCTATCCAATTTACCCTCATTTTGCAGTGGCAGTCGAAATTTCCCGACCTTATCCCGGACGGCCTCAATTACAAGAGCTACTTATTGTATTTATTTTTAATTTGTTCTCGTCCTGAACATGCATGAAATATTTGCCACTGGACGTTTAGCAACCAACAATCAATCAATCTAACTTGTCTTAATATCTTAACTCATTGTTAAAAATGCAAACGATAATGCAGTTATATAGTTTGTTTTTTATATTGCATACTTTTTTTATGTGAAACGCATTCCATGACTAAATGCGTGCATTATATGTATTTACGTGCAGACATCTCATACGTTTTAGAATTTCACATCCCATCTTTTATTGAAATGTTCTATACAATGCACAAAAATGTCCTCATTAACCTCAAAAGCTAACCAAACCTTTTAAAAGACTTAATCAGAAGGGATATAGTTGTGATACTGTTGTCAAGTCATTAAAATGGCATTTATTAAATTAATATTGATTTACTCATAGGGTCTTTGCATCGGAAATAAACACATTCATTCTAAAACCAGTTGTTGGCATGATACGAGTTATGTTCTTCTCGTATAATTTATGATGGCATGATACTAAAACCTTAACGGGAGGGATTGTGCTTGCTTTTCATGTGATGAAGACAAAATCTTTCGGTCAGTAAAATTGAGGTCTGGAGTTGGCATGTCAGTAACTGCTAGCTAGTCCTTTGTTAATTTATGTTGACCATTGTTATTTTGCTTAGTGTCTTCTGTTACCTATTCTAACATCGCTCGGTCTTCTTTTAAACTGAGTTTTACTCTACGTATTGCTGTGTGACATGTTTGTTTATTCTACATTGGCTAGAGGTATAGGGTGAGGGCTGAGATCTCACAAAACATGTTTAACCCCGTTACATTTTTGCGCCTGTCCCAAGTTAGGAACATCTAAACTTTGTTGGACTTGTGTGTTTTTAATTTTGGTTTCTTTATATGTTTCGGAGTTTAGTGAGGCGTCTATTTTGCTGAACTAGTATACATTATTGTTAAGGGGCTAGCTGAAGCCCGCCTCCAGGTGCAGGATTTTCTCGCTGCGTTGAAGACTCATTGGTAGACTTGGGCTATTTTCTGCTGTTTGGTCTGGTTGTTGTCTCTTTGACAAATTCCCCGTTTCCCTCCTCAATTCTATTTAAGATATTTGTCAGAAACGTAAGTAAAGTATAATTCCAGTCTCTTTTTGGAAGCCCCAACTTTGAAGAGAAAATACTATAGACAAAGATCTTCAGTTATTCGGTTAAATGTTCGATTAAAATTGAATTGAATATTCAAATGTCGCCTTATGCTTTCATGAAAAACGTTCCCTTGATGTAAAACATTAAACAAATAAACATTTTACTTCAATGCTGACTACATCTTTATAATCCCATTATGCAGAATAATAAGAAGATAAGTAAACATGTACAGATCATAATGCGATCTTCAACGATCAGCAATAAGGGATTTTGACAGGAGTAATAAAACTGGTGTGACTAAAGGAGCAGGAACTGCTTATCTTTCCGAAACACTTGAGTTCATCACAAGTTTTAATGAAGTTTGCATTGCGCAATCCATAGTGTTCTACATAAATTTTTTGTGAACTGTTTTTTTTTTTTTTTTTTTTTATTGTCTATTTGTCTTTTTGATCATAAAAATAATAATATATAAGACGCGTATATAGACACAATATAAAACATTTCAAGAGGAAATGATGTAAAATAAAGAGAGTAAATAGAAAAGAAGATAATTTTGGGGACCTATCGACTCCTGAAATATACCGGTTCGATAAGTATGAGGCGTTATTAGAAATGTTCAGAAGCAGGTGAACGTGAACGACCTTTCGAACAAACTGAAAGTTTATACTGACTACGATTAACATTAGTAATGTTGCCATCATTGCACTGCACTGTAGCATCTATAGCAATTTAAAATTCGAAATACCTGACTGATTTTTCATTTGGTTTCTCATTGTTTTTGTGGATTACAAGGATTTTCTACATTTTGTGTCAATTGACATGCTCTTTATTAGTGACTTTAGCTTAATACAGCAATCTTCTATTATCAAAAGACTAAGATAAATTTCGTTGTGTTTTGTCTTTTTTTCTTTTTACAATGACGTTGTCAGTTTATTTTCGACTTGAATGTCTCTTTGGTCTCTTTCGCCTCTTTTCTTGCAACTATACCATCATAAAATTTGTCCTATAATTATTGAAGATTTCATGTAGCCTTTTGTATACGCGAAGAGGATCATTACAAATTACTTAACTTTCCTGTACGTGATAACAAGGTTACATTGATTTATAATCGACGTTGGCGTGTTTTTAATCAGCAAGAACGTTCATATAAAAGATATATTGTTATACATCACTGTCAACACATGAAATAAGTATGTTCATTAACCCGCAGCTGTAATAGAGTTCTGTCCTGTGTCTTATATTATTTTCGCAGAATAGATGGCATCTAATTTTCAATATATGTCAAAAACGTAACTTTACACGTCAGTCATCATTTAATGTCAGCAGTGATTAGTTGTTCTGGCGTTATCTGGTAAAGTTGCTGTCTGTTAACTGTGCTAGGAGTATTTGCTTGCTTTTTATTACTGTAAATTTCTATATGCCATTTTGTTTTTCTTTGTTGAAATATTTATTTGTTTTATAGTGGTTAAGATTATATTACAATGTTGACTGCTGTACCCTAATTTTCGACATTTTTACTTATTATGTCTGTTTGCTCACACATTGTTGTCAATAGGATGAAATTCTACGCAACTGTCATACAAGTGAGAGGTTTAGCTAGCTTTGAAACCATGTTTGATCCACCATTTTTTACATCAGGAAATGTCTGTTGCAAGTTAGGAATATGACAGTTGTTTTCCATTCGTTTGATGTGTTTAAGTTTTTGATTTTGCCATTTTATATATATATTTTTTTTTCCTTTTTATAAAGGACTTTGCGTTTCGAATTCCACTTTGAGTTCGGTATTTTTGTTATTTTACTTTTTATTCTAAATATGTGTATAACTTTATTGTGACATTTTAAAGACTTTGACAATACCTTTGATATTAAAGTGTGAATTCATATGACACTCATTTTGTGCATGTTATATGCGCATATTCCTACTCATCAAAAGCGACTTCATGTCAATAGTCATTGTCAAATCTAATTATTTTGTAATGTGTCCATCGTAGTATTGAATGTTTGTTAATAGGAACAAAAGTTTAAATCATTATAGATTATTATGAACATGTTTAAGACTTCTACAATAACTTATTACTTCAGTTATTAACAAGTTGTTATCCTCGAAAAAAACTCTGCAAACCTTTGCGACAAATTTCTCGATGTAACAATCTGCTCTATCACTCTTTCAGCTATGTGTTTCTGTAAATACTGTCTATCTAATGTAAGACAGACGGTCTAGGATATTTAAATGCGGGTGTTCTTTGGGCTAATAATCTTCAAATTGTACATCTTCGGAAGCTGTGCAAGTTTACTTTGGGCTAATAATTTTCAAATTGTACATCTCCGGAAGCTGTGCAGATTCTTCAAGTAATATTTCAGAGATAAAAGCTATAATCTTACTTGATGTTATGATGAATGTATGTTTATTGGAAATAATAGCATTGATTTTAGGTCATAATTGTTGAATTATTCCAGAACATATCAGTCACCTACGTTAATAATGTGGGCTCGTTCATATCGGTGTCATATTGTCTTGAAGGGATTTCTAAATTATACAATTAAGGAATGTAATTTTCAAGGAAATAGAAATTAAATAATTATATATAGTAAACCATCCCAAGTTCATCATCAGCACAAACCTGTGATGATACAATATATATCTGAATATATATAATGTTTTAATGCATGCTAATAAAATACCTACTTGTTTGCTGTTCGGTGTGAGCCAATGCTCCGTGTTGAAGGCCGTACCTTGACCTATAATGGTTTACTTTTATAAATTGTTACTTGGATGGAGAGTTGTCTCATTGGCACTCATACCACATCTTCCTATATCTATTGTTATCGTGACTATATTTCTTATGTTAACATTTATTAACGCATTATAGACAGCAACCCACCAACAAAAAATTACCAAAAATAACCATACTGTACAGAAACATGTCTATTGTTTGAAAACCGTTAGTTGATATCTATATATATTTTTGTTTTGGTGTATTTGGGGAGAGGTCTCGTTTGCAGTATTGCTTGCTTATTTGTGTTTATTATACAAATAAGGAGATGTGATATGATTGCCAATGAGACAACTATCCATCGCCACTTCCAGCGCTCCTGACCAGATCGTGGTGGCGTGGAAAGATTTTTATTGGTGAAGAAAGGTCGAGCGCTAGGAAGGAACTACCGATATTTGGCGGGGAAACAGGCAATCCTAGTCAGTAAATAATATTGGTATCAAACGGACTTGTCACGAGCGAGGTTCGGACTCGCATCAGTGCTGACATGCTAGTGATAACTTTAGGAAACTACTTAGACCACTCGGTCACCGACGCCCTTTTGTTTGTATTAGATCCGTGTCTCTTTAAATTCATATATCAAGTCTTTGGTTTTACATGTAGTCAATGTAGACTGTTATTTGTCTTTTCTTCGTTGCCGTGTTTTGTCTTAATTTTGTAGGTTTCTCTTCGACATATGAGTTTTAATTTTGTAGGTTTCTCTTCGACATATGAGTTTTAATTTTGTAGGTTTCTCTTCGACATATGAGTTCTAATTTTGTAGGTTTCTCTTCGACATATGAGTTTTAATTTTGTAGGTTTCTCTTCGACATTTGAGTTTTATTTTTGCAGTTGGTATCTCCCGGCTCTTTTTTTTTAATGTAATCATATTGTTTCAGACGATAAACTTGTTTTGAATTTAATTATTACATATTGAAAATTACATGTAATACATCTATATAACCATAACGCCTTGTATCAATGATAGTATCAATCTGATAATACGCAGCGATCTTATTTATTCCGAATCCATTAAAGCATTTTCCTTCAGTCTTACTTTAAGTTAGTTAGAACGTAAGAATTAAAATTATTTTGTAAACTAAAATAGTACATATTTATAACTACTTACTCAGTTAATAATTTGATGTAAATCACGTTTCGCAAGAGAAAACATTATACACGTCTATATCGTCATCCTACAAAGATGTAAATCATATCTACGTTTTTTTAAAATGTGCTTATCGCAATTTTCAGAGAAGTACTAGTATTTGGATGTAAAATTAAAAGGTTGTTGATAAGACATAAACATTCTTTTTCTTTTCAATTTTATCATTTCACATGTATATGTTTGATATTTCATGTGATACTTATTAACAACTTGGGCAAACTCTTATGCAAGTTAGAGCTATTGTTAATGTGTAGAAACTTGTCTATTGAAACCCGAAGTTTTGCCTCTACGTGGTCATTTCATATGAGTGATCATGTTGTTGCCGCATTGACGTATAACTTGACACTGTTCTATTTAAATGTGGCTAATTTTCCGGCCAACATGTAAAAAAATTTTTTTTTAGATGACTTGGAAGATTTAACTTGCTGTTTTACTCCATGTCATGATATAAAACCTAAGTTTATTTGATCAATTTAACCAAATCTGAAACAAGTATCAGTAAAAAAAATCAACTGCTCCTACACAAGAAATAGTAGAAAAAACTGCATATCTCAAACAAATCCAAACAAAAGAAAGGCAAAATAAAAGGAATCCAAAAGGCGAAACAAAAAAAAACAAAGAAAACAAAGAAAAACACAAAAGCCCCCCACCCCCACCCCAAAAAAATGGAAAGACGGTAATGCTTCAAAGATATGAGAATAAATCAAGTCAAGCACAGTCGTGAGTAAAAATAAATGGAATCGTGCGAAACTCCGATTGAGAAGCTATTCACTAAACAAAGCGAATAGTCAGTGACTCGTTTAACAAATCGCTAATAGCAGACATTATTTCTTACGTTTTCTTTTATCACCAAATTTGCAAAAAATAAACGTATGAATACCCCATGTTGACATTGTTGACATGGTCTTATGTGTAGTTCGGTTGCTATTTCAATGTTACATATCATATTTATCCTTTTTTTATAGTGTAACCGGAGAGCATGATTCGTAGCAGAAAATCACTTTGTCTCCTCTGGGACTCAAAACCGAGACATCCGTGTTACAATGCAGCGCTCTAACCGAATGAGCTAAAGAAGTACTTTCCTAGCTCAACTGCTTACGGTTGGCTTAGTATCTACTACATGTACTAAGAGAAGCAATCCCATCACACTCCCCCCACCTCAAGGGTCTTCATACCATTATGACTCTCATAAAACAAGCCCTGGCCAGAAATCCTCTCTAACGAACGTGGGTTTGTTAGTTGGGTGTTAAATGTATTGGAGAGCATGATTCTCAACACAAAATCACTTTGCTCCTACGGTACTCGAAACCGTGACCTATGTATTACAAGGCTGCGCTTAGACTGTTTGAGCTAAAGAGGTACTTCCCTAGTTCAACCGCTTACTGCTTGCTAAGTATCTACTACATGTACTAAGGAAACAATCCCGTCACACTATCAAAAGGTCAGAAACCCGGTTTCTTTAATTCATAGCCGATTTATACTTTATTCGACAGGTTGATTAGTTTTAAAAACGTGTTGATCATATAAATTGTCTTGCTTTCCTCTGAATTTCTTATTATGACGCTATTATGAGATAGGAGAAGTGGTATGACCGCCAGTTGCCCAATGGGACAACTATCAACCAGATTCCAAATGACGTTGATTTAAGCAACTAAAAGTCACCGGATAGTCTTTTAAAACAGCAGAAGCCATACCGTAAACTTGATATGACAAAATGTGAAACAAATCAAACGAATAAAAACGTCTCCATCAATGACAAAGCAATAAAAATGAAAGAACAAACGCATTGCCTGATTTCATCACATTAAAAGAACACATATTTTAGCAGAGTAATTAAAGATAATGTTTGAGAAAATTCTAACGATCTTTTTTCGGAATAAGTTTGGAATAATAACTCATTATACGTTTTATCGAAACTTTCAAAGCATTCAATTACACTTCTTTCGATATGTTTAGACCTAAACAAACGTCAACGACTCTAAATGAACATATTTCAAAAATATCAAATACACGCACTACTAACGCCATACAATAAAGTATTTTTACGAACTAAACGTTGATGTTCAATGGTTTCGACAAGGAGAATTCAAGAAACTGTTGCCTTTTCAGTGCACAATTCAAACAAGTATAAACGAGTAAATCAAGTGTTGCAAGTGAATAGAGAATGTCCCTGCCAAAATTGCTTACCCACCCCCAAAAAAAGACATAAATGTTAATAGTATTCTATTCTAAAACATGTCCACGTGTAATTACATGTATATTCCTTTCTTTTCAATATAAATATAACATATTGGAAATATTTATGAATAAAAGTCGAAATTAAAGTCCCAAAAATCTTAAACCTATCATTTATTGTAACATTTATAAACGCGTTTGTTAAGTTTCCTACAGATCCGTAATAGCCATATAACCTTTGTATGCAGTAAATTAATAGTATTCTATTCTGAAAACATGTACACGTGTAATTACATGTATATTCCTTTCTTATCAATAAAAATACAACATATTGGAAATATTTATGAATAAAAGTCGAAATTAAAGTCCCAAAAAATCTTAAACCTATCATTTATTGTACCATTTATCAATGCGTTTGATAAGTTTCCTACAGATCCGTAATAGCCATATAACCTTTGTATGCAGACAATTATAATCGATTGAGCTAAGAACATTTACGTCATTGAATCCAACTAATGCATGAAAACTTTAACATTGATATTAACTGCAGTTTATCTTCTCTTCATAGTTTTCTTTCAAATTGAATATCAGTATTCGCTTCTATTAAAGTAAAGCAATAACACATATTAAAAGTACATTAAGATTAAACCAGACTGTGGTAAACATCCAGATTTGAAATCAATTTTAAAGGAGTATAGCAATGATGGTCTAAAATAGCCATTTGGAAATAAAAGTAGTCTGTAACAAACAAAGTAACATTAATTTCCCTTTCGAAATAAATGATTCTATCATCTTATCAGGAAAAAAAAATTAACGTTCGATTTCCTTGAAGAGTCTTTTGCATTAAATAACAGTTTAAAAGCAATAAATCTCAAATGTTTTATCGTTTCAAAGCAATCAATTACTCGCATTATCATAAAAAAAAATAACAAGATAACAAAAGGCAATAAAAGCATGTGCCAAAAGGAGTGCAAAACTCAGACGAAAAGGCAAACAAACAGTTTTTAAACAAGTACAGAGAGCAGCTTGAACCAACCAAAAAAGAAACCTGAATTAACGCTGGTGCAATTTATACAATGGTTCATCTGAAACTCTACCTAGGGATTCGATTCAGGTAAAAGATACAGAAAGGGAACACAAGGAATAAACAATGATGCGGCAGTCACCTAACATAAAAAAAAAGTTTATTGAAAATGAACACATACAAGTATCCATACGGTAATCAACAATTCACAATTTGCTTCGCCTTATATTAAGGCTTTATAATTTTTGACAAAAACCGCTGCAAAACAAATAGAGAAGACACCGAGGTGGCAATTATAAACCGTAAGTCCAATAACAACAGACAACACTAGTGCCAAAAGAAAACGAAGAAAAGACTTACAGCAATGACAAAACCGCACAGAGAACTAAAGATTTAGCAACATGAACCCATCCAAAAACAAGGGTGTACTCAGGTGCTCCGGAACGGTCAGCAATCCCTTCCTCACATGCGACACCGATCGTGTTATTCTTAGAAAAAAACCCATTGCTAATTCATATCCATTAATTAGGCATCTCAAAATAGCGGCTTGATAAAAGTACCTTTTCTTTCCCTTATGCATCGTCAAATACAAAAACCATCGGTACATGTTAATTTTCTAATAACAAGACTTGACCGAATGTAAAAGTTTGAAATGAAAATGAATTGTTCGAAAACAAGGATAAACGAGACGTTTACCGATAGACAAAACAGAAACTGAAGAAAATGCAAAAGAGTAAAAAGATAGTTAAAATAAAATAAATACATCATTATATTTAAAAATGAAAAAATAAGTTACAAGAAAAACAACACTGTTATATGAGATTGATTGGAAACTTTTATCAAAAGTACAAACCTTGATTGGATATGTAATCTGATTTCCCTTTAGTTATCACCAACATAATAGGAAACATTTAAATAAAAATATAATTTCTTTGGAATTGCTTTGACCTTTCCATGTCCATATTATCATTAATATTTTCTATACTTAGTTTTCTTTTTCAAAACAGGAATAATAGAATACTTTATTCATTACCGACTAACGCAAATTCAATAATAAGTATTATTTGCCATGTTTAATGCAATAACGTGATTCCATAAATAAATAAAGCTGTTGTTAGAAGTACAAACGTATGCAGCATCTTTCTATTTATGCACTAATTCGATTAGAGAAACGTATACGAATATATCCAAAACTGTTAATATGTTTTAAGCTATATAGAAATGTCTAGAAATGTAAAATGCAGAAAGACGATACAGTTACTGTTTTTGTAGCTATCACATATATTCTTAAATATTATCTTACGGGAGACCATAAATCTATAACAGTCTATGAACCAATCTAACAAGGAATCTTGGATAGAAAACATTAGACATAATTATATTTAAAATCCTGGATTTTGACTACCTATTTGCAAACCAGTCTAACTTTTAACAAAACCATATATTAAAAAAAAAAAAAAAAAAAAAAAAAAATCTCTAACGGTAAAATTTAAAGAAATTTGGGAAGCTATTCTAGAAAGCAATTCTGGGAAGAGTACCAAAATACAGTCGGGCAATAAATTAAGAACTTACAGAAAATTTATAAAAATATTTTTATGTTTGAATCATATTTTAGAATATATTCAAAAAGAAACAGGCAAATAATTACCAGATTTAAAACTAGCTGTCATGACCTTGAAATTGAAAGAGGGAGGTATATTTGTATAAAAGCTGAAGACAGAAAGTGTAAGCTATGTAAAAACGCAGTTGAAGATGAACTACATTTTCTTTTAAAACGTCCTATTCAGAAAGATAAGAGTTCTCAACATCATTCTGTCTAATTTAGATTCTAAATTCAAAAATTTGCAGTTTCCTGATGAGATGAAATTTGTTTGGATATTTTCATCTGAAGATGACCATTGTGTTTGTTACTTCAAACTTATCTAAAGTATTGCACTCCCTATTTGAGAATAGGCCTATAAATTGAATTCGAAAACATATTTTCTCCAAGTCACAGTGGCTTCCAAAAGACTTAATGTTTGGCTATGACATTGTGTATATATTACTTTGTTTAAATGTGTTTACATTTTTTGTTTACATGTACTTCAATCACTCTAATCATTCTTTGTGTAATAATTCATTTGATTGTATCGCTTATATTTTGGGCGACATGATTTGTAAATAAAATATGTATTAGATACAATACAAAGGTAACAAAGAAACAGGCCGGTAACAACCGTTGCCGGATAGTTTTTCTGCACGAGTAGTCAGGTCAAGGTCCGAGGCGCTAGCCGAGGACCTTGACCTGACTACAAGTGCAGACAAACTATACGGTAGGTTGTTTCCGGCCTATTTTTTGTTACCTTTGTTTTGTATCTGACTTGTACGACGTTTCAGGAAGGAAGTAGTACATTTTGCATTTAGAAGAGGTAGCAAAACTAAACATATTAGAAACTTCAATGGCCATATACCAGTTAATGTAAGTTACAGTTTAAACACATTTTTTCACTTCCTTAAGCCGAGAATTTTTTCTAAAAAATTTCAAGAATTTAATAACTTTATAAAAAGAACCATTTCAAGGAAAAGATGAATGTTGTTTACATTTGAGACTTTTAGAATGCAACTACGCTAGTAAGTAATTTATAAAAAAAAACAGAGCTACCATTTGATTTTTTATTGTGGAAAACGGAAGGAAAGCGGGGGTTAATCCATTTAAAATAAACAGAAGTGAATGAAATGTTATGAAAACTGGATTTTGTCTTGTTATTTGATATATATATATATATATATAAAATGACTGAATAATAGTCAACGATAAATCTTACGGGGCGATGGATCATATAAATATGATACAGTACACTACAAAATATAATATATAACCAGTCTAAAAGGGTACAACATCACCAAAAATGACAATAAACGAACAAATGTAACTATAAATATTTCGGATAACAGATATCCTTCATCAATATGAGCACGATATAAAATGAATCAGATCAAACCATTCGGAATAAGTTTGGAATAATAACTCATTATACGTTTTATCGAAACTTTCAAAGCATTCAATTACACTTCTTTCGATATGTTTAGACCTAAACAAACGTCAACGACTCTAAATGAACATATTTCAAAAATATCAAATACACGCACTACTAACGCCATACAATAAAGTATTTTTACGAACTAAACGTTGATGTTCAATGGTTTCGACAAGGAGAATTCAAGAAACTGTTGCCTTTTCAGTGCACAATTCAAACAAGTATAAACGAGTAAATCAAATGTTGCAAGTGAATAGAGAATGTCCCTGCCAAAATTGCTTACCCTCCCAAAAAAAGACATAAATGTTAATAGTATTCTATTCTAAAACATGTCCACGTGTAATTACATGTATATTCCTTTCTTTTCAATATAAATATAACATATTGGAAATATTTATGAATAAAAGTCGAAATTAAAGTCCCAAAAATCTTAAACCTATCATTTATTGTAACATTTATAAACGCGTTTGTTAAGTTTCCTACAGATCCGTAATAGCCATATAACCTTTGTATGCAGTAAATTAATAGTATTCTATTCTGAAAACATGTACACGTGTAATTACATGTATATTCCTTTCTTATCAATAAAAATACAACATATTGGAAATATTTATGAATGAAAGTCGAAATTAAAGTCCCAAAAAATCTTAAACCTATCATTTATTGTACCATTTATCAACGCGTTTGATAAGTTTCCTACAGATCCGTAATAGCCATATAACCTTTGTATGCAGAAAATTATAATCGATTGAGCTAAGAACATTTACGTCATTGAATCAAACTAATGCATGAAAACTTTAACATTGATATTAACTGCAGTTTATCTTCTCTTCATAGTTTTCTTTCAAATTGAATATCAGTATTCGCTTCTATTAAAGTAAAGCAATAACACATATTAAAAGTACATTAAGATTAAACCAGACTGTGGTAAACATCCAGATTTGAAATCAATTTTAAAGGAGTATAGCAATGATGGTCTAAAATAGCCATTTGGAAATAAAAGTAGTCTGTAACAAACAAAGTAACATTAATTTCCCTTTCGAAATAAATGATTCTATCATCTTATCAGGAAAAAAAATTAACGTTCGATTTCCTTGAAGAGTCTTTTGCATTAAATAACAGTTTAAAAGCAATAAATCTCAAATGTTTTATCGTTTCAAAGCAATCAATTACTCGCATCATCATAAAAAAAATTAACAAGATAACAAAAGGCAATAAAAGCATGTGCCAAAAAAAGGAGTGCAAAACTCAGACAAAAAGGCAAACAAACAGTTTTTAAACAAGTACAGAGAGCAGCTTGAACCAACCAAAAAAGAAACCTGAATTAACGCTGGTGCAATTTATACAATGGTTCATCTGAAACTCTACCTAGGGATTCGATTCAGGTAAAAGATACACAAAGGGAACACAAGGAATAAACAATGATGCGGCAGTCACCTAACATAAAAAAAAGTTTATTGAAAATGAACACATACAAGTATCCATACGGTAATCAACAATTCACAATTTGCTTCGCCTTATATTAAGGCTTTATAATTTTTGACAAAAACCGCTGCAAAACAAATAGAGAAGACACCGAAGTGGCAATTATAAACCGTAAGTCCAATAACAACAGACAACACTAGTGCCAAAAGAAAACGAAGAAAAGACTTACAGCAATGACAAAACCGCACAGAGAACTAAAGATTTAGCAACATGAACCCATCCAAAACAAGGGTGTACTCAGGTGCTCCGGAACGGTCAGCAATCCTTCCTCACATGCGACACCGATCGTGTTATTCTTAGAAAACCCATTGCTAATTCATATCCATTAATTAGGCATCTCAAAATAGCGGCTTGATAAAAGTACCTTTTCTTTCCCTTATGCATCGTCAAATACAAAAACCATCGGTACATGTTAATTTTCTAATAACAAGACTTGACCGAATGTAAAAGTTTGAAATGAAAATGAATTGTTCGAAAACAAGGATAAACGAGACGTTTACCGATAGACAAAACAGAAACTGAAGAAAATGCAAAAGAGTAAAAGATAGTTAAAATAAAATAAATACATCATTATATTTAAAATGAAAAATAAGTTACAAGAAAACAACACTGTTATATGAGATTGATTGGAAACTTTTATCAAAAGTACAAACCTTGATTGGATATGTAATCTGATTTCCTTTAGTTATCACCAACATAATAGGAAACATTTAAATAAAAATATAATTTCTTTGGAATTGCTTTGACCTTTCCATGTCCATATTATCATTAATATTTTCTATACTTAGTTTTCTTTTTCAAAACAGGAATAATAGAATACTTTATTCATTACCGACTAACGCAAATTCAATAATAAGTATTATTTGCCATGTTTAATGCAATAACGTGATTCCATAAATAAATAAAGCTGTTGTTAGAAGTACAAACGTATGCAGCATCTTTCTATTTATGCACTAATTCGATTAGAGAAACGTATACGAATATATCCAAAACTGTTAATATGTTTTAAGCTATATAGAAATGTCTAGAAATGTAAAATGCAGAAAGACGATACAGTTACTGTTTTTGTAGCTATCACATATATTCTTAAATATTATCTTACGGGAGACCATAAATCTATAACAGTCTATGAACCAATCTAACAAGGAATCTTGGATAGAAAACATTAGACATAATTATATTTAAAATCCTGGATTTTGACTACCTATTTGCAAACCAGTCTAACTTTTAACAAAACCATATATTAAAAAGTAAAAAAAAAAAAAAAATCTCTAACGGTAAAATTTAAAGAAATTTGGGAAGCTATTCTAGAAAGCAATTCTGGGAAGAGTACCAAAATACAGTCGGGCAATAAATTAAGAACTTACAGAAAATTTATAAAATATTTTTATGTTTGAATCATATTTTAGAATATATTCAAAAAGAAACAGGCAAATAATTACCAGATTTAAAACTAGCTGTCATGACCTTGAAATTGAAAGAGGGAGGTATATTTGTATAAAAGCTGAAGACAGAAAGTGTAAGCTATGTAAAAACGCAGTTGAAGATGAACTACATTTTCTTTTAAAACGTCCTATTCAGAAAGATAAGAGTTCTCAACATCATTCTGTCTAATTTAGATTCTAAATTCAAAAATTTGCAGTTTCCTGATGAGATGAAATTTGTTTGGATATTTTCATCTGAAGATGACCATTGTGTTTGTTACTTCAAACTTATCTAAAGTATTGCACTCCCTATTTGAGAATAGGCCTATAAATTGAATTCGAAAACATATTTTCTCCAAGTCACAGTGGCTTCCAAAAGACTTAATGTTTGGCTATGACATTGTGTATATATTACTTTGTTTAAATGTGTTTACATTTTTGTTTACATGTACTTCAATCACTCTAATCATTCTTTGTGTAATAATTCATTTGATTGTATCGCTTATATTTTGGGCGACATGATTTGTAAATAAAATATGTATTAGATACAATACAAAGGTAACAAAGAAACAGGCCGCTGGGTATTAAACAAAAGCAATCTTGATTTCTATACAATAAAAAGTGAAACAGTTTTACCCGAACATCATATGTAGAGACGCTAATAAATTTTAAAATTTCGTATGTTTTTCATTTATGCCCTCTGGGAAACTGTCCTTAGCTTTCTCATCCAAAACCTTTCCTGAGCAAGTCTTTCGGCCCTTGACCAACCCTCGTTGTGGTCTATGATTGTGATTGTAAGGTTTTTAAGATCAGCTTGGGCGTGCCCAGGTGATCTCAAATGACGACTTACGGGGAGGTCGGGCTTGCAGGTGTAGTCACTTCGATGACCATTCATGCGTTTGTTGAATGGCTGTTCTGTCTCGCCAATATACTGCATGCCACATCGACACTGAAGAAGGTATACAACATTCTGTGTTTTGCAAGTTACATTACAAAATATAGTGTACACAGACCCAGTGGAGTGGCAAGTAAATGTTTGAGTATTCTGTATTTGTTGGCAAGTCAGACATCGTCTGTTACCACACGACTTGCACCATCCTGCAGTTGAACAGCTTTTATTAGAGGAGACGTCAGCTCACAAATAAGTCTTTGAGACTTGCTGGTCTCCGAAAAGCTAAGACAGGAGGATTGGGAAAGATCTTGGACAATTGTGGGTGCTTGGCAATAGTTTGCAACAAGTACTCGTCATTTTATAACACCTCTTCTGACGAGAAAAAAGCCATACAATCGCTGAGAAACCGAGATGATATTGTGATAAAACCAGCAGACAAGGGAAGTGCCGTTGTGGTAATGGACAAAGCTAACTACATCGCGGAAGCAGAGCGTCAGCTCTCTGATGAGAGATTTTATAAGAAGCTTGACTATGACCCTACTTCCGAGTTTAGTTCCAAAATTATCACTGCGTTACAAACCATGCACGATGACGGTCACATAGATGAGGATACAATCGGATATTTAAAACCAGAGAACGCCAAGCCTGGTCGATTGTATCTTCTTCCCAAAATACACAAGGTTAACAACCCTGGTAGACCCATTGTATCCGCAAACGGCCACCCGACTGAGAAAATCTCGGAATTCGTAGATTTTCATTTAAGATCTCATGTAGAAAATCTTCCTTCTCACATTCAAGACACTACAGATTATCTTCGTAAAATGGAATCCATGAACCTCTTCCTCCGAAACCCTCCTTGTCACTTTAGATGTCACCTCATTGTATACCAACATACCTCATGATGACGGAATACAATCGTGTAAGGAAATATGGGACTCTCGCAACACCTTAGAACCACCTACCGAATGTTTAGTCCAGCTGCTCACTCTGGTTCTGAAATGCAACAATTTCACCTTTAATGGTGAACATTACCTTCAGATAAACGGAACAGCGATGGGGACGAAAATGGCACCGTCATACGCCAATATTTTCATGGGAAAATTAGAGAAAGAAATTATTTCAACATCTTTATCCAAACCTCTGTCTTGGTTCCGTTTCATCGATGATGTTGACATGAAATGGATTGAATCCCAACAAAATTGGATGATTTTATCAGACATGCAAACAACGCACACCAGTCAATTAAATTTACATATGAAATTTCCGACTCCAAAATATCTTTCTTAGACACTACTACATCTATTAAGGACGGTGTCATATCAACAGATCTCTACTGTAAACCTACAGATAAACATCAGTACCTTTCTCCCAAAGCTGTCACCCCAAACACTGTACAAAAAGTATCCTGTACAGTCAAGCTCTCAGAGTAAAGCGGATTTGCTCCTCTGAGGAGGCTGTCACTAAACGGTTACAGGAACTTCGCGGTTTTTGACCAAACGAGGTTATAAGAAATTGGACATAGATAAGGGGTTTGCGCGTGCTAATAACAACAGCCGCAATGACCTATTACAGTACAAACAGAAGAGGCGCAGCAAAATAGTTCCGTTTGTTTTAACATACAATCCCGCCTTTACTAACCTTTCACGTTTGATCCGTGCCAATTGGCAAACTATTGCCAAGCACCCACAATTGTCCAAGATCTTTCCCAATCCTCCTGTCTTAGCTTTGGAGACCAGCAAGTCTCAAAGACTTATTTGTGAGAGCTGACGTCTCCTCTAATAAAAGCTGTTCAACTGCAGGATGGTGCAAGTCGTGGTAACAGACGATGTCTGACTTGCCAACAAATACAGAATACTCAAACATTTACTTGCCACTCCACTGGGTCTGTGTACACTATATTTTGTAATGTAACTTGCAAAACACAGAATGTTGTATACCTTCTTCAGTGTCGATGTGGCATGCAGTATATTGGCGAGACAGAACAGCCATTCAACAAACGCATGAATGGTCATCGAAGTGACTACACCTGCAAGCCCGACCTCCCTGTAAGTCGTCATTTGAGATCACCTGGGCACGCCCAAGCTGATCTTAAAACCTTACAATCACAATCATAGACCACAACGAGGGTTGGTCAAGGGCCGAAAGACTTGCTCGGAAAGGTTTTGGATGAGAAAGCTAAGGACAGTTTCCCAGAGGGCATAAATGAAAAACATAGAATGAGTCACTCATTTTCCTACCATCACTCATTTTCCTGACATCATTTGTTTCAGTTACTCCGGCTTCCTTACTTGACTCTTACAGTTTTAAGGATTCTTTTGGAATTTTACTAGTTTAAATACCAGGGTTTTTTCATTTGGGAGGGATGTACAAGTACGCATCCACGTCCAATTATTTAACCTTAGCCAAATTTTACTATTATATTTTCTTATCATTATAAACTGCTATTTATTTGGGATGATAAATACGCAACCTCTGTTTGACATATTTTTACCAGCTTATATCGATCGATGCTGTTTTTTTGGGGAATGAATTTACACACAGTTGTTGTAACATCTTAACTGACGTCACTTTGGAATTTTAGAGTTGTGCCAGTTCATATCTCTAATTACTATTTTCATTTTAGGCATGTCTTTGAGTCGTTTTTCGAAATTTTAAAATTTATTAGCGTCTCTACATATGATGTTCGGGTAAAACTGTTTCACTTTTTTATTGTATAGAAATCAAGATTGCTTTTGTTTAATACCCAGAATGGTTTGATCTGATTCATTTTATATCGTGCTCATATTGATGAAGGATATCTGTTATCCGAAATATTTATAGTTACATTTGTTCGTTTATTGTCATTTTTGGTGATGTTGTACCTTTTAGACTGGTTATATATATATATATATATATATATATATATATATATATAGCATATATTTTGGATTTTTTTAATAGTTCATACATATAGGTTTTTTTTTTATATGTCTCTGATAGTGTTGATCAGGATTTAACACGTGTCACTATATGATCCAATCGCAGCTTACCGTTCAAAATTGATGACATTAGTTGAATGATTTTCTTCACGATTTGCTGCATATTTGAACATGTATTACGTGGACACTTTTATTTATAGGATCAATCGTGCATTGGTGAGTTGATAGGATTTTATCTTTGATTAGATTTGATTTTTATATATTTTCCTGTCTTTTTATTGAAATATGAACGTTGGTACCAGCATTTCTTTACTTTCAGCATTGTCCAGAAAACTATTCATGTCCATATGTTGAAGGAAAAAAAAAACTTACGGACCGACCATTTAGCTTCAAAAGGGGTATCTTCTTTCTGAGTAAGAACATTATTTATTATTTCAACGCTATCACCCAACTATTTTCATTTTTTTCGAAATTAGACGATTATATACGGTATACGGAAAATCGGGAATCAGAACATTATTTTGTCATCTGCTTGACCACAATATATTTTTTCTCATAAAATTGGGTATCAAAATATTTTTTAGAAAAAAGACATAACCCTTTTTTAAAGTTAAATGGTCAATCCCTTAGTGTACTGATATGAATAGTAATTTACTGGAATTGTTTGAAATATAGTTATTGATGCTAACGTAAATATTTTAATCAAAAAGACAGGAAATATGTCGGTGAAACAAAAAGTTCAAATCTAATTGAAATTTAAAGTGCCCATGAACTCTCTGATCATGCACGAGTGATTCTATTCATAAAAAGTGTCCGTGTAACAACTAAAAGTGTCCATGTATCATCTAAAAGTGTCCGTGTAACACCCGTTAATGAAAAAACGACTCAAAGACATGCCTAAAATGAAAATAGTAATTAGAGATATGAACTGGCACAACTCTAAAATTCCAAAGTGACGTCAGTTAAGATGTTACAACAACTGTGTGTAAATTCATTCCCCAAAAAACAGCATCGATCGATATAAGCTGGTAAAATATGTCAAACAGAGGTTGCGTATTTATCATCCCAAATAAATAGCAGTTTTATAATGATAAGAAAATATAATAGTAAAATTTGGCTAAGGTTAAATAATTGGACGTGGATGCGTACTTGTACATCCCTCCCAAATGAAAAAACCCTGGTATTTAAACTAGTAAAATTCCAAAAGAATCCTTAAAACTGTAAGAGTCAAGTAAGGAAGCCGGAGTAACTGGAAACAAATGATGTCAGGAAAATGAGTGATGGTAGGAAAATGAGTGACTCATTCTATGTTTTTCATTTATGCCCTCTGGGAAACTGTCCTTAGCTTTCTCATCCAAAACCTTTCCTGAGCAAGTCTTTCGGCCCTTGACCAACCCTCGTTGTGGTCTATGATTGTGATTGTAAGGTTTTAAGATCAGCTTGGGCGTGCCCAGGTGATCTCAAATGACGACTTACGGGAGGTCGGGCTTGCAGGTGTAGTCACTTCGATGACCATTCATGCGTTTGTTGAATGGCTGTTCTGTCTCGCCAATATACTGCATGCCACATCGACACTGAAGAAGGTATACAACATTCTGTGTTTTGCAAGTTACATTACAAAATATAGTGTACACAGACCCAGTGGAGTGGCAAGTAAATGTTTGAGTATTCTGTATTTGTTGGCAAGTCAGACATCGTCTGTTACACACGACTTGCACCATCCTGCAGTTGAACAGCTTTTATTAGAGGAGACGTCAGCTCACAAATAAGTCTTTGAGACTTGCTGGTCTCCGAAAAGCTAAGACAGGAGGATTGGGAAAGATCTTGGACAATTGTGGGTGCTTGGCAATAGTTTGCAACAAGTACTCGTCATTTTATAACACCTCTTCTGACGAGAAAAAAGCCATACAATCGCTGAGAAACCGAGATGATATTGTGATAAAACCAGCAGACAAGGGAAGTGCCGTTGTGGTAATGGACAAAGCTAACTACATCGCGGAAGCAGAGCGTCAGCTCTCTGATGAGAGATTTTATAAGAAGCTTGACTATGACCCTACTTCCGAGTTTAGTTCCAAAATTATCACTGCGTTACAAACCATGCACGATGACGGTCACATAGATGAGGATACAATCGGATATTTAAAACCAGAGAACGCCAAGCCTGGTCGATTGTATCTTCTTCCCAAAATACACAAGGTTAACAACCCTGGTAGACCCATTGTATCCGCAAACGGCCACCCGACTGAGAAAATCTCGGAATTCGTAGATTTTCATTTAAGATCTCATGTAGAAAATCTTCCTTCTCACATTCAAGACACTACAGATTATCTTCGTAAAATGGAATCCATGAACCCTCTTCCTCCGGAAACCCTCCTTGTCACTTTAGATGTCACCTCATTGTATACCAACATACCTCATGATGACGGAATACAATCGTGTAAGGAAATATGGGACTCTCGCAACACCTTAGAACCACCTACCGAATGTTTAGTCCAGCTGCTCACTCTGGTTCTGAAATGCAACAATTTCACCTTTAATGGTGAACATTACCTTCAGATAAACGGAACAGCGATGGGGACGAAAATGGCACCGTCATACGCCAATATTTTCATGGGAAAATTAGAGAAAGAAATTATTTCAACATCTTTATCCAAACCTCTGTCTTGGTTCCGTTTCATCGATGATGTTGACATGAAATGGATTGAATCCCAACAAAATTGGATGATTTTATCAGACATGCAAACAACGCACACCAGTCAATTAAATTTACATATGAAATTTCCGACTCCAAAATATCTTTCTTAGACACTACTACATCTATTAAGGACGGTGTCATATCAACAGATCTCTACTGTAAACCTACAGATAAACATCAGTACCTTTCTCCCAAAGCTGTCACCCCAAACACTGTACAAAAGTATCCTGTACAGTCAAGCTCTCAGAGTAAAGCGGATTTGCTCCTCTGAGGAGGCTGTCACTAAACGGTTACAGGAACTTCGCGGTTTTTGACCAAACGAGGTTATAAGAAATTGGACATAGATAAGGGTTTGCGCGTGCTAATAACAACAGCCGCAATGACCTATTACAGTACAAACAGAAGAGGCGCAGCAAAATAGTTCCGTTTGTTTTAACATACAATCCCGCCTTTACTAACCTTTCACGTTTGATCCGTGCCAATTGGCAAACTATTGCCAAGCACCCACAATTGTCCAAGATCTTTCCCAATCCTCCTGTCTTAGCTTTTGGAGACCAGCAAGTCTCAAAGACTTATTTGTGAGAGCTGACGTCTCCTCTAATAAAAGCTGTTCAACTGCAGGATGGTGCAAGTCGTGTGGTAACAGACGATGTCTGACTTGCCAACAAATACAGAATACTCAAACATTTACTTGCCACTCCACTGGGTCTGTGTACACTATATTTTGTAATGTAACTTGCAAAACACAGAATGTTGTATACCTTCTTCAGTGTCGATGTGGCATGCAGTATATTGGCGAGACAGAACAGCCATTCAACAAACGCATGAATGGTCATCGAAGTGACTACACCTGCAAGCCCGACCTCCCGTAAGTCGTCATTTGAGATCACCTGGGCACGCCCAAGCTGATCTTAAAACCTTACAATCACAATCATAGACCACAACGAGGGTTGGTCAAGGGCCGAAAGACTTGCTCGGGAAAGGTTTTGGATGAGAAAGCTAAGGACAGTTTCCCAGAGGGCATAAATGAAAAACATAGAATGAGTCACTCATTTTCCTACCATCACTCATTTTCCTGACATCATTTGTTTCCAGTTACTCCGGCTTCCTTACTTGACTCTTACAGTTTTAAGGATTCTTTTGGAATTTTACTAGTTTAAATACCAGGGTTTTTTTCATTTGGGAGGGATGTACAAGTACGCATCCACGTCCAATTATTTAACCTTAGCCAAATTTTACTATTATATTTTCTTATCATTATAAAACTGCTATTTATTTGGGATGATAAATACGCAACCTCTGTTTGACATATTTTTACCAGCTTATATCGATCGATGCTGTTTTTTTGGGGGGAATGAATTTACACACAGTTGTTGTAACATCTTAACTGACGTCACTTTGGAATTTTAGAGTTGTGCCAGTTCATATCTCTAATTACTATTTTCATTTTAGGCATGTCTTTGAGTCGTTTTTTTCGAAATTTTAAAATTTATTAGCGTCTCTACATATGATGTTCGGGTAAAACTGTTTCACTTTTTTTATTGTATAGAAATCAAGATTGCTTTTGTTTAATACCCAGAATGGTTTGATCTGATTCATTTTATATCGTGCTCATATTGATGAAGGATATCTGTTATCCGAAATATTTATAGTTACATTTGTTCGTTTATTGTCATTTTTGGTGATGTTGTACCTTTTAGATATATATATATATATATATATATATATATATATATATATATATAGCATATATTTTGGATTTTTTTAATAGTTCATACATATAGGTTTTTTTTTATATGTCTCTGATAGTGTTGATCAGGATTTAACACGTGTCACTATATGATCCAATCGCAGCTTACCGTTCAAAATTGATGACATTAGTTGAATGATTTTCTTCACGATTTGCTGCATATTTGAACATGTATTACGTGGACACTTTTTATTTATAGGATCAATCGTGCATTGGTGAGTTGATAGGATTTTATCTTTGATTAGATTTGATTTTTATATATATTTCCTGTCTTTTTTATTGAAATATGAACGTTGGTACCAGCATTTCTTTACTTTCAGCATTGTCCAGAAAACTATTCATGTCCATATGTTGAAGGAAAAAAAAACAAAAACTTACGGACCGACCATTTAGCTTCAAAAGGGGGTATCTTCTTTTCTGAGTAAGAACATTATTTATTATTTCAACGCTATCACCCAACTATTTTCATTTTTTTTCGAAATTAGACGATTATATACGGTATACGGAAAATCGGGAATCAGAACATTATTTTGTCATCTGCTTGACCACAATATATTTTTCTCATAAAATTGGGTATCAAAATATTTTTAGAAAAAGACATAACCCTTTTTTAAAGTTAAATGGTCAATCCCTTAGTGTACTGATATGAATAGTAATTTACTGGAATTGTTTGAAATATAGTTATTGATGCTAACGTAAATATTTCAATCAAAAGACAGGAAATATGTCGGTGAAACAAAAGTTCAAATCTAATTGAAATTTAAAGTGCCCATGAACTCTCTGATCATGCACGAGTGATTCTATTCATAAAAGTGTCCGTGTAACAACTAAAAGTGTCCATGTATCATCTAAAAGTGTCCGTGTAACACCCGTTAATGTACTGTTTTTCTATAGCTCTGCTGGGGTAAAGTCGTACAAGTTATACACGAAAACAAACGTTACGCTTAAATCCAGTTTGTTTTAACAGTCATATTTGAAATTTAAAATTTAAGTTGGACTTTCTATTTGGACAATTATCGAAATTTTATTTTCACTGGTCAGTCTTTTAAATGACAATTTTTTATCCCCCAAGTTCTATCAACTTACAACTCACATTTCATTAGTTAGACTATAGTAGATAGGGCAGGTCACGTCGAATTTCCTGTCAACCACTGTTTCGCAAGCATCCATAGTTCGCACAAAACTAAACGCTTTACAACAGATCAGGATTCAGGGAATTCGACGGAGAAATATTTTCAAAATTAGCTAAAATATTTTCAAAAGTAGCTAAGATGATTTCCCAAGGTAAATACTATAATATTTCATTTTTGTTTTCTTTGTTTTTTTTTTTTTTGGTAATAAATTTTATATTTCTTTTATATTTGTCAGTTTTGCTCTGTTGAAATTATTCGTTTTCAGTCAGACATTTTGTTTCTGTTATAGCACCACCAGCCACTTAATTACAGACAGCGTATATCAACTTTGAACAGGTCATTAAGATCAATTACGAGTGTATACCAATTGCAACATTCAGACGATAATCAATGTGTTCTAAAATATGTCACAATGTAATTTACGGTATACCTTCTTGGAGAAACTGAGTGGTTATAAATCAACGAGTGTTTATAATTTCATACGTTGTAGTTTTATCTTTTGCTCTTTGGCATGGCTTACATTTGTAGCACTCAACATTAAAAAAAATGGTTGTCGTTTTTCGATTTAAGAAAATGTGTTTAATTCAGTTTTCTTCCGCATTAACACAGTCTTTACACACTTGACACATAAAGAAATTCGTAACAATCAGAAATGTAGGCCATTAAGAGTTGCCATTATGAGCTTATAACATTCATGTCTGAAAGATATATATTTGTGGAAATTAAATAAGAATCCGAAATGCTATTCAAAGGAAAAGCAATTGTTAAAGAATATACCTAATTTTGATACAAATTAAGCATCTTATTTAAGAGATTCGATTCTTGTTGTTATTTCATTTTCATTAAGGAGTAAAAGGGAAGTAGTGGGGCTGACGTTGTGATGTTATCTGGCAAACTTTCTCACATACGGTTGCAAGTCAAACGACCTTTTTGTCATTCACGAAGCCGATTTTGAACAATTTGCTAGCCAAGGGTTACGATGTGGCCCCTCCTCTTCACCCTTTGGAGATTAAGACAGAATTTCTGTATACAGCTTTGTGTCATCTAGCGTCAGCCCTCTTCAAATAATTATCTTGATTAATGACAGCACTTGTAAATCAACTGTTTTGAAACAGAAACCTCATATATACGTTGGTATTTCTAACTTACAAGAGGAACATACATAAGATTAAAAACTTTTTAAACTGTCACTCAACATCGTTTTGAGGGTAAACTTTAAGACTCGTGCACTATCTGCACGTGGCAGTTGTTTATTTACATTTTCTGCATTTACAAGTGTTCATATATATATAAGGGCACATTTTTATTGGATGCAGGCAGTAACAACTGCGACCAATGGAAATCCTTACCTCATTGATCCGAAATTCTGACTTAACCTAGCTCTGAACCAATAAATGTACTATTAGTAGTTTTATTTAGTAGGTTAGATCTCAAAATGCCTTTTTAACCATTTCAACACGAATATAAAATGATGCATACTACAACAGATCTTTTATGGAGTTTATGGGTACAAAGAAAGAGTTTTCAATAGATATAAGAAGATGTGGTATGAGTGCCAATGAGACAACTCTCCATCCAAGTTACAATCCAAGCTTATTTTGTGTTTAAAACATCCCATCTAAATAAAATTAGTTGGTTTTGAAAGTTCTGTCGTAATGTGTGTGTCTTTTTTGTGTTTTTCAAATGACACTGACATTTATCAGATCGATTAGTAAAAAAACGGTTTCTTTATAACTCTTGGACTTTAAAACAAAGCTCAAATTCTTTTTTATGTAGATCAGAAGAATTAACTCCCGTCTGTTTACAATACTTAGTACAATGTTAACCTCTATTATTTTTCTTTCTGGTTGTCATTTATCTTGGATGAGCATCAAATATTAACCCCCGATACTGTAATCAGTATTTTTTTTCTGTGGCTACACCGTGGAATAAATAAATCCTATTAGGAGTTGGTCTTTTCACATTTAAAAGTGCTTTTACAGCACTGAAATGCCTTTAATGTCTTTGTTTTAATGCTTGTAGGAAGCTTATACTTTACATATGATGCTTGTCATATTTTTGCTTTTAATATATCATATATGTTAAATCTTTAGCAACAAGTATCAGCCCACGTCGTACAGTAAATTAAAAAATGCCATACAGAAAACGGGAAAATTCTGAGAAATCATCTCATTCAATGTTTTAAAGAAAATATAATTTATTATCAGGTTAATTATAGTTAAAGTAAAAAATAACACAGAAATGGAGAAGTCGTTCAAAAATAGGGAAATTATAATTATAATACTTTATGTCAGGGCCATCGGAGAAAAATGTTACCCAATCGTTTTTGTCTTAATTATGTTAATGACATAAAATTAATTTGAGTGATTGGAAATGTATTAGTTTCTTTTAATGCAAAACAAATAATATTATAATGCCAACAAGAATAAAAAATAATCATCAATGACATGACATATAAAATTTAATGATTAACTCTTATTGTTTATTCCCTTTAATTCGAATTCGAATTTTATTTTATCCCTTTTAATTCGACCAAATTCAAATTTGAATTATATATGTAGTAAGCGAGTTTTGTTTGTGGTGTTAACGTATAAAAAATCATATAGCTCAGTTTGAATTGTTTACATTTTGTTTGTTTTACACAACTACGATGCGTGTGTTTTCTTCCGAAAATTTACAAGACAAAACAAAATGATATAACCAGAAATCGCAAGTAATTTTTATGCCCCGCCACAAAGTGGTCGGGGTCATATAGTGTTACCCTTATCCATCATTCCGTCACATTCCGTCATTCCGCAACGAACAGTTATATGGACTTTTTTTCTAAACGCCTTCACATATTGAGCTGATTTTTAGTATGTGAGTCTAATATGATGAGTTACCGATCTAGTTTACGCTTGGTTCTTCTCCGCTAATTTGTGCTGAAATGACGGGCTTTGAACTTGGAAAAAATAATACGACTCCTAAAAATGGCTTCAAGCTTTTTTGGCGACCGGGACCATTCGGTAATCATTTGGTAACCCAAAGAAAAATCAGGAGGATATCAGGTGTCTCTGAAAGAAAGAGTATGCATAATATAAACATTACGATTTATACATTGCACTTTCCAAAACCAGGTCGTTTGTTTTTATTCTAAACTTTTATCAACAATTATAATTTTACATAGGTCCATTATAAATTATGACGTCAACATTGTCTTGCCTACTTCAGATTTTGCCATTCGAACGTACGAAAAAATACGATCATGTCTGATGACAGAAAGTACACCGTTTTGCTTGGCAGATCAATAACACAAAAGATTAAATTAACTCGAAGTTAGTCTGAATTAATTAGAGTTTCAACCACTCTATCTTTCTCCACTGTACATTAGCAGAGGGTATTATATATGACGAGTGGAGAAATATTGCATCACAAAAGATGCGGTGTAGGTACAATCTACTTGCACTGTGTAATTTAAGGTCAATTAACTCGTGGTAGCGAAAAAAGAGTATTCGAAATGATACCAACTATTGTCTGAAAAGAATCTGATCGAATTATTTCTTAGACAGCCGGTTCTAAAAATGAATTCGCCGTATAATGCACAAACGAATAAAGTGAATTTCATCAAACAACGAGACGTAAGAAAAATGTAGGTATTCAATAGGACTTTTTGTACTATTACTTCTGATAAATTGGCGCAAGCAAATATTTTTTAACCCCGCCACGATCTGTATATGCGTGTCCAAGTCAGGAGCCTGTAATTCATGTGTTGTCTTTTGTTACTGTATATCATATTTGTTTTTCGTTTATTGTTTTGTACATAAATTAGGCCATTAGTTTTCTCGTTTGAAATGTTTTACATTTGTCATTTCGGGGCCTGTTATGGATTACTATGCGGTATGGGTTTTGCTCATTGTTGAAGGCCGAACGATGACCTATAGTTGTTAACTTATGTGTCATTTGGTTTTTTGATGGAGAATTGTCTCATTGGCAATCATACCACATCTTCTAATTTTCAAATGAATCATTACAGTTGTGCTGCGTTTATTCTAATATTGAAAGAAATCTAGGAAATAAATGAATTTAGTTGATCATTTTTTAGCTCTGTGGGAAACAATATATCAACCACTTAACAGATAGTACATGAAGAAAATTACGAATGTCAAAATTGAATTCATGAAAATTAGATAACTTTAAATAATAATTCTCCCAACAGCAAATTACACATTTCCATTATTTATTGACTGCTTATATCAAATAAACCAGTAATTTTTGACTGTTTTAACGAGGACTCGAAGGATCGTGTTTCGCTATCAGCATCTGTCATTTTATTGAAAGTTTAGAACATAAGTGAGGTAGAAAAATTAAAATAATACGCAATTTTCTCATCTATTTCCAATCTAAAATAAACTAGGAGGTAATACTTTATTGCTTTAAGAACCACCCTAGAACTGCTAGTACATTTATTGAAAAAGAACTATTACGATATGACCCGATTGACATTAATTTATGAATACATGTATATGGCAAATCAGTTCAAAATCCTTTAAACTGAAAATATCATTTTGAAATTAGCGCGTCCGGAGCGCTTCTCTTGATTAAGCTTCACTAGGAACGCTTAAACCCAAAACTTTGAAAGCCAAGGATGTATAAGTTCAACAGAGACATGAAAAGAATAGCAAAATCAATCATAGGTACACTTTGAGGAAGTTTGAACATTATTTGTCTCAATATGTTATACACACACGACTATATCAACGGAAAATGTAAGCATTCCAGTACCAAAATATGACACTTTCGGGGAATAACATAATTTGTCATACCCAAACATTTGAAAGCCAGAGATGTATAAAAATGTAGAAACGATTAGTATATCATTCTTACATGTACTCTTTTTAGGATATTCAAATTCAACTATTTTTATCGAGTTTTGGATTTTGACATAATGAGTGAAATAAAACCAAGGGGCCATGCTTCTATTCATAAAGTAAACTTCTTCAATCTTTTCAAAGCTATATTAATTTCAATGATTAATAAAAAGGATGAGAACAATGGTCTCTTTAATTCAGATAAAAGAATCACGTGTGATGTCCCTGTAACGTCTCCAACAAGTCAAATTCACATAAAACTGCAATTTTACACATTCTTTTTGGTAAAATTAAATACGAATATTAGCTTTACCAAATATATATTTTACTGACATCAACATCTTATAAACATTTGTTGTAATGCATCTGTCTGTGTAATGCTGTTGTTAAAATACCTGTATCTAGATAATTATCTGACAATGCCATTTTGTAGTTTTTTTCTGAAATGCACGAAGTTTGAACACCATAAAAAGATATGCAAGAATAGTGCTATAGACCAAACAAACCTTTATGCACGGAGATTGTTCATCAATACAAATACCAAGACTTGACATACTAATGTATTTTGAAAATTGGAAGGCTGCTTTTTGACAGATTTACAGTACAATACTTTTTTGTGTTTCGAATTCAAGAGGTATTTGTTTCTATATCATACTTCCTACTTCTAATAATTGAGTCAATGCTTTAAACATAAAACAAATATAAATTTATATGGCAAACATCACAATATATAATTATAATAAATTTCATCTTTATACTGTTCAGAAAAGAAAAACAAACAAATTACAAACAAATAAAAATGACATTTATTGTCAAGAACTTTTACTGGAATTTTGAAACATGTTTTTTCTATGTAAATGTAATTAGAATGCAAAATTCTATTATAATTTGTAAAACATGTATAGAAAGAAAAGATCCGGTCAACAGCTATATAATACGTATAGTGTAATAAACTTAAGAACAAAGTGAAGGAAAGACAACACAATGTTAGAATGGATTTAATAGAAAATGAAAGGATATGGAGTAAATGTACATGGGACAAAATCGCACACAATACATAGAAAACATAGAAAATTATCAATGAACAGGGCTTTTATTCCTGATCTTCATCTTGACAGTTGATGTAAGGTCTTCAACAATGAACGAACCATTCATACCCTACAACAAGGTCAAGACGGCCCCTAGCGTCGACTTAAGCGGTACTATTGATAAAAATAAACCACAGTTCACCTTCTTGCTCCCCACCCGCCTCGGAGTGCCAACTTGTGCGATGCTTGTGTACGACGGTTAGTCAACATGTTACGTCTTTAACATTTGAACAAAATCAAATCCCAGTTTACGTATTATGTTATTTCTATTTTCTTTCTTTCTTTATTAAAGTAATAACTATATACGATAACAACACCGGATCTTAATGGCCTTCTATTTCTTTATTTTATCATTTTTATGACATTTTTCTCTATTCTATATATTTTAGCACCCACTTATTCTCTCTTTTTTTTTGTTTGCCTATTGTCTCTATTCTTTATCATTAGCCTATTTTTCTATTTTCTTTATTTTTGTTTGCCTATGTTTCGCTATTCTTTATTTTTTCCCTTTATTGTCTTATTTTTGTCCATTATTCTCTATTCAGTAAAACACACTAAGACCCTCCAAAATGTATTACTAGTATCCAACCATGTGAAAAGTGAACACACAATGATAGTTTATTATGGAACGCCACAGCTGTCTAATGTGGAACTCTGATATTACTTTATGTTGTTTTATTATTACTTGATGATATTTTGTCTTTACTTAATATGGTTTTGACATTACGTAATGATGTTTTGATATAACTCAATATGGAATAGTCATTACTTAATGATATTTCGATATTAGACGATATGGTTTCGTATTGACTTGATATAGTTTTGTCATTACTCAGTATGGTTTTGTCATTACTCGATGTGGTTTCATCATTATTTAATGTGGTTGTGTCATTAGTCAATGTGGTTTTAACATTACTTGATGTGAATGTGACTTAACGTTATGTAGTTGTTTCATTACATGATGTGGTTTTGTTATTTTGTAATGATGATTTGCCTATTCTTTATATGGTTTTAACATTACGTAATGATGTTTCAATTTTTGACGATTTTACACTACATGATGTGTTTGTTTCATTATTTGATGTGGTCCTGTCATTCTTTGATGTGGTTATCCCATTACTTGATGAGGTAAAATCATGTGACCAATTCGGAAAAAACCTGTTCTATTTTTAGATAGATTTCCATGTTGTATGTGCCTTGGATGAGTGTGGCCATCCATCGAATTAGAGTTCAAATTAAAGTTCGGGTTATTGTTTGAGTTAAACTTTGAGTTAGTCTTCGATTTCGAATTCAAGTCATTATTAGAATTAAAGTTTTAGTTAGCATTGAGTTTCGAGTTGGACATCGAGTTTGAGTCACATTTAACTGAGGTAGAGTTCTAGTTACAACATTAAATTTGAGTCATTTTTTAAGGTAGAGTTTGAGTAAGATTCGAATTTAAGTCTCATTTAGATTAATTAAGATTTTGAGTTGAAATTCGAGCTATCTTATATGAGTTCGTAATTACATTTTCTATCGCGGAACAAGGACTTTTGCTCGGGCTTCCGAAAAGAGGGCTCCGGGGTATGCGTACAAAAGATAAACAATGTTACAGTATACAAAACGCAACATAGAAGTTGAAATAAAGTTAGATGTGGTGTGATTGACAATGAGACAACTATCCATCAGAGTTTAAATGCAGTGGATGTAAGAAATCATATATAGGCAACCGTACAGCCTTCAACACACCGTATAGTCAGCTACAAAAGGCCACCATGCAACATGTGAAAAATTCAAACGAAAAACAAACGGTCTTATATATAAATAAACAATCTACAAAAAAGAAATGACACACATTTATACAACGACAACAATTGAACTTCATGCTCCTGACTTGGGGCAGGTACATAAAGAAAGTGCACGTGGCGGAGTTTAACATGTATGTGAGCGCTAAATCCTAACCTTACATCGGACTGTTACAGTTGTGTAACAGCACAACACGAGAAAAAAATGTAAACTAGACAAAGTGATGCCCCCGCACTCAACTCATTTAACCGTTTATACCCCAAAAATGACAAAAAAATGTTCAATTATCTCCCAAAAGAGCACACCTTCAATATATGTACAAACAGACAGTAAAGAGAAAACTTCCTAGGATTCAAACTGTAGGAGGAGTTATGCGGAATAACGATATACCCATAATGGAACGGACAGACGGACGGACGGACGGACAGGGGAAAACAATATGCCCCCCCCCCCCAACTTTCAGTTGCGGTGGCATACAAAACAGTTTCATTTGGCTGTTTCAATAGATTGGTATGACTGGGTAATATAAATCCATCGGGGTGATCTCGGATGCTCCAGAAAGGCACCCGTCGTGTTATTCGAGAAAGTACAAACCCAGTGATTTGGTTTTATTTTGTAGTTTACATTCAAGGAAAAGATGACGGTTTTATGGTTACGACCACTTGAACATGTCCGTCGTCACATATGAAACAGATATTCCAAAAAGTTTATTTTTCAATTAGTGCGAGGTAGATCAGGGAATTTAATTGATTACAAATAAAAGATTGATATTCGTATAAGTTCAAATGATCATTTACGCTAAAAAAAATCGGAGAATTCTTGTTTTATAGTATTGAAGCTTTGTCGCTTAGTCCGAGCCCCCCTCCCCCCGTTTCCCTGTAACTTTAGTGTGAGTTGATTTGAAGTGTTTCATTTGTTAACAATAAAGTTCAAGTCTGCGAGTACTCTCAAATCGTACTTTCTTGTTTATCTGACCTGTTGATACTAATTGTAATGCTTTTTTTGTTATTTAATGTTATTCAGGGTTATATCTGGTCTATATACCAGCTTTGATAAGTGTTTGGTACTAATATAAATTTCCACTTCGTACTATGAACATCAAAATTATTTATTTTGTTAAAATATTTCCTTTCTCTATTGTAACTGTATACGTATACCTAACAACAAAATTATTTTATTTACCTGTGTTTAAAGTTATTGCAAATGGCTGATATTTTTGTTCGAGCATATTGTTTTCTTAAATTGTTTAACATTTCATACCGATATAACATGTTACTTTTATTATTCTTCCCTTAGTTTATTTATTTTGAATTTACATTGTATCATAGGTCAAATTTATTTGTTCAGTGTATGTTCAATGGTGTTAATATGTCCTTTGATTGAGTTAAGCTATTTCAGTTGATATTTTATAGTGTGTCTTTCTATGTTGTGATGTTACACTATTGTTTCAGAAAAAGGGTGAAGGTTTGGTACCATTAAAACGTTTAAACCCGCTGCATTTGTTTGCACCTGTCCTAAGTCAGGAATCTGATGTTCAGTAGTTGTCGTTTGTTGATGTGGTTCATAAGTGTTTCTCGTTTCTCGTTTTATGTAGATTAGACCGTTGGTTTTCCCGTTTGAATGGTTTAACACTAGTAATTTTGGGGCCCTTTATAGCTTACTGTTCGGTGTGAGCCTAGGCTCCGTGTTGAAGACCGTACTTTGACCTATAATGGTTTACATTTATAAATTTTGACTTGGATGGAGAGTTGTCTCATTGGCACTCATACCACATCTTCTTATATCTATTTTGATTTGTGTCGAGCCTGCGACATCAATGTAGCGGCAGTGAGACACAACAAACCTATATTTCGTCGTCAATAGTGGCGTCGGCGTCTCCATCTCCATTTTTTAATTTCTATTGAGTTTAACCTTTCATTATACATGTTACTAAACATGTATGCCATGTATATTACTTTTAGAACATCATACTGGATTTGTTTACCTCGACTATTGTATCTGTATTTATATTGTATGTTTCTCTGTAAACTTGTATTTAGTTTTTAGAGAATAAAGTATCTATTTATCTATCTATAGATCGTCAGGTTTCTAGTTTTTTACATTTTTCATTTCGGGACCTTTTATAGCTTACTATAGGGTATGGGTTTTGCTCATTGTTGAAAACCATACAGTTTTGTTTTAGTTTAATAAAACCGAATTACATGTAAACTGTTTTGACATGATAAATTAGTAAACCTCCATGAAGTGTTTTAAAACTTGTATAGGAGTTATTCCTCAATTTCAAGAAAAGCATCTACAGAAAAACATTTTTTTTTTTTACCGATAAATGTACAGCCGATCAACATGACACTTTTACACTTACAGCAGCAATATCAGGCGAGACACAGGGTTCCGTGGAATATTTTACAAATTTATTACAAAAATACTGCTTCCGTTTGAGAACTTAGGATAAAACAACAAGACCAAGTGGTTTGGGGATATCCCAATTATGTCCGAAATACTATAAACTTTTGATACTTTTTCTTATTTTTATCTGCCGTTCCCCTTTTCATACCAAATAACTCTGAACAACCACTGAACTTTAATTTGAACTTTAACTCAATGGATAGTGATACCCATCCAAAGCACATTAAACAAACGATATATTGAAATCTGTTTAAAAATAGAACATATTTTTTCCGAATTGGTCACGTGGTTTTACCTCATCAAGTAGTGAGATAACCACATCAAAGAATGACAGGACCAAATCAAATAATGAAACAAACACATCATGTAGTGTAAAATCGTCAAATTTTGAAACATCATTGCGTAATGTTAAAACCATATAAAGAATAGGCAAATCATCATTACGAAATAACAAAACCACATCATGTAATGAAACAACTACATAACGTTAAGTCACATTCACATCAAGTAATGTTAAAACCACATTGACTAATGACACAACCACATTAAATAATGGTGAAACCACATCGAGTAATGACAAAACTATATCAAGTCAATACGAAACCATATCGTGTAATATCGAAATATCATTAAGTAATGACTATTCCATATTGAGTTATATCAAAACATCATTACGTAATGTCAAAACCATATTAAGTAAAGACAAAATATCATCAAGTAATAATAAAACAACAAAAGTTATATCAGAGTTCCACATAAGACAGCTGTGGCGTTCCATAGTTTATGATTTAAATTCTTTTCAACATACCATATCCATGAAACAACAGACAACATGACATAAATTACGAACTATTTTTAAAAGTAGCTCTTCTCAAGACAAATTCTTATTTAAAATCAACATTCATGCATGTATCTGGACATGTATAACTGTAATCCAGTTTATAACAATGTATAAGGCAGTAACAGCGCTATGATCTATCCAATCAAATACGTTTTCCTGTAACTTTAACCTCCTTGACATCCGGAACAAATCATTAAAGTGAAATGAATAAATAGATTTACGATGCGGAAACTGATACTAGTAATCGGAAAAAAACAATTGATCATATTGTTACATCTAATGGGATTACACAACAATGATGTAATGTATATCCAACTATGCTGAACCAACTTGTCAAACACTAGACAATTTTATAGATTTTGTACTAAAGTCTTTCTATTTAATGGAAGCTCAAAAGACACAGCGTAGACATATGTTCAGGTTTCATTTAAACTCTGAACCAATCAATACGCCTTTCCTGCTTCCATTTATCAATTATTTACTGCGATGTTTTTATGAAAAAATATATATAAATGAATGATAAAAGGAGAAAAAAAGTAAAATTTACCGTTTGATCAATTACTTAATATTAATTTTCATGTTGTTGCGGGAAAATGTTTTAAAGTTTATGTTTATGGATAATGATATTCAACAAACTGAAGGTAAAGATATAGTGGAAAAGGTTTATTTGCTTATTTCATTTCAAGTGTTTCTCTCTTTCGATATTAAACAACAGTTCTACTTCAATAGTTCCAAAGTGACATGTTTTATCTGTCAATTCATTCTATTTAATATTGAAGCATAAATGAAACAGACAATCACATAACACAGACTACAACAACTTCTACATATATTCTGACATAGAAAACATGGATTCTAATAAAATTGAGGCCAAAACTGATTCTATAATTTAACCGCCTCGGTTCGATTAGACATATGAAAGTGTTTTACGAAAAAAATGCTATAAATCTTTACATGACAGTAACCTGATTGAGGAAACCCAAATATTGATTGCAGGGCGAAATTCCTAACCAAATACATTTGCATATAAATATGTCAAGAGCCAATAACAAGACTAAATCGCATTAAAAGGCCTTTATAAAAAAGTTCCATGTTTGACAACTGGAAAATGAAAAAAACAAAACAAAAACAAAAATGAGAAATAAGTGGTTTAATTGTTCATGTCAATACTTTAACATCAGTATAAACTAAATACAAAATATGCAACCTTAAACTGAACGTTTTTTTAGGATTTAAGGTCAATATTTAAAAACAAAGACGTTGCAAAGTGGACAAATAAAAAAGTACGATATCAATAGGACTTGCCAATTGATTCAACGAACTATATTATCAGCATCCAAAGATGACCGCCATTTTACTTAATGAAGTTGTATTAGTGGCAAGTAAAAGGACAGACTACATTTTAATAAAAGACTGAATGATTATAATTTTGCCAATTGTTTGTTGACGTTGCGAAATGGACATTTTTTCAAAGACGCCACTTAAAAAGTTACTAGAACAAATCGATTTGAACTTATCTAAATATTTGAAAACTTTTTGCAATATGTTCAGATGTAGTTCTATGACGAAACATTAAAAAAGGAGCAAAAAAGATTAGTAAATTGTATGAAATTTTGAAAGTTTGAATAAACATTCAGATGTGGACAGAGCGTTTTTGCTGTTTTTGAGCCCTTTGGTCTGATATTTTGAGTGAGTCTTTACCCGTAAGCAGACAAAAAGTTGTCTTTAATAAGTACAATTTATAGACTGAGACAAAAAAGAAAATAAAAATATATATGTTTTTATTAAAATTTAAGCCCTGGACAGTGAAAGTATACTTTTTTTGAAAAACGCCCTAACAACGTGAGACGAACAAATGAAAAGATACGATAAAAAGCATTACACATATTGGTTTCAATGATGCTCTTCAATATTTTCTTCGCACCAGGTACAAAATGTACTGTAAAGCCATAGTTTGTTCGCTAAAAAAGTAATGAGCCAGGGATTTGTTAAAGAATGTCTCCTCCTATATAATAAACAATTGTATCGGAAAGTACCAAGATATAATATTATAGATAAATATTCAGTGTCGCCTTCACAAAAATAACAGCATGGTCTTGAATTATAGGTTCTATGTGCTGACGTTTTGTATCATTTTATTTACTCTTATATTAGCATTTGTCATGAAATCACACAACATATTATGAATATCCGTAAGTATTCAGGGTGACATGCAATAAAGCGTATAATAAACTCCTGTCGTTCGCACCATATTTTTTTTCGAGCGTCACTGATGAGTCTTTTTTAGACGAAACGCGCGTCTGGCGTACAGAATTTCAATACTGGTATCTAAGATGAATTTACATACTAGTACACAAAAGTTTAATTAAATATTGTTAATATTATTTTTTTTTATTAGCACCAGGTGATGAAATAACAACAGCAGCAAACAAAGCTTCCACTGTATTATTATAACACAGATACAAAAGGCTGACAAGAAGCGGCAACAGTTTACAATTATGACGAACGTGTTGTAAATGTGAACCCACAAAGTTATGGCAGAAAACCTGTCAATCAAATAGAAAACATATTGTACAATGATAGCCATACTGCAGAAATAATCAAAAGTACAGGAAAGGCTAGTTACAGCTATCTAAAAAAGGAGACAATATCTTGATGCTGTCGCCTTATTACATGTTTAAGCTGTCCATTGATTACCGTAATCATTTGTGGGATAGCCTTTTTCGTTATGAAGGACAACATTCCAGACTTGTTTTCAAAATGTAAGTAGGTCAAAACTAATCAATATATGAAAGATATAAAGCCTATAGTTTTCGTATGTCAAACGCCCTTTTCGTTTTCATATGACTCATCAGTCACGCTCGAATTAAGATAGCTGGAACGCCAAATTTATTTCGAAGTTGAAGAGCAATGAAAACATCAAAATAATAGACAGTTTTGCCAATATGACTAACACCATCTGTGACCGGGAGTAGAACAATCTAAGGTGTTCGTGATATGTCATATCAGCACACTCGGCTTATGATACGCCAGACCCGCATTCTGTCTACATAAAAATCATCAGAAATGTTCGAATCAAAACAGTTGGAATATGTATGACTGCTTATGACAAAAAAGTTCTCTTTTTCTTCTTAATGTATCTAAAAGAGAGGTATAAAGGAGATTGTACAATGCCATACTTTATATATATATTATACTAAAATTAAGTATTGGACTTAAAACTTTTTATTCACTAAAGGCCACACATGAGGCATGATAGTACAAACAAACAATTTAAACAAATATAATGCATGAACAAAATGAAACATATGTACATGTACAGAAGTATCCAGAAAGGTAAATATCACTTTAATATTGACATTATAATTTTACCGATTTTAGACAAGACAACAAGAGTGAATTTATCATGAATTCATCAAAAAATATCTCTAATAAAGAAAAACATTACAAATGTGAGATATTTAGATATACTGTAAGAATGGAGATTGGCATGGGCAGTGGGTTTTCATAGAGTTATTGTTCATTGCATAGTTTCTTGCATACTGCAAAAGAACTACAAAATTCACTAGATAGATTAAAATGTTATTGTGATAAATGGAACCTCCAGATTAACATTGATAAGACAAAAGTGATCATTTTTAACAAATCTGGTAAAATTCTAAAAGACCATAATTTTATATATAATAATGAAACTGTAAAAATTGTGAATGAATATAAATATCTAGGTATTATATTCAAACCTTCTGGCTCTTTTTTGAAGCCATTAATCAATTATCTAAAAAGGCTTGTAAGGCAATTTTTGTATTCGCAAATCATTATACTCAGAAAATATGAATGTGAATTTACATTTCAAACTATTTGATACTTGTGTAAATAAAATTGAGAATGGAAATGGGAATGTGTCAAAGAGACAACAACCCGAACAAAGAGCAGAAAACAGCTGAAGGCCACCAATGGGTTTTCAACACAAACCCATTTTGCTGTATTGTAGTGAAGTTTGGGCCATGTCCTTACTTATCAAAAACAGTTCTAATTTTGATGTATGTTACGATTCTTTTATACCTAACAAATTGCAGCTCAAATTTGCAAAATACATTTTAGGTGTGTACAAGTCAGCAACAAATATTGCTATCCTAGGTGAATTGGGTCTTAACCCTCTCTCTCTCTCTCTGTGACTGCATTCAAGTCTAATATTAGTTACTGGTTATATTTATTAAAGGCAAAAGATAAAAATTGATATATTGGTCTTATAAAGACAATGTTTTACCTAAAAATAGTATATTTGATAAACTAAAAGATTTTTAAATCTTATTGGCTTTGGATTTGTCTGGGAAAATCAAGGTACCTTTTCTAAGTCAAAATTAATTTCATCTATTGTCAACAAACCAGAGGAAAGATTTAAATATTATTGGGAGGGGTTACTTTAAAATGATGACAAAAAGGCAGGCGATAATAATTTGAGAACATACCGTAATGTTGAAATAAACTTTTGCAGAGAAAAGTATTTATTCACAGATATTGACAAAAAAGCATTACAACATTTGTTAAAATACGAATTAGCAATAGTAACTTATATATTGAAAGAGGTCGATATCTTAAATTGCCAGTAGAGGATAGGATTTGTAAACTGTGTAATTCAGGAGTTGAAGATGAATTTCATTTTATTGTTACATGTACCACACTAAAAAGCCAAGGGAAGAACTATTTAGAAACATTACTTCTGTTATACCTTCTTTTTCTGATTTTTCTCAGTTTCTTTATTATTATGAGGCTGACTTCATACAGGAACTTCTTAGGAAGAAAGATAAGAAGTTAGCAATATCCTTTAACTCTACGTTCCGCTATATAGATGATGTTCTCTCACTAAATAATACAAAATTTGGTGACTATGTTGAACGAATCTATCCCGTCGAACTAGAGATAAAGGATACTACAGATACAGTTAAGTCGGCCTCATTTCTTGACTTACATCTAGAAATTGACAATGAGGGTCGGTTGAAAACAAAACTTTACGACAAAGAGATGATTTCAGCTTCCCAATTGTGAACTTTCCATTTCTATGTAGCAACATTCCAGCAGCGCCTGCATACGGAGTATATATCTCCCAATTGATACGATATTCCCGGGTTTGTGTTTCCTATCATGATTTCCTTGATAGAGGATTGCTGCTCACAAGGAAGCTATTAAACCAAGAGTTCCAAATGGTGAAGTTGAAATCATCCCTTCGTAAATTTTACGGACGCCATCACGAGTTGGTTGACCGTTATGGAATAACCGTTTCACAGATGATATCGGATATGTTCCTTATGTCGTAACTACAATACCCTTCCCTTTTCACGAATGTGACTTACCGAATTAGACTATTTACCGGATTTGTTATAACATAAGCAACACGACGGGTGCCACATGTGGAGCAGGATCTGCTTACCCTTCCGGAGCACCTGAGATCACCCCAAGTTTTTGGTGGGGTTCGTGTTGCTTAGTCTTTAGTTTTCTATGTTGTGTCATCTGTACTATTATTTGTCTGTTTGTCTTTTTATTTTTGGCCATGGCGTTGTCGGTTTGTTTTCGATCTATGAGTTTGACTATCCCTCTGGTATCTTTCGTCCCTCTTTTAAGTTTATAGTAAGCAGTAATGACTTAGATGTATGTAAAATATGTATTTTAGGCGTCAACAAGATGTATGATATGAATTTGTCTTTAAAACAAGACGTATAATACTAATCACTCACTTTTGTATAAATTTTATTTCTACTGAATTAAAATATATTTTCATTGTTGTGTAGTAAGGGAGTTACCTGTAAATTCTTTGTAATAACTAAGACATATATAACATGGGACTTAACTCTAATTAACTCAGCCGTGGTATCAGTGATGATAATTGATCTGTTCAATGTATTGTTGTTTTTATAATTTCGTTCCATTTTATAAACACATGTATATGTTTATTTTGTAATTGTTGTATTTGATGATAGTCCAATGTCTGGACTTTATTTCAATAAAAGTACTTACTTACTTACTTATAATGTTCCGGATGCTGTTATTTAGAATATAGAGTTAGAAAAGAAATTTGATGAAGAATGGTGGTTGTTATTGTATGTGCCTCTCAGCCTACCAAGATGTGAGCAAGCTTCCCTAGAAAACTATAAAATATGTCTTTTCTCGAATGTGTCCATTCCGCGGGGCTTCCTACAACACTGTCAATTAAATATGTGTTTCAGGACAAACACAAATCTATGTCAAATAAAAAATCATTTGACTTCATTACATTAAAGTGCATATATTTTTTTCACCATGGCATATCACAGTTCATATTGAGATTCTGTTTTGTTTTTAATATGAATAAAAGGAAATGGGGAGTATAAGTTAAACCAATCCATTCATTATAGGCAAGGCTCATTACTTGTCATTCAGCCATATCCATATTTTCATTCCATTGACCATCAATCTATTCTTCTTTTCTTCCTTCCTTTAAATCTTACCAACCCAACCACATAAAAACGAGAGAAATCTAGAGGTTAACACTCAGTCTTCGATGTCTTTACATTATGTCAATCTCTAAAGTGTCACTCTACAAAAAAGAAATTAAAATTGCAGAATGAATTAAAAAAAAGTGTTCATTATTGTTATTTGTATATGTATTGCTACGTATTGAAAAGTCTCTGGACAGAATGTAACATTACATGTGGAAGAGGTGTGCAAATCTGGGTCAAACAACAACTGAAACTCACAACGTTGCAATGAAACGTCAGATTGTTTTAAAGGAAAATGTTCAAGTAGTTAAAGTACCTTACACAGAACTGCCATTACTAAGTGTCTATCGTGAAATTTTAATATCTGAAAAATGTGCCAAAAGAATAAAACAAGCTACCTTTTTCCGGCACTGCACTTTGTTAATATAAGGACACATGGCATTGGTATTCGCAGTACATGTATTAATAAAAACACAATGAAATGATTTCTAGATGGTTGTTTTTGTCGTCATGTTGCCGTCTCGTTGACGTATTCCCATTTTACCTTTCATTTTGTGTTTTGATGTGTAACCAAATCATATACTAGTATTTGAATAAATACGATAAAATAACAACTATCGTGTTTACCATTAAATGGACTTTATAACAGTGAGGTCATCTTCGCTAGCCAAGGATTACGATCCAGTCCCCTCCTCTCAACCCTTGGCAGATAAGCCAACAATTGTGATTTCAATGCTGCTCCATCTACCGGTATCTCTAATCTGTATAATAAATTCTGCCAGTCAAGGCACACCTCCATATATAGCTGGAGTGATATCCATCACCACCACGAATATAAATTATTATCACACAATTAAAAGTTCAATCCACCATAATATTATATACACAAACTGTCAGTTTATAACGTACGCGACAGGTTCATTTAAAATCTAAAATTATTTTAACAAGTATTGATAATTTGGACGATACTGAGTCACTTACATAACCTTAAATATTAACCTTAAACTTTTCTTCTCCTTTTCGGTTGTTTACTATCGTAACCGTGTTGTATGAAGTAAGTGGATCATTTTCCTGCATTGCGGTTCTAGAATTTTGTATATATTATCCACTATTTGATCATTGTTTTTTAAAAAGTCACGCTCATTCTGACTACACCATTCTTGTTCAATGACAGCACTTGAACTCTCTTCATTGTGGAGGTTTAAAAATGGTTGTGTCTAATATTTACAAACTTCGTGAAGCATGAACGGAAAATATACGTTGGCATTCCAACATTTGCGCGAGAGACATACCCAGGAAATTCAGTAAGTTGATTAAGAACTTTTAAATTGTCACTAAATATGGTGCTATGTTTTGGGGGTAGAGACATGTTGCACAATCAGCACGTGGCAATTGTTTATTTACATTTTATACATTTACACCTGATCATCTTAAAGACATTTTTTGATTGGATGCAGCCAGTTACAACTGCGACCAATTGAAATCATTACAACGTGGATCCAAAATTATATCTTAATCCGCCAAGGGTGGAGAGGACTGGATCGTAATGCTTGGATAGCGAAGATGCAGTGAGGTGTGCATCCACATACAAAAAAAAATCCTACTTGAACAGCAGGGTACATGTTTGTATGGAGAAATATTTGTTAAAATTAACATTACAAAAGTTTAATTTTATAAATCGATGTAAAACAATGTGTCTGCACGAACATTTATTTCTCGATCGTAAGACATCAGAATCGCCGTCTGATCTGTACATTTACCGATTGTGTACGGTAAAAGAGGGGCAAAAGATACCAAAGGGACATACAAACTCATAAGTCGAAAATAAACTGACTACGCCATGGCTAAAAAAGAAAGAAAAAGACAAACAACAGTTCACAAAACACAAAATAGAAAACAAAGACTGAGCAACACGAGCCCCACCAAAAACCGGGGATGATCTCAGGTGCTCCGGAAAGGTAAGCAGATCCTGCTCAACATGCGGCACCCGTCGTGTTGCTAATATAAGTACACACCTGGTGATAAAGTCTAATTCGGTAGGTCACATTCGGGGAAAAGGGGACGGGATTGTAGTTACGACAATTGGATCATATCCGTTGTCATCTGTGAAAAGGATATTCCATAATGGTCAACCAAATTGTGATGGCATCCGTAAAATTTACGAAGGGACAATTTCAACTTCACCACTTGGAACTCTTGGTTTAATAACTTGCTTATGAGCAGCAACACTCTATCAAAGAAATCATGATAGGAAATACAAGCCCTGGAATATCGTATCAACTGGGAGATATATACTTTGTATGAAGGTGCTGCTGGAATATTGCTACATAGAAATGGGAAGTTCACAATGAGAAGCTGAAATCATCTCTTTTGTCGTAAAGTTTTGTTTTCAACCGACCATCATTGTCAATTTCTAGATTTAAGGTAACTAATTATTCCTTATTGTGACATTTTGTACAAATCAGGAGACTCTTTCCAGGTCGACATATCCGGTCTCTCTTTTTTTGAGCATAAGCAGTTCTTTATCGCTTACCTATTAATTTTTTTTCAAAATGATTTTACGAGTTTTGACTATCGGTAAATTACCCTGTTTCTTGTATTATAGGTGTGTTTCATTTAGATGGTGCTTTGGCAATATATATTTTATGCTGAAGCAAATGATAAAATATAATCTGTTAAAGCACGTTTTTACTTGTAACTGTTTTAGCTTCTAAATAAGAAAACAAGAATATGAAGGTAAACGTCAATGTCAATGAAACAGTAAACCTTTAACACACACAAACTTGAACAGTAAACCTTCAACACACACAAACATAAAACAGTAAACCTTCAACATACACAAACTTAAACAGTAAACCTTCAACACACACAAACTTAAACAGTAAACCTTCAACACACACAAACATAAAACAGTAAACCTTCAACACACACACACACATGAAACAGTAAACCTTCAACACACACAAACATAAAACAGTAAACCTTCAACACACACAAACTTAAACAGTAAACCTTCAACACACACAAACTTAAACAGTAAACCTTCAACACACACAAACATAAAACAGTAAACCTTCAACACACACAAACTTAAACAGTAAACCTTCAACACACACAAACTTAAACAGTAAACCTTCAACACACACAAACATAAAACAGTAAACCTTCAACACACACAAACTTAAACAGTAAACCTTCAACACACACAAACTTAAACAGTAAACCTTCAACACACACAAACATAAAACAGTAAACCTTCAACACACACACACACATAAAACAGTAAACCATCAACACACACACACATGAAACTTAAACAGTAAACCTTCAACACACACGAACATAAAACAGTAAACCTTCAACACACACAAACTTAAACAGTAAACCTTCAACACACACAAACTTAAACAGTAAACCTTCAACACACACAAACCTAAACAGTAAACCTTCAACACACACAAACCTAAACAGGAAACCTTCAACACACACACACATGAAACAGTAAACCTTCAACACACACGAACATAAAACAGTAAACCTTCAACACACACAAACTTAAACAGTAAACCTTCAACACACACAAACTTAAACAGTAAACCTTCAACACACACAAACTTAAACAGTAAACCTTCAACACACACAAACATAAAACAGAGAACATACTGTCATCTACAAAAGACAGATACCTAGTATATAATTAATCTCAATGTAGGCAGTTCTGCCTCATGTCAGGTAAATATATTAAAAAAGAGATGTGGTATGATTGTCAATTCGACAACTATCAACCAAATTTCCAATGGAATGGATGTAAGCATTTATAGGCAACCGTACGGCCTCCAAGAACGAAAAAAAAACCCATACCGTATAGTCGGCTATAAAAGGCACCGACATAAAAATACTAAACAGTGCAGTCGAGAAAACTAACCGCCTAATTTAAACAAAACAATTTATGAAAAACAAATATTACAGTCATGAACCAACGACATCCACTGAACTACAGGCTCTTGACTTGGGACAGGCACATAAAGAATATGGCGGGGTTAAACATGTTTGTGAGAGCTCAACCTTCCCCCTAAAATGGGACAGTGGTGTCACAGTACAACATAAGAACAAACTATAAAAATCAGTTGAAAAGTGCTTAACTCATCAGCAGCAAAGCAGAATAAAAATCTAACAAAAGCACAGACCGGACGTGGCAGGGTATTTATACATCCCTAAAAACAAAAAAGACACAAAGTACGGATCTGAGATTACCCACAGTTACTGGCAGTTCAAAGCAAATAACAACTAATAAAAAATCATGTATCTAAGACTAAACTATCAATCAGAACACAGCCAACATCTCTGGGATCTAGTGTAAAGACATTAACAGTCAGAGAAAAACACGACTTTGTGCAATGACAAAATGTAGGTATGGACAGATTGTAGTACCATGAATGTGCATATGTGCATAAGTTTGCCAATCTTACATTGTACTTTGCTTATAATCGAACGGAGACATCGAGATTCCTTTTTTTATTCTTGTTTTGTTTTGTGGGGTTGCTGTCTCATTGACATATCTACAAAATATTTTTTTATTCACATTACAATATGAAACACATACATTTAGATTTTATTGTACGTTGACATCAATAAACTCAGGAAAAAGAAACTGATAGATCTAGCTAAACGTTTGATAATCTTGATAATTCGCTTGTTTTTACTTTTGCCACCGTACAGTGTGATTTAATGTTGTGTCCTCATCTGTCTGAATACAATGCAAGACGAGGGAATAATTGAATGAATAAACAATGGACGTTTAATTGAATATTTTTTATTTAATACGTCATCAATTGGAATTTTAGGGTTGTTGCTGACATGCTAAGGAACGTATTATACAAAGATTCTGAACAGTAAGAAAGAAGGCAAACCTTCGAACGTATTACTGACGCACTTGTACACGAATTGCTGATGGATTTTTTCTTATTGTTTTTCAGCTGATGCCTTGACATTAGATATGAGATATGACCGATCAGTGTCACATTCCGATGTATATAAATCCTAAGTCCTTACAATGCTTAGCAACGTCTACAGTAGTAACATACCTACTAAACCTAGTAAAGGCTTGAACAATTATATTGAAGCAATTGCAGATACATGTATTCAAAGCAATGAACTAGTGTATTATGAAGTACAAATGTCTAACACACTTGTTGAAACGCTAAAAGGCACTGGATTGTGTTAGAAATTGGTCTTGCAGAATACAGTACAGTGGATGAATAATTATACGTTGGGAATAAGAATGTCAGTGGATGGGCTTTCATCATCTAGAACCGAGATCTTAACCATCACATATTGTTATCGGCTATACATATTGATACAATGATACCTTTAAAATTGGTCAGCGACAATACAACTGGAACAAAAGTAAACAGAACATTTAGTGTTCTGGCAAACAGACAAATGAATGAGTTTTCGCTTCATCAGAGCAATTTGATACTGTACACTTTTAGGACTGTTATTTTTTGTAGAGAGTTTATGTCCAGTGTTTGGTGTATATAGTCCTAGCCATGTGCATGTACAGATACAAATCTTGCATCCCCGAAACTTGACTGTTTTGTCGTCGTTATCATAAAATGAAAAACAATCCTTAACAATATCATCAGATATGAAATATAACTATAATACTAAAATATATTATGAAAGAATCTTTGAATGGTTAGATAGATACGTGAAAATTTGGTCAAATAATTTTGGTTCAATGAATTTCAAGGTTAACTATACATATCGCATTGATATCAGATTTTATATAAAAACAACTCATTAAGTAAAAACAGAAATTTGATACATTTCGTTTGTATTTCTGAGTTAAAAAACTCTTTGTTAAAATGTCCGTCTATAAATTTAGAAATTATTGAAAAGCTAGAGTTTGAACTCCATCAGACAAAATTAATTTAGATAGATAGAGAGTTGTCTCATTGGCACTCATACCACATCTTAAATCTATTGGCTAGTAATTTATGTCTTTTTTGGTCGTATAGCTTTTCAAATGGTTCGGTTCTTATACATACTTGGCTTTTAAATATTCGGCTTTGAGCGTTCCTGATGAAGTTAAATCCAGTTTAGCTAGCTATAAAACCAGGTTTGATACACCATTTTCTACAAAAGGAAATGCCGGTATCAAGTCAGGAATATGATAGTTGATTTCTACTCGTTTGATGCTTTAGAGCTTTTGATTTTGCCATTTGATAAAGGACCTTCCGCTTTGAATTTTCCTTGGAGATCGGTTTTCTGTTATTTTACTTTTTTCTCCTTAAAGCGCTTCCGACGCATGAAATTGAAAAAAAGGAAATTATTTGATAAAAGTGGTGCTTCCACTTTCTGGATAACAAGATAAAGGCAACAGTAGTATACCGCTGTTCAATAGTCATAAATCGATTGAGCGAAAACAAATCCGCGTCACAAACCAAAACCGAGGGAAACACATCAACTATAAGAGGAAAAAACAACGGAACAACAGAAACGGACTATTTGATAACAACTGCCATTATCCTGACTTAGTACAGGACATTTTAGGAAAAATGGTGGGTTGAACCTGGTTTTATGGCTAGCCAAACCTCCCGCTTATATGGCAATGTTAAAAATACCGCTAAAATGACAACATTACGTGACAGGAATACAATACAAATAAACACAAGAACACTCAGGACAGAGAAATACATAAATAAATTAAAAACCAATTGTTCAGAGAACAATTGAAGGTCTTTCCACCCATGTAGATCTATTTTGATATAGAACTATTAAAATTCGGTTTAAAATATCATATCCAGCGTCAAATGATAGCTTATTGTACACTGATTCCAAAAAATATATGGTTTCTATACGTTTTTTTCTAAATAAGGGAGATACATTGTTACTTCCGGTTCGAAAAATGTCATTTCCGGTTTTTTTTATAGTTTACCTGATTCCAAAAATATATGGTTTAGTATACTTTTACATTAAATAAGTATAAAAAAATAGCTACTTCCTGTTTACACATTCTCACTTCTGGTTGGCTTTTCCATGGTCAAGTGGCTTGCAACGTAATGCAAAACGTCCCATGGCTTTATCATGTATACATATGAGGTAAAAGCAAAGGTCAATATCTAGAACGTCAAATTCACCTATGACCTTGAGCTCAATTTCAAGGTCATAAACCAAGGGCTTCAAATCAAAAGACCATAGGTCTTAATTATATATGGGTAATGAGTTATATCACTATATGCCTAATTTTTAATATAAGAGGGGAGAAAACTCCAATTTAATGTTAGTGTACCCTTTCAACCAAAATTTATGTGTTACAACATGTCGCAACTAACAATTTAGTAAAAATATGTTGTCGATATCTTATACGGTTTTTGAAAAGAATTGAAAATAAGCCAAAATCAAAATTTAAAATATGACCTTGACATATATGCATAAGGGGAAATAACTCTCATATGGAGTGTTCGTATGGCTTCGGTTAAATTGGACAAATCATGCGAAGGATATAACGAGCAATTTTATAAAATAAATTTGTCGCTTTCTTATACGGTTACGGAGGAGATGCAGTCACAAGGAAAACAGTGTTCGGGGAGATAACTCCTACAAAGAAAAGTATTCGGTTACGCAGGGTGAATTTCAAAGGCGTATGAACTGTTCGATATCATATACCAAACATCTAAGCGACATCTTGCGAAACAAAATTTATACGCAAGAAATAAAAGTGGCTGAAGAAGAAGAAAAAAGTAATAATCAGAACAAATACAATAGGTCTTTCCACCGAAAAGTGGAAAGACCTAATAAATAATACCAGATTGACGAAATTAGAATTTGATACAATGTACTTTATGTGTAAAACATTTGAAGACTCATATTAAACCATCCTACGTAATAAAAACGGTAAATTTGCTAGACATACTTTATGGAACTGTAGTGAGATGATGTAGGATGTTTTCTTACCTTAATAGCTTCGATAATTTGAATGACAATTACCATTAACTTGACGAATTTTTTATTTAAATAATCAAGAATTCTCTAGATATGCTATGACAATTTACCAAAGGGAACTTACTTAAAAAATCTAATATGAGAAGCGTTCATTTTGTTTTCGAAAAATTTAAACATAACTAAATATGTATTGATTAACAGTTAAAACTTATTGTCCTCATCCTGTCGATGGCATGTATTTATATGTTGGCATTGTAAAAGGTACTGTTTTTAAAGTCTTTACATTATATTCTATTGATCATTACTGCTTTGGTCTGATAGAACATGATTTGTTTATTAAAACTGTTGTTGGCTTTGAACTTGCTTTTTGTAATTGCTAGTACTCTTAGGTCTGTACTTTTTGTCTATTGTCTTTATCTAAGTTGTGTTTTTGCTTGTGTGACGAGTCTAGGCTTTATATAATATCATTTCATGGGCTCTTTGATGGTCCCACAGGCCGACACGAGGATGATTTCTTCAGAAGATAACAAGAACAGTATACACGTTTCATTAAAGAATCTTACTTTCTTATCACAAAACTTTTTGCTGACCATTTATGAATTTTGACATTAAAGTTTTCGTATGTGCTATGCGTAAGACAGAAGTGTAAAACCTGAACTTTGCAGAAACATATATAATTAATCAGCACTATTCCATTTTGAAAGTACGGTATTGGGTTAAAACTGAAAGTTTTAAAATATTGTAAATCTTCTGTTATAAATGACCTAGGCATCATTGATATTGGTAACAATGATGTCTTTAAAATATGTAATATAAATGCACTGTACTGTTGAAAGGCGAATTAAACGTAATTGGATGGTATTTTAGATTTTTATGAAATGCTTATGCATTCATTTCAGCTGCATCTAAATATCTAAAAAATTGTACGTGTATCATTTATACCTTCAGAGATATAATTAATAAAAACTACATTAACGGTACAAATTTTGCTGCACAAGATGCCCATTTCGAAAATTAATGTCTATTCAGAATGGCTTGAGGTCAAAATATATGAAACAGGAAAAAGTTATAGAATGTATTTAAAACAATTCTGTTTAAATATGACATGCAATTACTGGCAATCCAAGACAGCAGTAGCTTACTGTTGTATGAATTTCATATATCCATTAGAAATATTCCAATCAAGGTACAGACAAAAACTAAAGGACTTCAATAGGAGCTTGACTGGGTGCGTCCACGGGATAAACGGCAATCGTGAATAGGACAAATCAATAAATTTATAGATCAGACGACTATTCTGCTACATAAAGATCCTAGACCGCGAAAAATGTAACTAGAGAATTGACACACAGACAAATCGTATCGATCAACATTTTCGTGATGGTTACATTTCAGTTTAAATGAGTAATGAAAATATAAAGGGCTTATTTAAAGGTAAAGTAAAGGTAATGAAATCCCTGACTTGAGTATGTACAAGTGATATACGTATTATGTTCAATGAAATCTTTAAATTCATTATAGACGCGAAAATAGCGAACAAGTTGCTCTATATATGTAGGACCCGGAGGTGCTATGGGTACGCTGAATTACGATGGTCACGCTGAAGTGCGATGGTCTACGCCGAAGTGCGATGGTCCGTTCGCTGATGTGCAATGGTCTATTTGAAGGATGATGGCTAGTTTTAAGATTTACAGATGTACAATTACATGTATTATGAGAAGTGCTTGTAGATTTATTAATATTTAGTATATAAATTTACATTCATTATTGTCGATGTCTGTCCTTAATTACAGTTGCATACTAAATAAGAGATCGTCCTCTTTGATTTTCTACATGTGGACATAATTCTGCATTAACATTTTATTTTTACTTTGTTCCTCTCATGAGTTCCTCGTTTACCGAATTATTATAATACGGAGAGTAGGTCTGCGGACCTGTATGCAACGCTCTATTGTACGTTCAAAAGAATCTTTTGTAGATTACGAAAAGAAAACCGCGACAGAAGGTTTACTTTCCCTTCTCCATCAATCACTCCCCGTTTCTCGCAGTATTTAAAGTTTGTAGTCCCTTTTGAACTTGAAAGCCTGGAAAACTGCTTCTAACAAACAAATTAATTTCTACATTGAAATGAAAAGCATTGAAAATGTAGTTTGTGTAGATCATCTCACTTTAGCGTTACCACTATCGAACTTCGGCGAAGATATCAACAAGATAGAGTCGAAATGCCAACATCGCACTTTAGCGTGATGAAAAACGCACTTCAGCGTCAAACTATTGAACCCCAGCGTGACTTTCGCGGTTTGGAGTACCATCGCGGATCAGAGTCCTATATATATTAATAAAGTTGAACATCATAAGAAGAAGTGAAAGGAACATCACCATAAAAAAAAATTAATAGGGAACGAAAAATCGTCCATTTTGTCGTACATACAGCCCTTGGATGGTGTAAACTTCCCCCAAAAACGTGTATGGTGTAATGGTGTATGACATATGGTGCAATGGTAGAAGGTGTATGGTGCTATGGTGTATGGTGTAAGGGGAATGGTGTAATGGTGTAACGTGCGATCGGGAATGGTGTGAATGAATGGTGTACGACATTTAAAACTATGCAAAATATTGATAAGTACTGATTTTTAATTTGATACATTTATTTACAATATTGTGATCAGAATTCGTTTTTTAAAATACATAAATAATTTTGTAGTCGCACAGTTTCTTTGAAATTAAATTGCATTATGGTGTAATGTGTAAGGTGTGTTGTGCAAAGGTGTAACATGTATGGTGTAATGGCACAGGGTGTATGGTGTAATGGTGTATGGTGAATGGTGTAATGGTGTATTGTGTTAGTGGAAAGTTTACACCATCCAAGGACTGTATGCGTATTCCCGTGTAGACTTGAAATATATAAATTTAAGAAAAAAAAGTTGTTATCGTTTGTATATCGTTTTGTAGGTCCGGTTGGATATTTTGTTATGTCTTATGTTCGCTGTTGGAAATGACGTGGCTCGGTATTTATATATCCCGCTTTCGGGCATTCTGTTGTTACTTTCTTATACGTGTGGGTCCGGTGGGTCATTTTGTGCTGAGTTGTTGTCTGTTTATTTCGTTTGTGGTTTGAATTCTGTATTTTCGGTACATTTCATATATTTCTTATTTGTCAGTATAGTCGAGTTACTCGTGGTTCGTCTACAGGGTTTTTGTTTTATGTTGTTTGTTTTCATGTGTGTTTACTGTTTGGTCTTATTTGATCTTGCCTTATATTACAGTTATTTTATTTTTATTTTCTATATGTATGTAAAAGTTAAGATAAAAAATCAGCTACTTCATTTATATGGTTTTAAGTTTAAAGCAACTATATGCACAGGATTGTTTTGTTTATACACAGTTTTGATTTAGAAGAAAAAAAGACATGGTTAGAAAATACAAATAATAACACCATTACAAACACAATTCCATTTTAATATTCTTGTCATGGTTAGAAAATACATAAAATAACACTATTACAAACTCAATCCCAATCTTATACTCTAGCAAGTGTCTATAAATAAAACAAATCTATTTTATTTTAAGAAATTTACTTGTGATAATATAAACTTCACAAAAAATACGTCACTTTTTGTGACGTTGATCCATTCATGTGACGGACAGTTTATATATATTTTGTTTGTGGTGTCGTGTGCTGTCGTAAATCCATGGGAGGTGTCGGTTGTTATTCTGCGGTTTACATGTTGTAATTTACTACTATATTATTTATTTATGTATAATTTCTCTGTGCTGAGTGTTCTTGCGTTTGTTTGTATTGTATTCCTGTCACGTAGTGTTGTTATTTTAGCGGTATTTTTAGCATTGCCATATAAGCGGGAGGTTTGGCTAGCCATAAAACCAGGTTCAACCCACCATTTTTTCTTAAAATGTCCTGTACCAAGAAAGGAATATGGCATGCAGTTGTTATCTACAGTCAGTTTCTAGATATGTTGGCGTTTGCTTTTGTTGTAGTTCAGTGTTTCTGTTGTTCCGTTGTTTCCTCTTATAGTTGATGTGTTTCCATCGGTTTTAGTTTGTTACCCTGAATTTGTTTTTGCTTTATCGAGTTATGACTATTGAACAACGGTATACTACTGTTGCCTTTATTTATATAAGCTTTATTTAAAGAAAGTTCCGTTGGATAAATTTCGGCAGTAAATTAAATTTATTGTAAGACTATCATCATGTTAAAGGGGCATTAGCTACGAGATTTAAAAAAAAAAATGAAATATGTTTTTTTTTGTTCAATCATTAAAGAAAGTGAAATAGTGAAATAATAATTTGCTTTAAGCAGCCAATTTGGTTCAATGTTGTCAAAATAAGCTAAGAAACATTACTGATGAATTATTCACTTGCATCATCGACATCATTAAATCTGTATTCATGTGACATTCAATTTAACCCCTTTGTTGTTGATGGGTTACGCATATATTTTGCTACTAAAAGGAAAAGAATGTAAATATTGAAAGTGAAACAAGAATGAACTATTTTGTTGATTGATTCGATCTTCAAAAGACAATTCTTATACAGGTAAAACAATTATAAACATACTTTTTAACCTACAATATGAAATCAAACAGACCTAGAAGAATCAAATTGCACGTGGTTTTTATCTATTTATATTTATATTTATGTTTATATTTGGATACATGACCGTAGGCAGTCTTCGGAGGTCATCTCGATGGTTAATTAGATGACGTCTTGACAAAAACGCATATGAAATGTTGATATACATTATCGTGTCCATGTATTTTTAATTGTTTATTTTAGACTTTTTGTAATTTGAATATACGTTTAGTATGTTGAAGACCTTACTTTGACTTATAATGGTTTACTTTTATAAATTTTGATTTGGATGGAGAGTTGTCTCATTGGCCCTCATACCACATCTTCTTATATCTATATAAATCAAATATGAGAATTTGAGTCAATAAGGTGAACATGAATTTGACAGTTAATGCCCCTTTAATGATGTGTGTTGTAAAATTTATCAACGATTAAGACTGACCTTTACTTGAAAGTAATATAAAGTGTTGTTTTCATATTTTAATGAGTTTGGCCATACCCTGTGATTCATAATAACATGTACAGGTCTGATATAAAAGGGGGGAAACTATTAACGCATAGTTAAGTTTGAGGCGAAGGTAAGATAAGACCAGTGTTCACCCCTTTAAAATCGAAAACAATAGTTTTACATACATTTTTTAGTATAACATTTTCTAGTTGTTTATATGTCATACTTCAGTATGTTTATTACGGAATTTTGGCCTTCATCATGTTCATATTAACCTTACGGCTTCAAACTTCTTACATTAAAGCAAAACTGCATACGCGTCCAAAATAGCCTCATTTGATATATATACTAGGGACTATGTGTGATATGTATAAAAAAGAAGATGTGGTATGATTGCCAATGAGACAACTGTCCACAAGAGACCAAAATGACACAGAAATTAACAACTATGGGTCACCGTACGGCCTTCAACAATGAGCAAAGCCCATACCGCATAGTCAGCTATAAAAGGCCCCTGAAATGACAATGTAAAACAATTCAAACGAGAAAACTAACGGCCTTATTTATGTACAAAATGAACGAAAACAAATATGTAACACATAAACAAACGACAACCACTGAATTACAGGCTCCTGACTTGGGACAGGCACATACATAATGTGGCGGGGTTTAACATGTTAGCGGGATCCCAACCTCCCTAACCTGGGACAGTGATATAACAGTACAACATAAGAACGAACTATAAAAATCAGTTGAAAAGGCTTAACTCATCAGATGGACAAAAATACAAGTGGACGTGGCAGGGTACTTGTACATCCCAACAACAAAAGACACTAGGAACAGATCTGAGAGTACTCGCAGTTATCTGACAGCTAGTTCAAAGTCACTAACAACTAATAAAAAATCATGCATCTAAGACTAAATTATCAATCCGTACACATCCAACATCCAATGGATTTAGTGTAAAGACGTCATAAACAGTCAGAGAAAACATGACCTTGTGCAATGCCAAGATACAGGTATCGACAGATTGTAGATCCATGAATGTGTATATGTATATAACATACTAGTAATATTTAGTTTGCTTTTAATTTACTGACAACAAAATCAATATTTATACCAATAAAAACAATATTCAATGATCTTATTACAGTGTTGATATGGTAACCTTTTAGAATAAGTTTATTTAAAGGAGCGATAAGTTTACAAGGATCATTTCTAAATTTCCGGGCACGGTTAACAACATTTCCGTAAAAATGAGGATGTGCTATCCCGTTTGAAATAAGTTTTCTACAGGTACAACCAAACTTCAAAACCAAATCTTTATATCTATGGAAAAAAATTAGTAAAGGTTTTAAGTAATTTATGGTAACGATATCCCTGGTTTAATAATTTACCAGTAATACATAGATTACGTTCGTTAAAATCAAAAACGTCACAACAGACACGGGCATAGCGAACGAGCTGTGAAATATAAACACCGTAAGATGGTGCCAAAGGAACATCATTTTTAGTCAAATATGTAAATTTTGACATGTCTATAGCATCAGAGTGACATCACAGGTGACCTTTCTACACTAGATGATCTAAGTTATATACACCTGTTCATTTATTAATAAAATGAAAATAATATTGAAAGATATGATTATTTTTCTTTTTCAATTTCAAAGGCAATGGTCAATGAGAATAGAAATAGAAAAACAATGAATGTTCCCATGGTTGACAACCATTACATTGAAACTGTTAACAATACCTAAGTTTTCGGTCGGCCTATAAATTAGAAGTTTGTGTAGGGAACAATTAAGTTGGCAAACATCGAAATTAATGTTTTCTGTATATCGAGGAAATTATTTTTCGTTTTATGGAAACTTTAAAACTTTTTGTGAAATTAATCATGCAAAATATGGTAGCATCTCATTATTTTAAGATCAACCCCAGTTTTTGTTTGCTTATAATATACAGAGACACATAACGGGCATGCCAAAATCAAGTTAATCGCTATTGGTATGTGGCGCAGTTTTCTATAATCATATAATTGAAGATAAAAACGGATTTCGGATGAGAAATGATAGCATTATTATTTTTCTTGAAGATTTATACAGTTAAACATGAAATACGGTATGAGTTTTGCTCATGGTTGAAGGCCGTACGGTGACCTATAGTTGTTAACTTCTATATCTTTTGATCTCTGGTGGAGAGTTGTCTCATTGGCAATCATACCACATCTTTTTATTTTATATATTTCTACAAAAATTCTAATACTGTTAAGGTAAACATGTATATGTAAGGTTATTCCTGAATAATTTAATTTTGGATGTAACACGTCTTCTGATTAGTTGAAAGTGTTTTGTCTATCAGCTCATAAACATAATTTTGTCATGTGACCGTGACGTCACTAACGTTTTTTTCAAAATTTACTACTTAAAAATGGAATTTAGAATTAAATTATAAGGAATGACTGTAATATTTTTTCTGTTTATTCGAAATAACCTAAAAAATGTGGTGCACACTTTTAAATTAACCGCTACGCGGGTTATTCAGTGTGCACCACATTTTTGATGTTATTCTTCATAGACAGAAAAAATAATACAGTCATTCCTGAATGATTTTTATCTTCGAAATGACCCTTCTGTTTTATTATAAATTGGTGTCATCATCTGGTATTGAAAGTTGTTGAAAAGTTTGATTACTAGATCGATACTTCTAAATCGATTCTTTGTATGCTTTTAGCTCTTTGATTTTTATTCTGAGTACAGATCAGATAAATCAACTTATTTCTAAATGATGTTTACAAACTGATTTATTTTGTATATCAAACCATGGTCTAAGGAGAGTAAAGGATATGCGCTCAGCTCAAAGGCGTATTTATCCACATATGTTCTGTTACTGCTCTCCAAAAGTCGAAGTGAATTGATATAACGGGAAATTTGAGTATATGCGGAAATTTATTTGTGTTTGGACGGTGTAAGTACATGTAGTATTGGAAGACTGTATTTAGGGAACTTCTTGAAGACGAAATTTTTGAAACATTTGTTGAATTTGAGTAGCAAAGTGTACGTATAATTCCACCTTCAAACATGAGCGTTTACGTTTTTCAGTTTGAATTGATTTTCACGTGTTATATAGTAAACGGAAAAAGAATTTGAAATATTCCATTTGCTATTAGTTTTATGTCTGAACTAGGCGTCAAAAAAGTTCACAAAACAAGTAAATGTTAATTGCATTAAACAGAATGCCTAGGTGAATATGGTCGTTTTATTTTTGTTCATGTTATGATCTTCTTTTTTCTTTCGACTTATTGTTTTAGACAGGTACAACCATTCCCTTTTTATCGTAATGCAAAGGCAATTATTAAACTCTAATTGTAATTCTAAAATACAGTATTCATTTACCAACAATATAAAACGTTCATATGTATGATTACTGAAAGTCTGAAAACCAGTACGTCAGCGTAAATGAAAAATACAAAAACAGGAAATTCAAACATAATCTCTCTATTGTGCATACAGTTCATTCGTTATGTTTCAATAATATCACACGGATTTTTGTTGTTGATTTTTATCATTATATTTAATCTAAACATTAACAATTCAAACACTTCAGATTATTTTTTTTAGGTTTGAAATTCAAGTGATAAATATATGTTGGAACTGTTACTGCTACGATAAGTGGCATCCTGTACAAGGTTTCATAGTCCTTTTCATCATGTATGTCAAATAGCAGATATTGTTAAACATTGAAAGTCTTAAAGTGTGAGTCCGCTGTAATGTCTTTTGCTTAAAAGAGAGGGAAAGATAAAAAAAAGGACCTCATACGTGTGCTAAAATGCTTCCAATCATTACAAAACATTGCATTAGACAGCATTGTTTTCTTATTGTAATAAAAATGATTGGAAATACTGATTAAATAGTTATAATTAGTCGTTAAAATCCGATTTGACATCTAAAGATCTATTTGTTGATTGTGTTTTTGTTGTGTAAGGGATAAATTCCGGTTTTCCATTTTACAAACTATAAATAATGTGACATCCTTCTGAATGTTTTATGTTCCTCTTCAGCCTGTATTTGAAAATGCAGAAATTTAATTAATATTGAAAGTCTTATAGTTTGGGTAAGTTGATATCTTCTTGCTGCTTACAAATGCTCTAAACTACTTTCATTTAACTTTTGAAACTTGTATTTTACTGTTATAAATTATTTTTTCTACAGTACAGATTTAATAATAGATAACTTATATACATTATATTGAATGATAGTAGACATTTGTTAGTTGTCAAAATGCTGATTAAATATATGACGATCTATTTCTTGTTTACAACTTACCAGTTGTTCATCATGCTTAAAACTAGTAACCAGTTTTCTAATCTACATTGTATAAAAGACCGTGTTAAAAGATGCCGACAAGTTAATCCAGATAAATAAAGACAGAAAACATTAAAAAAAAAAAAAAAAAAAAAACGGAAGACAAATACAGTTCACAAAATTCTTTACAGATAAATCTAAAATGGATTGAAACGTTAAATATTGTTGAAGCTACAACCCCAAAAAACCGGGTGAATTAGCAGATCATGCTTTCTCATATAACGCATGACAAGTAAAACAAACGATTTGTTTCTTTCGACGATTTCATAATCGAGCAGAGTAGAATTGGTTTGTGGCTACTACGTTGTTTGATCTTTTATTAAGTCTTTTATGATGTGGCATTTTTTATTGTCCTTTTGTCTGACTGAATAAAATATTGAAATTTTAACATAATTGAGTTTAATTTTATTCTATAAGGAAGTATTGAAAATACTAAAAATTATAACTTTCTGTTTTGAGATATTCATCTGGTTAACTGTCGCTTTTGTTATATAAGGAGGGATTTCTGTTTTCCATCTAACTGTCATAAGTAGTGACATCCTTTTATGGTTTCATATTCCTCGTAATACTGTAGCTCAAACTGGAGGTGTTGCTTAATCGTACTGGGGTTATAGTTTGCGTAGGTTATGTCTATTTAAAATTGAGCTCAGTCGTTTTTACTTTTATCGCTATAAACTTAATGAATTAGCTTGAATCTGCACTCATTCTAAATGTTTACACTTGTTGGTCCAATAAGATAATTGAAAAAATGATCAAAACAGATGTTTGATAATTTTTAATTTGATTAAACATATAATATATATATTTTAGGCATATTTGATAAACTTGATAATATAAAAATATCTTCAATGTTTTTATTTTTCAACTGGTTTCATGGAATTTATAAATTGTATCATTCGTGACAATTTAATCTTCACAATAAGTTGAAATAACAATTTTGTTTTGAAATTTAATATATTTTTTCATCTATATCCCTTTATACATATATCAAAATATATTGTTAATTTGGAATAATAAATCACCACATGATTCAGATAGTAGACATTGGAAATGTGTTTCTACAGACGTAGAAATCCTAATATATAGATAATAAAATTCGGTAAACAGACCAACAAAACTGTTTTTGTGTAGTAGAAAAATGACAGAATTTTTCAACTACTGACGATTTACAGCCAAAATGTATTTTCCAAACCAAAAGCTACTGTGTAGTGATCGATAATATATCAGCAGTGATAACAATTAAGTGATAATAAAAATGTAGTATACCCATACCTGTGCACACATAGCTTGTGTTTATTGGCAATAACGTTAACAAGTACACGCCATACCAAACAACGAATATATTAGAGTTTGAGAGAATACATAATATAAGGGTTTATGCATAAAAGAAAAAAACACACATTTTTGATTAACAAAAGATACCGATCTTTAGGGTAAAGCAAATTGCAACTGATTTATTTCTTATGTTTTACTGTTACATCACTGTCCCAGGTTAGGGAAGGGTTGATCGCTCATAAACATGTTTAACCCTTCACATTCTTTATGTGCCTGTCACAAGTCAGGAGCCTGTAGTTCAGTAGTTGTCGTTGGTTTATGTCTGTAATATTTGTTTTTCGAAAATTGTTGTTATAAACTAGGCCGTTATATTTCTTTTGTTTGAATTGTTTCACATTTCTTATGTCGGGCCTTTTATAACAGACTATACAGTATGGGTTTTCTGATTTTTGAAGGCCTTACGGTGATCTTTAATTGCTTTCATCCACTTCATTTTAACTTTAGTGAATAGCTGTCTCATTGGAAATCATACCGCATCTCCTGATTTTTATACGCCCGTTTACAGGACGTATTACGGTATACCGTTGTCCATCCGTCTGTCAGTCCGTCGTCAACATGTCGGACAATAACTCAAAAACCCTTCAACCAATTTGCATGGAACTTTGATGAATTGTTTATATCTATTGACGTTATCTCCCTTTCGATTTTTATAAATTTTAGATTTTACGTTTCCGAGTTATGGGGTTTTATTCATTAAAAAAGGGTGAGTTTCCTTTTTTCGGGCAATAACTAAAAAGTGCTTTGAGCAGTTTTCATAACACTTTGGTGACTGGTTTATATCTATTATAATAACCTCCCTTTAATTTTTTTTATAAATTTCTGATATGACATTGGGGAGTAATGAAACTTTATTCATTAAAGAGACGGGCGTATCATGCGCTCATGGCGCAGCTCTTTATTAAATGAATAATATAATTAGGATATCATACTGCAATGCTTAGTTACTTGACAAGTCGTTGCGTCAAGAAAATAAGTTTTAGCTGGCATCTTAACAATTCGCATGCTAGCCATTACTCTGCACATGATGCCATATTGGATTATTGGAATTAAATAATGAGTGTTGCTACCACAACAAATAGAATAGAAACTAAAAACAAACGATCATTTTTGCAGCTTGCATCTGAGAAGACACCACGATGTCAAACACTAAGCAAAACGTTTATACAAAGAGCAGTTTCAGATCAGATATAGCCGATGCAGAGTACGAGGAGGTGGTTGTAGAAAATCATTCAACAGTGTACGATGATGCACTTTCAGTACAAAAGACAGATCCTTCCAAAGTTGTCCATATTACACTTCCAAATATTCCGGAAAGAAAAGCAGTCATTCATTATCATCAAAAGTTTCAAATATCGCTGCCGTTGTTATTTCTTATCATTATTGGTTCTTTGATTGCAATAGTTCTAACAGGTGTTGTAACATTCTTCATAACAAAGTACACATTACCAGAAACACAGTGTAAGTATATACTTGTACTCCTGTTTAAATTTGGTAATTACACGTGTGTCTTCCACATATAATTTATAATTCCACAGGAATTTTAGAAGTCAAACCATTGTCAGTGTGCACGCCATATTTTTTTAAGTAACTTAATCATGTAAACACTGGAAACAAAAAGGAACAAATGTTTTAATATAAAAATATTAACTTTCCACCGTGAACAAAAATTAGACAAACATTATTTGTGTGACATTGTGGCTTTTACTTTAAATTATTAAATGGTTAATATTTATTCGACGAAAAATTCTGATAAAATTATGCGACAAACATATAATGCATTTGTAATTGATGACTTCACATTTACAAATCAAGAAACATAAATGAAATATATCTGTTTAAAGAGTTCAGTTAAGAATTTACTAACATGCTATTTCATTATAACCTTAGGTTTATCCTTTATGATGCACTTTGTTACATCTGAGTTTAATTTAGATGCAGAGGAACCAGCTTGTTACTGGTCATCTTGGAGCTTTTGGTCCAAATGCAGTATTACTTGTGGCAACGGTATACAAGTCAGAATAAGACAACAAATGAATAATACTAGGCTATGTAGTTACAATGAAACGCATGATAATAAGATATGTTCCAGAGGCGCTTGCCCAGGTATGATTTTGTTTAACAAGAAACACTTTGCCAACTTTCAAAAGTCCAACTTTAGTTTGAGAATAAAGTATTGAACAAATGCATCGTGGATATTCCATTCTGTTTGCGCTTACTGATAAATGATTTGAAAGGAATAAGACCTTCTTCTGATGCCGAGCGTTATAGACAAAAATATAATTAGTTTTAAAAAGTTTAAAATATTAATCATAAAGATGTCTACGCTATTATATTTAATAGATTATTTTCTTTTGTATCGTCCTGATTATGTTTTAATATTTGGCACTGGTTGTTTAGCGAACGAAATCAATTACACTTTAAGTGTCAAGTTCTGTAAAGGAGTTAAGACCCTTTTTGTTGGTAAATTTAAGATAATTGGATGAATAATTGTTGAAAAGGTCCTGGTTAGTATACTTTGGTTATGAATTCTTGATATTGATGTTTAATCCATTAGTGCATTTCTTTATCACATTAGCTTATTTTTGAATGATGCCGATCCATGCATTCTTCACATGCATCTTGTCGTTTAAGCATTTGGATTAAGAGACAAATCCCTGATGGTGTTAGCTTTAGTAAGCTCGAATATTAAGTATTTTTGGAGGGTGTCGGTAACAGTCGCTTTCCTCATTTCTCTTCAGAGTTTAAAATTAAAATACAATAAAATTTAAATAAACGATGATTTACGAATTTGGTCATGACTTAGTTGAGTTGAGTTATGTGCTGAATTGATTTGAGATACTCCATGTCTTCAAGTGTGACACTTTGTCCAGTATTTGGGGTGTACAATCCTAATTGGGTTCATGTCAAATTGAGTTTGAATGTCCCTTTGGTATCTTTCGCCTCTCTGTTATGGTTCAATAAGAGTAAACTACAAATTTGTTAATGCATCAAGCCTAATCATTTACAGAGCTATTGAGTTGGACCGGAATGGTAATATCAAGTACGATACCCCAATAAGAAGAGTAAAACATAACCGATAACGCTTAATGTCTTGCACGAACACTTCTAAAATAAGTTTTACCAATTTGTATGCATTATTAGCAAAAAATTTAAAAGAAGGAGAGAAACTGTTAACAACCACAATCGTCTTACTTTGCCTTAATTAGTTGCAACTTCAAGTTTCTCATATGGTTGGAACTTTATAAGATTAGGACCATCCCTTTTAAAGAGCGCAACGTAACGCTAAGAAGTCACGAGAAGTTTGTAAGATAATTGTTGTCAGTCAAAAATGTTTAAACCAACATAATTGCATTTCCAGTGGCAGTTCATATGCACTCCTTACAACCTGAACCAACATTACAGAACATACTTATATATATTGTATTGTTTAATTCCTTTCCGCCATGGGCTTTTTATAAGGTTAGTGTTACTCAGTCTTTGGTAGACTGCGAAGTGTAGTTAAGACTATTGTTTGTCTTTTTGTCGTTTTTCTGTTTGGAAATAAAAAGTATTGTCAGTTTTTTTTTTGGACTCATGATTTGTTATTATCCCTTTGCTATCTGCTGTCCCTTCGTTTAAAGATTTGCAGAACATATTGCTAGGCAAGCAAAATTATGTGATCAGTAATCTTGGAAAATATTATCAATTTGTAAAAGTCTGCCAAAGTTATCAATAAAATGAATTGAATAATGTATCAATTACCTTAGACTTAACCAAATAATATAACTCATTCGTTTCTTTTACATTACCCTGAATTCGAAAAATGTTATCAATGAACAGGCCTAACTTTTGATTTTTAGTCTATAAGCTCATAATAAACGATTAATTAACAAGTACGTTACAATATATTGATATCACCAATAGTAAGATGTTGACTGACTTATTATCTATTGTTATTTCAGGTGACGACGTTCTATTAGATATGAGATTTAGTCGAACAGAGTTGTATAAGAAATGGTTTATATCTGCTGATAATACAATTATAAGTAACGTCAATACCATCGAAACATCAAACAGTGCGGATGCACAGTTACAGAATTACAGGGGAACAATTTCAAACATTTGTGTAGGAAACAATGAATTAATCTACTATGAAGTAAATTTTTCATACACAATCGTCAAGGAACTAAGTAAAAATAATCTTGTGCTAGAAGTAGGTTTAGCAGAAAATTCCAAGGTAGACAGACATCACTATGTGGGGAACAAAACATTAGTGGATGGTCTTTCCATCTTGCCAGGCAAAAGAAACTGACACAGTGAACTTGTTTTTTCAATATGATAATATCTATCGTGTTTATGAATCCTTCAGCTATGTTACAGTTGGTACAAAAGTTGACGGAAAATTTAAAATGTTCATAAACAGACGAAGAAATGAATTTTCATTGAGGCAAGATGATTCTGTATTCCATGTTTTCATGAATCTGACCTCAACTGAGAAACTTTGTCCTGTATTTGCAGTGTACAATTCTGACCGAGTCCATGTCAAATTGCAGTTGATGAATCCTCGTAACTTTACTTATTACCCTGGTAATACTTGCGTTCTGTCTGTCTTAATATTCAATGATGCCTTAATGGACATCTTTGAGATGTAAAATCTTTTGTCTTTTGTGTGGAGTTTTCTTTATTTCTGTTCATAGTACAATGTAGTACTGGCTGGCTTTGATTTCTCCATTGGTATCCTCTTATTTATAAGTAGGTTTAATGTTGAAAACTGTATTGATAACGATGCTTCGTTTTACTTTTTTTTATATTAAACAGCATTTATACTAAACTGGAAGACATTTTGTCTGCTTCACATTTTAGATTAATTAAAATGACTTACTGAAGGGCATATAACATGACACGACACCAAACAACACAGAAAAATCACCAGAGATGTATAGATGTCAGACTGCAGTCTTTATAAATAGACATAAATGGTCATAAATATTTTATAAACCAAGCTCTAACTCTCTGTGGTTGATTTTCACAGACAACTAATGACGAGTTACCTGAATGGGACAGTCACATTAAGAAAGTCTCGGTTCAAATTAGATATTTACGTACTAAACACTCCTTTTAAACTTGCAGTTTGTTATTCTATTCTTCCTAATGATATGATCAGTTAGAAGACAAGACGTTCTGGGTATCTTTTTTTTTTTTTTTTTAGCTCACCTGACATTTAAGGTTATGTGAGCTATTCTCATCACTTGGCGTCCGTCATTCGTTGTCGGTGTTATCCGTCGTCTGTTAACTTTTACAAAAATGTTTTATCTAAAACTACTATGCCTAATCATGCTAATTGGAATCAAAATTAGCGTATTTATTTTAACAAATATGTCCGATGATCCCGCCAGCCGACCAACATGCCAACATGGCTGAATATAGAACATAGGGGTGAAATGCAAGTATTATCTTTTATCTTGAAAACCTCTGTAAGGAGAAGAAATTTCCAGGTGCAAAAATGTTCAAAATGTTGAGATCGACTTACTGTAAGTTTCATCAAAACTATCGGACGACTTATTATTGGAATTATAGCCCTTAAATTACGATTTTTTTTTATTTTTGTCTTTTATCCTGAAAACTATATTAGATAAAGAGAAATTTTAAATATCAAACTTGTTTAGCAACATTTGATCTACAAATAGGTTAAATTAGCCGAAATTGTCAATTGAATCTTTATGCAGGTTTTCGCCATTAAATGACAATTTCTTTACGCTTTTTTGCGTTTTGGACAAAACCATAGAAGATAAAGACAAACTGTTCATAGTCAAAATTCACAAAAAGACAGAATCAGATATGTCAACGAATCTAAAATTGTCAGTCTACTTCTTTAAGGAGTTGCTGCACTCGAATGATGATTTTTACTAATTTCTGTTTTTTTTGGGGGGAAAACTAGAGTACAGATAAAAGAAACTTAACAGAAGAAATTATCAGCAATACAAATAAAAACAAAATAGATCTTAGTCACGAATTATACTGTAGTTTGCAATGTTGGAGATATCCATTGTTGAATACAGTATATACATCGATCCAGGTGAGCTACACAGGTTCTTTGGAGCTATTAGTTTCACATAACGAATATTAATTCACTTAATTCAAGAACAAATAAAAAAAATATACCTTCCAGTAAACACTTTCAAAAGAATTCCAGGCAACAATGTACCAAGCTGAAAAAACCTGTGTAGTGTACAGGGACGAAAAATCATGACTGTCAACTGAAATGAACGGACCATCAAAAGCACGTTATTTATCCAAATAATTTTTCACACAAAAAATTATTTCTTAGATTTATTACAAAAATTCTAACAAGCTATTTAATAGATGAAAGGGAACTTGTTGACAACTCAGAATGATTAGTAGTATAACACTTACCAGAATCTGAGACAAAACAAAATTTGAACGGGTGTTTGTGAAGTTTAGGAAGCTAATACATAGTACATAGTAGGGATTTTCAGCGGAGGTCTGAAGCTGAGCTGTCAGTCATATTATCAAGTTTTTCAATAGGCTGACCCCCCTTTTTATAGTGAATACTCGTCAACTCTTCTTATCTAGCGCAGGTTTGAACCATGGTGACAGATGCACTAGTATATATTTTATATAATGAATAAAATGAGATATGAAGTATATCTCATAAACAAGTCATATCAAAACCCTGCCATCTGAACATGTGGTGGGGTTTCACTTTTTAATCAATATTTATCTTCCTTTTATATAACAATAGACAGAATAACAATTAAAATGTGCAGTAGAGGAAATACCATTAACTCTCTAATAACTACAGTTCAATAGAGATTAAAAAAACGGAGGTAAAAACAAAACGGTAATAGTACATTATTATCAAGCATCCCTTATAATTAGGCACCCCTGACGTGCGTCTACATAAGACTCTTGAGTGGCAAAATGTGTATGACTGTCTATCTAAATCAAGGAAAATAAGTGATTTATTGTATTACTTAGAGTGCTTTTGCAAATTCCTTTTTTTTTTGTTCAAATTTTGAACTAACCATATAAGGGATATAACTCTTATAGTAAGTTTTCTATAAAGGAATGTTAATGAAACTTTTACTCTTTACATGTAGCAAGAAAACAAGTTTAGTAACACCATATTTTCTATTTATTTTATGAAAGCATATCATAAAACCTATTATTTTCTCATATTTTATCTCAAAATTCTATGTGATGAATTTCTTCCTATTCACAAAACAGTGTTTTTTAGGTACAATATTTGCAAAATTGAGCAATATTGCATAATGTGTAGCTTGAAAAATAAAACGGTGATCTATTCGTTTTATTATATTTAAAAAAAACAAATTGAAATCTCAAATTTTGGCAAAGTATAAGAAAACTCTATCTGAGGAAATATTCAGTAAATATTCACCCTTAACAACGTTCAAAAATTAATCAAATCGGTAATTAGCAAATTGATTATTGAATGAAAACAGAAAATTACCAAATCAATTAAAAAGGTAAAAATAAGGCCTTAAGTTTTTCGAATATTTTATATCTTAAGTTTACAGAAAGTGTCTTCATTAATAGAATTTCGTATCAGCAAACGAGGAGTGACTTGTTTTCTAGTAGTAATAGTAATAGCCTCTCGTAGGACACGTTGATCAAATATAGGTGCATCGAACCAGAGGATACAGATAAAGGTTCAGTTAACCAAATGCGCTGTTTGTCATCGGCAGCATATATATGTTCGAATAAAAACAGTTGAAAGGTCAATTCAATTTTGAAGTCGGAGAGCATGGTAAACCAAAAAAAAAAAAAAAAAAAAAAAAGATTTTTACAATGATTACTACTTTGATGATACTCACTTTGAAGACACGTTCAATATCAATGACATAGTCCCATTTGTTATTAAAACTTCTCAAAAATACCAGACTTAGTCTGACTTTAGATAAATTTGATATAAACAGCAACAACTGCCCTTTCCATGGTTTAGATATTACAGTTTCACACGGGAAACTCTATCCTAAAACTTACGACAAGAGGGCCAATTTTCGTTTTTTGTAGGTAATTTTCTTGATTGGACGGTGATGTTTCTTTGGCTCCATCGTATGGTGTATTTGTATTGCAAACTAGTTGGCTATGCCCCTGTCTGTATTGACGTTATATAGTTCAATGAACGTAGTACAATGTATTTATATTACTGGTAAATTATAATTTCATTCAATTAAAGTCATATCCTTAATGAATTATACTCTCTCTTTCTGTAAAATAATATCCACGAAATATGATTTAATCCTTTCTACACTGATAAACTTCTACATCTTCAAAATAACTCTTTATAGAAGGTAGGCGTTGAAACTACTGCAAACAAACTTGAAGTAAAGAAACGTAGTCACATGGCATATTTCACCTATCTAAAATGCCGTTGATAACCTTAAAGTAAAATATTTTTTGGAGTTTTAATGATTACTATAACATGACACATATGATTTAAACAAAGACGTACATATATAGCAAGATAACGTCTTTAATTGACTTTTCCAATTTACAGTGTGTACATGACATGTCAGCAGAGTTAGTATACAGCGGAACTTTTTAAGGTATGTAGATCATTTAGTTCTTATATATAATAGTATATGACGTTGTACAGTTATACGCAATAGGAATCCAAATTTGCAAATCGTATAACATCCGCCTTATGTATCTGTATGAGACATGCTTTATTTTAATACAAATACAAAATTGTATTGGCATATACGCTCATTAACAATGAATGGTTTAGACCTATTTCATATATTATATACATGATAGAATGAAAAGTTACATACTTATATATGATATTATTAACGATTCCATTCAATTTAACACTCTTATGTGAAAGAGGCAGACAGTTTAAGTTTTAAGGCTAAGCTCTTTTTATTGTGTAACCTGTTTGCCTTACATGTTTTGGGTAAGGTGGACGATATTTCAATTGGTGCAGAGGGCGTGGTTGCTTGTACTTATGACCTCTGTGTATTTACTTTTGCAAATATGATTTTGTGTAGTGTTCACTGTTTTATGCTATGTCACAAAACTCATGCTACTTTCGTAAATCTCGTCACGGTTCTTGGTTTGAAGCAAATAATTTTGTAAGTTAGTCTATTCGCTATAATTGTCAGTATTTGATTGTACATGTATGCACGTGTAATTTGTTTCGCTTTATGTTAACGGCATAAAAGGATATATCTCTTACCTGTATCGCAACCTAATGCTTATTTATTACAAACCAATTTGCCTGTCTTTGCCTGTTTGGGTAATGTGGACGATATTTTAATTGTTGCAGAGGGCGTAAGTGCTTGTACTTATGTCCTCTGTGTATTGTTATTGCAGAGGTTAAGGTAGCTTGGACTTATGACCTTTGTGTATTTACTTTTGAAAATATGTTTTATGTAGTGAGTATTGTTTTATGCATGCTTCATGAAACTTCGGCTACTTTTTTGCAGAGGGCGTGGTAGCCTGGACTTATGACCTCTGTGTATTTGCTTTTCATGCTTTTGTAAATATGTTATTATGTACTAGGCACTGTTTTATGCTTCGTCATGAAACTCGTGCTATTGTTTTGCAGAGGTCGTAGTAGCTTGGACTTATGACCTCTGTGTATTTGCTTTGCAAATATGTTTTTATGTAGTGGGTATTGTTTTATGCTTCGTCATGAAACTCATGCTACTTTGTTATATCGTCATGGTGATTGGTTTGGAATAAATATTTTGTAATTAATCCTTTCGCTTCATATATAGTTGCGAGTATTTTAAGACATGTAGCTAGTTTCACATGTTTGTCAGTATTTTGATACATGAATTTTTGAATTTTAGAGAAATAGCATCAATAATTTTTGAGGATTAGTCACTCTAGGTCCTTTTCCACAACTTTCTGACAAAACTTTCCGTATTCCCTTTTTTTCTCGTCTAGAATTTGCTAGCTTGAGAGCTGAATAGTTCAAGTTGCAGGCTGCCAATTTCTTACACATTGTCTGCGATAATATGTTTTCCTTCACAAGACTTTGGAGGTATGGCAAATTAGTTGATGCAACTTTTAAACTTTCATGTGAAAAAAGGGCATTAGCTAATGAAAAAGATGCTTTTTTCTTACTTTCTTCTTTGATTACATGCGAAATAAAAAGTTTATGTAAAATGCTTCATCGTCCATGGCATTATGTGCAGAATATTCTTGCTTTAGGAAAAATGTAACTAAACTAAAAATTGTTGAGAATACGACGATAAACCAGGATGTTGTGAACGACATAAAAATTTGGTATCGAGAAAACCAGAAACAAAAGTATTAAATTTCTTGATTTTTCCAACTGCTTGTAAGGCATTAAATAGAACATGGTAATCACAAGATTTTATGTTGTGTCCAAACAGACATATTCCACTTCCAATTGTCGAGAGGAACTCAATAAATGCATCTAAAATACTAGATATGTTAGATGATTCCAAAAATTTTCCATTGTGGTGCATTCGACGATTTCGAACTGTTATGCCGCTCACCTCTGATGCTGAGGGAGAAACAGGTATTTTTGGTCTGACATAACATTGCCACTGCTTATCGCCACGTGCACAAACTGCAGCCATCTGTGTTATATGTGAGTTGCGACCTGAAATTAAACAAATGTTAGTCAATCACTGTCATTATTGTCCTTTTGTAGAAAATTGAAATTATCACACATTATTGAAGTGTCCATATATGATGCAGATGACAGCATCATTACATTTCTTGTGCACTAAGATGTCTTTTATGTTGTAAGATCTATTATAGTACAAACCAAAGAAAGAAAACGACAGAGTACCCTTAGCAATTACTTTTTCCAAAGCGCTTCCAAATATACATTCAATTCTAAGAAAAATCTTAAAATTCTCCTTCAATCTAACAGGCTAAAGAAAATATTCCTGATCCGCCTATCGTAGCTTTTAAACGCGATAACAACATAAAAGACATCTTAGTGCACAAGAAACATAATTTACTATTTTATAAACAAACTAATGGATGTGGAACATGCGGTGAACATTGTGCATTATGCTCACACATAAATGAAACCAAGGTATTTTGTGACAACATAGGAAAGAATATACCATTCAGGGACAAATAAATTGTAAAACCGTAGGCGTAGTATCTGCAATTATTTGTACAAAATGCGAAAAACTTATATATGAAGGACAAACGGGTGATACACTATATCAACGGATGGTATTGAACTTTTCAAAATACGAACAAAGAAAACAGAAGATCCGGTAGGCAACCACTTCATTCAGCATAATCATTCGATGAAAAATTTAAAGTTACCGCCATAGAAAGAGTATTTTGCACAGAAATTTACAGAAAAACTAAAGAAGCCTTTTGGATAAAAAATTAAAACTTTAGAGCCTGATGGACTCAACACAATGTATGAACGATAATGAAAATATTTATATATTAAAAGAAAAACGCGGCAATGAACGTCATAGTTGTTATTATAACGTAATGTATCCGACCAATGTAATTGTTGTTTCAATGTTGTAATTTATTCCAATGAAGAGGACCGTAATGGCCGAAACGTATGGGAATTTGTGTTATAGTTTTTATTATACAATCATTCAGAGACTTTATATATAAACAGTAAACAGCATGGAACACACACAATTGCAATCTGTTGGAAACATAGAAAGTTGGAGTAGAAGACTATTTATATATATAAACTATGTGAAAATAAATGCCGCTACGGGAGTCACCTTTCATTTTTGGAAACCTGTGATAAACTTAAAATCATACCAAAGGGATTTAATTTAAAGTGGACATTAAACTTAGGTAAAGTGGACGCCAGTCATCAAGAAAATGTGATTAATATCTAAGAGAACTCATCAGATCAGTTAATCAAAGAAAGTATAAAGGTATGTGCTACACAACTTCAAGAAGTTGATAACAATTTAACACAAATACACAGCAACATCATAAACATTTTTGGAATTGATATTTTACAAGAAATTCAACAGAATCATGAGAATGAACTGCAAAAAATAGAAGACAAACTTAAAAGAACGAAGAGCAAGAAAATTTCCGCAATAAAATCTCAAAGCTACGTATTACACATCAAGAAAAATCAACAACAGACATTCAAACTAGAACTAACCCGATTAAAGAGCAGAATATAAAGATAATGAAAGACGGAATTGTTTTTTTAAGATGCATCTCAAAATATTTATTCGACACCCAAGAAAGACATGAAGATATATGTCATCAAATTTTGACAACAATTTCAACAAACAAAACTTTTATACGAAATTTATTGACGGTGATTTCGATACCCATATAAATAACATTTCAAAACAAATGGACACTCCTCACCCTGGGCTACGGAAGCAGAAATTATAGCAGCCAGTGAAACATGCAATGTTGATTTTTATTAAAACTAAAGTCGGTCTCATAGCTGAATGGAACCAATTTTCAAGAAATAAACATTGCAACCATGGCATGCCGTATATCAACATACTACATGAAAACAATCATTTTCGCTTGTACAAAATATCCCTAGACCGTGTACATGCAATCCTTTTGCAAACCTAATTTAGCAAAAGAAACAAATACAAAATCAAGAGACGAATCAAAAGAGTCAAAAGATAAATTTAATAATCAAAACCGCGACTCAAAATGTGAAGTTATAAATAAATCATCAAAAGAACTAACGAACGCACAAAGAACATAATTGTCAAAAGGTTTTAAGTTTGTGCCGACTAGAAGAAAAGTAGACATGGGAAAACTTTATAGCCGATCTGAAAATATGGGAAAGAAGAATGCGTCTTCGCGAATATTTTTTGAAGAAAACGAGAAAAAGAAAATTGCCAAAACAGTATTCTAAATTCCAAAAAAATCAAGTACTTTCACACCCTCACCCGGAAGAGAACGATGGTTAGACGAGTATATTCAGACCGTAAAAGATGAAATTTTAAGTAGATTGAGCCGAAAATTTAAAATGAATATAACTATAGAAGAAGAAAAGGCAATGCGGGAACTGTTATATGATACAAGCATCGTGATACGACCGAGCGATAAATCCTCCGGCGTTGTTATAATGAACACAGAAGATTATAAACTAGAGGTAGAAAAAGAATTAAATAACAACGATACTTACAAAGCAATAAATAAGGATCTCACACAGAAAAATGAAAATAAAGTAAAGAAACTTATAGAGAATTTATGTAAAAGAGAAATAATAGACAAAGACATGAAAAAATATCTATTACCGAAAGGAACATGTCCTGGAAAAGTACAAGCCAATCCAAAATTGCACAAAAAAAAATCATCCGGTTAGAACGATAATTAATGGGCGGAACCATCCAACAGAAAAAATCGCGGAAATAGTGGAAAACGAACTTTCGGAAAATGTTCCAAACTTGCCCACCTATATTAAAGACACAACAGATTTTTTAAACAAACTAAATGCAATACAACAGCCATTACCAGACAACGCAATAATGTTTTGTTTAGATGTAACTAAATTGTATCCAAGCGTACCAAGAGAAGAAGCACGAGAAGCATGCAAAACAGCATTAGAAAATCGATCTGATACATCAATCCCAACTGAAGATGTACTTAAAAGGATGGACATAGTCATTGAAAATAATAATTTTAGCTTCAACGAAAAGCACTTTTACAAACCGAAGGAACAGCTATTGGTTCCCATCAAGGCATGAATTATGCTTGCACCTACCTCAGAAAATGGGAAGAAAATTCATTTCAAAACAGCAATTTACATCCGTTTTCATATTGGAGATATGTTGATGACATCTGGGGAATATGGGAACATGGTTTAGATGAATTAAACAAATTTCATGAAATGTCCAAAACTTACATCCGCGAATTAAAACAAAATGCATTACTCAACTGAAAAAATGAATTCCTTCATGAGTTTGTACACATAAAAACGGACAACTTAAAACAGATCTTTATACAAAATGAACAGATAAACACCAGTACTTACATGTTTCGTCAAGCCATCCAAATTCTGTAAAAATGCTATACCACATGGACTCGGTATTCGTGTCAAAAGAATTTGCTGAACAGAAGAAAATTACAAAACAAGAAAAGAAGAAATAGAAACGCACCTGAGAAAACGTGGATGCAATAACTCGTCAACTGAAGTTCAATTAAAAAGTCGACATTTTAAACCGAGAAGATCAATTACAGTACAAACCAAAGAAAGAAAACGACAGAGTACCCTTAGTAATTACTTTTTCAAAGCGCTTCCAAATATACATTCAATTCTAAGAAAAACCTAAAATTCTCCATCAATCTACCAGGCTAAAGAAAATATTCCCCGATCCGCCTATCGTAGCATTTAAACGCGATAACAACATAAAAGACATCTTAGTGCACAAGAAGCATAATTTACTGTTTTATAAACAAACTAATGGATGTGGACCATGCGGTAAACATTGTGCATTATGCTCACACATTAATGAAACCAAGGTATTTTGTGACAACACAGGAAAGAATATACCATTCAGGGACAAATAAATTGTGTAAAACCGTAGGCGTAGTATATACAATTAATTGTACAAAATGCGAAAAACTTATATATGTAGGACAAACTGGTGATACACTATATCAACGGATTCTATTGAACTTTTCAAAAGTACGAACAAAGAAAACAGAAGATCCGGTAGCCAACCACTTCGTTCAGCATAATCATTCGATGAAAATTGAAAAGTTACCTCCATAGAAAGAGTATTTTGCACAGAAATTTACAGAAAAACTAAAGAAGCCTTTTGGATAAAAAAAAATAAAAACTTTAGAGCCTGATGGACTCAACGCAATGTATGAACGATAATGAAAATATTTATATAACAAAACAAAAAAAAAACGCGGCAAATGAACGTCATAGTAGTTATTCTAACGTAATGTATCAAAGCAATGTAATTGTTGTTTCAATGTTGTAACTTATTCCAATGAAGAAGGCCGAAACGTTTGGGAATTTGTGTTATAGTTTTTTATATATATAAATATATAAATGAAACTGCACATAAAAACTAACCATATCAATCAGACAGAAAATCTAGGTCAAAGTGACCTAAATAATAGTGAACCCTGTTGCACTACCAAATCATGTAAATTTCTGTGTCATTTGGTTTCTTGTGGAGAGTTGTCTCATTGGCAATCATACCACATCTTCTTATCTTTACATTGAGCTATAAATAATTTCTTGTAAAAAATTTGATCATAACAAACTGTAATACCTAATCCAGTGGTTTCTAAATCAAAACAAACATATCTTACATCAGCTGGTCGTATTCTTGGTGCTGGAATTTCTGTGATATATGACTTTTGAGTGCAACACAACTACTGTAGCTATCCCCTTCTCTGAGCTCAGAAGCTGCATAGGATTTGATCCTGTGAAAAAATAAATCATCATCAACCCAATAGAGACTTTTGTTGTACTTTCGCTGCCAAACATTTTATTGAATGAAAAATTTTCTCTATCTATTACGCTGTTGAAGATATAAGTGAAACATGGCAAAAAACTCCAAAAAATATTCAAGTTTGACATTCTAAGGGGAATAACTCCTATAAGAAATTGTCAAAGTTCCTGAAAAAATAGATACTTTTGCAGAGCTCATCAAGCTGAATAAAGAAGGTCTGGTCTGTTTTTCAATAACTCTTAAGAGCTATAATGCAATAATGGACAGTTTACCCCTATGTTTTGTTTTTATCCACAGGAGCCATGTTTGTTGGTTGGCACAAATAATCGACACAAATTTTTAAAAAGACACCTTTATAAAGATTGTGGCTAAGTTTTGTCCCAATCAATTCAGCAGTTTTAGAGGTAAATCTGCAAATACAAAACTGTTATCTCAATTCTAGTGCAACTAGCAAAAATTTTGATAAGGCAGCAGTTTTTCAAAAATTGCAAATGACATCTGTACTTCTACTATTATTTTCATGGCTTCAATAATATGGAATTGACAGTCTGAAATTTTCCAACGTTATCCAATAAAATACGACATTACAACGTATGTTGCATTTAGAATGATACACATATTACAAGAAATCAGATTATAACAAATTATCAGTATAATTTGTGGTATAGCATATACACCGTGTAGAACACCAGATGCGGGGTGTTGGCTATGTTTGACACGGGGTGGCGGTTTTGAAGCGGAGAAAAAGCGATCATGGTAAGTAAAAGTATCAAAATTTCTTTTTTTTTATTGTTAGCACCAAATATTGTATTGCACTGAATGAACCGAATCATAATCTATTTCCAGCAGGCAGAAGCAAACGTTTCCAGTGCTGTGTTTTCTCAAACATCTCTCCCTAGTTTTCCGTGTTGCAGGTTTTGAGACTTTTATGCAAGTTTCAGGATCAAATACTACTTTTTGCCATTTTGTGCTGTATGATTTATATAGAAACGAATTTCTATCATAGATTTTGACCAAATGCCAGCTTCTTAGTCAAAATTGATTGGTTTTAAAGTTATTTTTTCATGGAAATGTAATGTGTCGCTCGGGGTGTCAGATTTTACGTCTCCAAGGGATGAAGCACGTGCATGATATTATGTGATTTAACTATACAGTTCAAGTGTTGGAAACGTAATTTGAAAATGGTAAATGTAGATCAAGCCATGAGTAGAATTACACACTTGTAAAATGAGAAGGTTGGTCAATCGGATTGACCGTTAATATTGCACAAATACAGCAAATAAATATGGTGTCTTGTCCAGAAATGGCTATAGTAATTAAGTTTCAATCCCCTTATAAGCATTTGGAAGCTTTAGGTTGAGGAATGTTTCGGCCTTTTATCCGTAGTGCTAATTCGAGTGAATACGGATGGCATACACCCTATTTGACAATCATCACAAAGGTATCAGCATTTTGGAATGAGCTAATAAAATGTTGTTGAAAGATATTAAAGCGGTAGATAAAACTGTACGAGGACAATGATGTATGTACAGTGCTGTTTAAAATGTGGTGAGGAGTTGTGCAAAGACTAAATAGGCTGTCCTTGATAAACATTTTGAAAAATGCTGTGAAAATATGTTGTTGTTTAGATAATAAAAAAGATGACACCAAGGCACTCAAAAATCATTAGAAAAAGAAAACCAGACAACAGCATGGATAAAAAAAAACGCAAAAAGACTAACATCAGTCAAGACATCTCTTCACAAAAATCTAAACATTTAGCAATACCCACCCCTCATAAAACAGGGGATGATCTCAGGTGCCCAAAAGGGTGAGCTTGATGATTCATTTCAGGGTCACCAAATTTAAAACATGTTTGTATATGTAAAGTATCTAAAACTTGACCAAATTCGAAAGTTTGAAATAAAATAAGGTTTTCCATTTCTGTACGATGGATAAACACGACTTTCACTGGTTGACAACACAGGCATTGAAAAATAAAGAACAGTTAACACAACATTGGCAGCATAAACAAGTATAGTCCCTTTTCATCAAAACGAGGTGTCAACGAAGGTGTTCCAGAAGGGGGCGTAGTTTCTGGCCAACTGTTAGCACGAATGGTGTTACTCATTGCAAGTAGAAAATCAGTGATGAATCGTATTTATTGATCATCTTGATCCACAGTCGAGGAAAAAGATAGGATTTTTCAGAGTGGGTCCATAGCTTAAATTGACTACCATATATAGATCTATAATTGTGCAAAGTTTCATGCTTTTATCATCAAACCCACAATTCTTCTAAAAATATGCACGAATCAGCTGGAAATCATCTCCTCAAATGTTCCCAATTGACGTTATAAATGTCAAACAATAAATTAGTAGTACATGTTTTGTCAAATCACACAATATCGGCCACTCTCTATTATATCCTATCACATTGACCCCCACATTTACACAGAGCAGTACAACTTAATGCTGCCTTTACACATTTGCATCTTCCTCGGCAAATGTTTTCACTTGTACATTCACATTTTATTAGTTTAGCGCAAGACTCCGACGCTTGCCGCAGACATACACAGAAGGGTTCCCATATAGTCCAGTTAAATTGTGAAACAATTATTCAGATGGTGGTAGTAGTATCAAACTTTGCAGAGTTTTTATCCATTTTATTGCCGCCAAAAAATTAATAAAAAAAAAAATGAAAAAATTAACGGCTTTACCAATTTTTATAAAACTTCGTATATTTATCACAAATGACAAGGACTATCATCTGAGGACTCAAGATATTGAAGTTCTGACGGCCATCTTGAATGCTGGCCATTTTGAAAACAAGAATTTCCCTTATATCATTATTGGCTATTTCAATTATTTTGCTATTTGCATTTATGTTTTGATGCATTTACAACTAGTTTTGCAAATCATTGGTATAGGAATGTTGCCATTTAGTTCATTTTCACTTTTTGTCGGCCATTTTGAAATTTTTCCGCCATTTAGAAAAAAAAAACAGTTTTAAAGTCTAATATAACGCCATGACTTACTAGAAACGTTGGTATACATTTTATATGCTTTTAAAAGATTTGATTGAATATTATTTGCTTTAATTTATACATTGTGGTGAAATTTTGACTGATTGGCAGTCATCTTGAAAATGGCCGCCATATTGGATTTTTCAGAGTGGGTCCATAGCTTTTCATGCTTTTATCATAAAACCCACAATTCTTCTAAAAATATGCACGAATCAGCTGGACTATAAATGATTAAAGAAGTTTAACTTAAAATAAAAATTTCCCATCAATATGCCTACCAACTGACCCATTATAATGAATAGATGGTTTAGGAAACAAACATATTTTTAATGATTGCCTTAACTTATTTCTTTTCTAGTAACTTTTTAAATTAAAAATAATCTGTATGACATTAAAAAAGTCACAATTATAATCCCTTTGTTATTTAGTCCTTACAAGATGATCGTAAAAAACTAACTTTCTTCATTTTCTTTTTGGCAATATCATTTGCAACGTTTTTTTCTTCCAAGTTGTTATATTAAACTTTAAATGTTTGGCTCCCGATGTCACAGTTCTAAAACTGGATTTCTCCGCAACCATTAATGGTTTTTTTCTACCCTTAAAAATCTAATATGTACATTGTTTTCTGATGCTTTTCAAGTATATTTGTCAGGTAAGTTTATGAGCAGCATGGCTGGTAGCTAAATAGGGGCAGATATCGCTTACTCACTCGGAGAGCCCCAATTAATGATCCATGGTGCTCATATTGATTATAGTTTCTTTTTGTTTTTGTTATCACTGAATTTTTGCTAAAATTTGCTATATTTTTTATTGTATTCTTGCATATGTTCAACTTATTTGATTAACAATTTCTTCCATATTTATAAGTTTTCCTTCCCGTTCTTAGTGATATGAAATTAACCATTACACTCACCAATGATACGTATGTGTAACCAATATTTTTTTGCCATACACTTCCAGCAACCTTGTAGTTCAAGCTAGCTGATCCGCTTTAATGATGGGATTTAGGTGCTTTTGAGCCAACTGTTTTATTAAAACGTTCATTAGCTTTTGTGCTTCCTAACGATGCTAACTTTTCTGCATGATTTATATATGAATCAAATACTTCTGTCAATGTTTTCTTCAACTTTTGATCTTGTATGGGTTTTCCATTAGGAAGAGATTTGTAGACCTCCTGTGGATGTCTTACAAAACGACACCAGGATTAATTGCACATGCTGTGATAAAGATTGCATTTCTTTCTCCATTTCAATAGTATTTCCATGGTTTTGTGCAATGACATAGTTAAAACATTTCTTTAGGTATTTGATTGTGGTAGACGTCAAGCTTTTGTTTGCATTTTGAAGTTTGTACAGAGTTTTACTAAAGTTTTTTTTCACATGGATCTTGTCAGATATCTTCTTTATGTTAGCATCTACAAGTCGTCTCAGTCTTGCTATAGTAGTGGAATCATCATCTCCTATAACAGTTCCTGCTTTAAAACCCTTATCATTGCACTCAGAGATCATTTTCGCAATCATATCTTGTTCCATGGCTTTTGCGGAACCATCCCAGTTTTTTCTTCAGTCATGATCTTCAGCCGTTTCATTTCTGCTTGATGCACTTGAACACAACCTGCATGATCTAGATCGAACTTTGTAGTTGGTAATCTTACCAGTGTATTTTTCTATCATTGAACAGTGTCCTAAAATTGAAATGATAAGTTATTTAACTCCCTAAGACTGTATAAAATATTGCATGAGTTTTTTAATGCAATAACCGGTTAATAACAATGAGTTGCAAATATTGTGACATCAAAACAGAATAAAAGCAGAAAGTCCATATAGATGAAAGGCAATTCAAAGTGAACTTTCACCTTTGAGTTCAAATTTGCCAGATGGGCAATAATCATATTCCTGACTTGGTAGAAAATGAAAGGATATGAAGTAAATGTACAAGGGACAAAATCGCACACAATACATAGAAAACATAGAAAATTATCAATGAACAGGGCTTTTATTCCTGTTCTTTCTGTTCTTCATCTTGACAGTTGATGTAAGGTCTTCAACAATGAACGAACCATTCATACCCTACAACAAGGTCAAGACGGCCCCTAGCGTCGACTTAAGCGGTACTATTGGTAAAAATAAACCACAGTTCACCTTTTTAAAGTAAAATGAAGAGTTAAATCAGGTTTTCAGATGCACCAAACCTCCCTTTTACATAATTATGAAAGTTGTCTAAAATTCCTCACTGGTAACATACATAAAAAAAGATTACTGACAATTCATTCATAAAAATAGTTGAAATTCGGAAATTTTTGCAAGGTTTTTATTTTTGGGAATGATGAGACTGAATGAGTATCACAATAAGAACTTGTATTCTGATATCTGAAACATATATCTGTATGCAGACTTTCCTGAAATTGCAATAATTAATCTCACATTTTTGTCTATCCTTCAAAAATCGCAATAATAAATGCATGCTATAATTTCTGAATTTAAAGTATCAAAACATTACATAAACACTATGAACAGAACTTTGTAATAAAACCCGTCTTAAATAAGTTTGAAAATTGAAACCGATTGTGTACCTACAAGGTTGGGATATCTATCTTCTTGAGGAAAAGTGCTTCTAGTCATGGCAAAACATTGATTCTTTTACTCCTACTTTTCTTTTCTATAAAGATACACACCTGACAAGCTGCCATATGCTTTTCCACTTTCCTCTTCTGCCAACCAGCATACACTGAAACTGTTAACTTGTCTTCGCCTGTTTGTCTAAAAATTGTAAATAAAAATAAAAATAAATTATGTATTATTTTTAATAAGATATTGTTATGATTGTGTAAACTAAAACTAGGAATCTGTGCCCCTTTTTGTAAAGCCAATCAGATACAGGTTCTTTGTCAGCAAAGGTGTTTTAGTTCTTACTTGATATTATCATGCACTAAACATTTAATTTGAAAGGGGGATGTTGTATTAGATTTCTTTTTTGCATAAAAAAAAAAAAAACAATAATCTAAATACAGGGCTAGATTCAGTATATCAAAGAACCCCAAAAATTCAATTTTTTTTTAAATCAAAGTAAAAATAAATGTTGGACCCTTTGAACCTTAAAGTGAACCAATTTGAAAACAGGTCCAAAAATTATTAATTTAAATACACGGTAAGATTCGGCAGATCAATGTACCCATATAATTCAATTTTGATGAAACCAAACAAAGTTTAATTTTGGGCCCTGTGGAACAATTCAAGAACGGGGCCCAAAATCCAAAATCAGAATACAGGATGAAATTCAGCATATTAAAGAACTTCAAGAATTTAAAAATGCTTTTTTTGGCCCCTTATTCCTAAAGAGTTAGGACGATAACCCCAAATCAATACTACCCTTTCTTTTGTGGTATGGAATCTTGTGTTAAAATTTCATAGAGATCCATAGACTTATTTTCAAGTCTGGAAACCAAATATCTTCTGACTACGCTGCCAACGTCATTGTATTATTTTGCGGTCGTACACTAAAAGATTCTTTTTTGATGCAACTTGTTGCTTCATATTTCCTGGTACATGATACTTATATCTGTGATATTATTTTCAAAATTTATTTGAATGAATAACAAACTATTAATTGTAATACGTTGAACTTTAATCTGGTTTTAATTTAGAATTAAGGATGGAAAAAAGTAAATCAGACTTGAAATTATTTTCTGATCATGCTGATCATCAAAGGGAATATCTTATTTTGTTTTCCTTATTAGTTATAAAATCATAGAATATATTTATGTAAAATCAGTGTTCTGAACACTGAACAAAAAAGTAGGAAGTTAAGTTCTTGTGCAGCACAGAAAATATTGGCTTTGTTTCTTTAGTTAGTAATTAACGCACGTTTAATTCAGATTTTGCACCTTTACCTGTAAGTGCACTTGAAAGTAAGTTCGAGTTTACTCTTCTCCTTAACTATTTGTGAAAAGTATAATTCTAATAAACTTCATTTTCATCTTAAAATAATTTCGAATTTTATGATTTGCATATAAAACCATTATACATATTAAGAACATTTTCTATCCGATTCTAATGAATGTTAATCTTGAGTCCAGCAATTCAGTTTCCACCACATTTTACGATCTGACTTTCTTTATCTGCCATGGCTCATTCATATGTTGCAATTGGTAATTAGATATATATATACAGAAAATATGTGATGGTAAAATACTACAAAACTAACAAATAATTTCTATATGTGGTAAATGATATTCAGCAATTTTCAAAGACTTGAAATCAAACCGACAAAATATAACAGTCTCTAATTATTTCATTTTTTGCATAATACCCTTATTTCATAATTTTTGCCGTAGTGCATGGTTTTTTTTTTGCATATAAAAGTGATATTATTGGTCGTCTATATATACATGTATAATGTCTAATTTGTTAAACCTATACCTACCTGCAGACCACCACATTTCTTTTTCCTAAAATAAATCTACCGTCGAAATAATTATATTATTGTACATTCATTTAAAATGAATCGGATGTAGTCAACTGTATTTAAAGATTTATCTTAAACTAGCGTTATTTTAAATTAGAAACTGTTAGTTATAACAATGAAATGATTTGAAAACTTAAACACTTTAAAATAATGTACGTTTTATCATACAGTTTCCAAAATATTGAATTTTTTACATAAATTTCGTTATCTTATAATATAATTAATTCCAAACAATAAATAAAATAAATTATTGCGTATAAAAAATGCTTCGTAAAACAATCCATCATAAAGAAGCACCACAAAACTGAATTTTCATGCCCGTACATAAAAAAAAAGAAGAAAAGATTGGAACCTTAATACATGCCACCAACAAATTGACTAATTGTAAACATTACTTGCTCAAATTTTATCAAACAAAATATATTTTGAGGAATACAAAAAAACATTATAATGCCATTACTTGAATTTCACGAAATCAAGAAAATGATTTCTCAAAGTTCACAAAACTCCTTATAAAGAACGATACATAGATGGATCATCAAGATTTTCGACTATATATCTTTCTAAAGTGCTGACTACTGTTTTTTCTACAGTAAAAGATGGCCTTCAAAAATATTGTCATAAGATATATTCAATAAATGGTGTCAATCAGATGTGGATTCTGAAAAAGTCTAAAGATCTACAGCTAAATCTTAGATCGCAATCTCTGCAATTTTGCAGCAACAATAAGACTTTTGATTTTCTACGCTTTAGACTACTATTCCCCATAGTCAATTAAAGGTTGACTTCAGCTCTTGAACAGAGCCTTTTCTATAAAAATAGGAATCGTAGATATAAATTTCTTGTTTTGGTTTATAATAATTCTTATTTTGTGAAGAACCACGCTGATTCTAACAGAAAATACACTGAAGATGGTATTATCAAAATGCTGGACTTTTGATCGACAATATATTTGTTGAGTTTAGAGGATTCATATTTCAACAGACAGTCGGTATTCCAATGGTAATAATTGTGCACCCTCCTGGCCGATTTGTTTTGTACTCATATGAAGCAGAATTCATTCAGAACCTTTTAAAAGACAAAAAGCACCTTGCGAAATTCTTTAAGATTACTTTCAGATATATTGATGATGTCATATCACGGAATAACCAATATTTCAGTCAGTACTAACATCTCATATATCCCAGTGAACTTGAAATTAAGAATACTACTGACACTAGAAGGACTGCTTCATACCTTGATCTTTTCCTCAATATTGACATAGATGGACGACTTCACACTTAAATCAATGACAAACGGGATGATTTCAACTTCCCAATTATCCATTTCCATTTTCAGCAGTAACATATCCTCTGCCGCATCGTATGGTGTTTACATATCTCAGTTGATACGTTATGTTCGTGCATGTTCACACTATACGGACTTCATATACATGGTTGTGCTCCTTACGCAGAAACTGCTCCAACAGAGTTATGACGAGGACAGATTAAAATGACACTCCGGAAATTTTATGGATACATGTACCATCATGAATTCGTTAATCCATACGATGTGTCTGTGTCTAAGCTAACCAACGAAATTTTACCATTCTTATATTGTGGTTTACCATCATCGTCGTCTGGTCTGCTAAGTACCGAATGTGACCTATTCCCGAATATGACTGTTTTGCCGAGTGTGAATTCGCATTGCTATACGACGAGTCTCGGTATTTATACATCAAACATTCATGTATTTAGTTATGATGTTTCTTTTGTAGGTCTTGTTAGATATTGTGGTATGTCTTATCGTTTGTGATTTGAATTCTGTATTTTCGGTACATTTCACAAATGTCAGTATAGTCGAGTTACTCGTGATTCGTCTACAGTGTTTTTGTTTTATGTTGTTTGTTTTCAAGTGTGTTTACTGTTTGGTCTTACAGGATCTTGCCTTATATTACAGTTATTTTATTTTAATTTTCTATATGTATGTAAAAGGTAATTAATCAGCTATTTCATTTATATGATTCTTAGTTTAAGGCAACTATATGCACAGGATTTGTTTGTTTATACACAGTTTTGATTTAGAAGAAAAACCGACATGGTTAGAAAATACAAATAATAACACCATTACAAACACAATTTCATTTTAATATTCTTGTCATGGTTAGAAAATACATAAAATGACACCATTACAAACTCAATCCCAATTTTATATTCTTGTACGTGAGTACAATAAAACAACTATATTCTATTTTTTAAATTTACCTGTGATGATATAAACGTCACAAAAATACGTCACTAGTTGTGGCTTTGATACATTCAAGTGAAGCACAATTTATATTTCGTTTGTGGTGTCCAGGTGTACTGTCGTAAATTAAAGGAAGGTGTCCGTTGTTATTCTGTGGTTGTAATGTACTATTACTGTATATTATTTATTTATGTATTTCTCAGTCCTGAGTGTTCTTGTGTTTATTTATACTGTATACCTGCCACGTAATGTTGTCATTTTGCGGTATTTTAACATTGCCATATAAGCGGGAGGATTTGATAGCCATAAAACCAGGTTCAACTACTAGTTTTTCTTAAAATGTCATGTACCAAGTCAGGAATATTGCAGTTGTTATCAAATAGTCCGTTTCTATGTATGTTGTAGTTCAGTGTTTCTGCTGTTCCGTTGTTTTCCTTTTATAGTTGATGTGTTTCCCTCGTTGGTTTGTGATATGGATTTATTTTCGCTTAATCGATTTTTGACTATTGAACAGCGATATACAACTGTTGACTTTTTTTTTTGGTTGTCGACAAAAGTTTAAGTAACCATACATTAATATAGCTCATAATTTTTGCTAAACAAAAATCCATCATGAGGTACCAACATAACAGCATTTTAATGACGATGAATAATATAAAAGAAGAACGGAAAATATTGGCACCTTACATGTATATAGATATCGAAAACGAAGTTTACGATTCTTAACTTAACCTGCTTCCTTTTAATGCCAAACATTCCATCCTGAGGTATAAGAAATACTCAATCATCAGGCCAGTACAGAATTGAATAAAACAAAAAGAAATATTTGCAGTTTTCCGTTTTGTCGACAACAGTTTGAAGAACCATTGATTTATAAATCTCACACTTTGTGTAAACCATCCATTATGCACTACCAAAAAAAGAACAAAATTTTAATAACGGTAAATAATATTATAGAAATTGAAAAATATTGACATCTTATATAAAGATGACGATAACATAGATTGCAATTTTAAACACAAATTGGTTCCATTTAATGTAAAAAAATCCATCCTGAGGTATACTCAATTATCAGGCCAGTACAAGAACTTAATAAAAAAAGAACAAACATTGGCACTTTTTATTGTTGTCGACATAAGTTGTAGTAACCGCAGGCTTATAGAGCTCTCAAATTGTGTAAAACTATCAATTATGATGTACAAGAGGAACATAGTTTGAAGACCGTTACATAATTATCTATAGAAAATGAAAATATTGGCATCTTGTTTAGATGCCGACAACAATATCTTAAGGTTGCACTTCTGTAAATACAGAAAATGCAATTTCCTATTGAACTCCTTTGCGGTTAAAGCTGTGCCACTTTTACTATGAAGTTTCGTAAAAATTATATCCTAGAACGGAAAGTTGACATGCACTACTTTTTTATTCAAAGGTCAAAACATAGGGCTGTGTGGCATATTTTCAACATTTATATGCCCCGAACTTCTTAGAGTTTTTAACTTATACTAAAATTCTGTACTATCCCTATCTCCACTTTGGGTGTCCTCAGAATTCGATTATCGCCGCTACCATCTGTTTTATAATGGTAACATTCCCAAGTTATTTCTCTATGAGATGAAACATAGAGATCATATCTGGGAACCAGTACATAAACAAAATTAAATATCTATGAATATTATATATCTCCCAAAAGAGGCGCGGCTTGTGAAACAAATGTATTTACAAAGTGCAACCTAAAAATTCCAAAATTTAATTCCTTCCCTTTATGTCAAACAATCCATTCTGAAATATGAAAAGTAGTTAATTATCAGGCCATTCCATGAATTTAACAAAACAGAGGACATACTGTCATCCGTTACCTTTACCAAAATTAAAAACGCACCATTTTCACATTAACGCGGAAGTAAACGTGAAAGAACACGCGCGTTTACTTTTTGTGTCGACTTAAATTTTAGGTTACCGCAGAGTGAACGTGGCTAACCCCACTTTACCTTTTTCTGGCCTTTTACATGTTATGTTTGGTCTGCACCGAACTGTAGTTATAAATTAATTCAATATTAGAGAAATCTGTTTCAGTTTAGTTGTTAGGCATTAAGGAAAAAATGTTGATGAAATTCGTGGAATTAAAATAAAACGACTTTGCTGAAAATATATTCAATCATATGATTTCGAATGTTCAAATACAAAAGATTTGATAATATCGTTGCGTACTTTAAACAGAAAGTGAACCCATACATATATATATATATATATATATATATATATATATATATATATCTGAGGATACGACCAACATCGTTTTGACTAAAATGAGACGTTACCAAATAAAAAGAAAAACTTTAAACCGTTGACACCATTGCATAATAAACATATTATTACATAGTATTGAATTGTAGAAATATATACTATGTCCTGTTTAAAATGTTTGTAGTTTTAAAATCTAATATAACAAGATATACAATCTTTTCATAAAGACACACCTAGATAGCAAGTTTTTAAAGGTATGCACAACATTTTCTATAAATGAAAATGATATTTATATTTAAAAGAATTTTGTTGAATTCAATTTTCATATTTCAAATAACAACAATATAGTTGTGATAATGGCAAGCTTAAGAACAGTGATAATTCACCCTTATCTTTAACCATTAATTTGCATTTTAATTAGTTTGCTCGATTGAAGAAATAATGCATATTACATCGATGCCCAACATTTTGGAAAGTCAAATGTTTCTTTTGTAGATTGTATTTTTGTTTGATTAATATATTTTGTATGGAACGAGATCAATCTATATTCTAAAAGAACCATAGTGTATCACTGATTATGTAAATGACAAAATTGACTGTATCAGTATGTGATATTGAACACATCTGGTCGCATATTTCGTTCACAAGTTTCGGTCAATGATAACACTTTACATTTTCTATATACACATAATACAACAACATTATAGCTTCTAAGCGTATATGTTATCTTTGAAGTCGGAAGTGGAGATGAGGTTAAATTTCTCCTTACTTGTAAATCTTATAAAAAATGTACAATAACGATCTTTGTGATTTTGTTAAGAATAGAAAGCATACACAACTATACATGTATCACCAGCCCATGACCATTACCTGAGTAATGGCCTAAAATTTCAGAAATTGTTTGATTGAAATTTGTAATTTCAGAATTTTGAAATCGTTTTGAAATAGGTTCAAATCAAGAAATATATCTCCTGATGCAAAGCTCGAATTCCTTGTCCACATTTGGCCATGGTATATAAACGTAAGATCCCTTTGGGTTTCTGCCAAACATTATAATTTATGTAATCCAACAAGTAAAACACCTTTGTTAAAACAGCTTATGGAAGACGCGCATTTATCGAAGAAAATGTTCTATTGGTATTCGATTTAAACAATATATAACATGACACCTGTTCATTAATTGGTAATAGTCAACTCTCACAAAAGACACGATATATGAAATATTCCGGACTTGGTATAGGCCTTTGATTAAACCTGGATTTATAGCTAGCTTAACCTCTCACTACTACATAGTATTGGATTCAGGTAAATTATTTCAATACTGTCCCCCTTCTAAGTTACTTTCTGCACAGTCTCCATTAAGGAATATCCTATGATATAAATTTATATGACAAAACTCCTCAAATTAGTGCTAATGTATTAAAACAAATGCAGGTTAATTAGATTATATTTTTGAATAAATTTGGGAAAACATGAATAAAAATCACCTGTTCGCACTAATTAAGAATACCGACGATAATTGGAGAAAGCTGTTAAAAGTGTCAAGTTTCTACTTTAAACTGTGCATAACATATTCTTTCCAAGTATATGAGACTTTTCTAGGTACATTACGTTTTTACAGGTATCGTACACTTTAACAAAGTCATTTTCTGTAAAAAAAATATAACTTCTCCCTGTTAATGTGTTCGTATAAATAGAAAGTTTGAAAAATCCATTGTTAAACAATAAATATTTATCATTATTTAAGTGCAAATTTCGACAAAACTTTAGAAAAACATTATACATTTAACGATTTAGGATTTTGTTTAGATTTATTGTACATCACATAATAGTCCCTTACATTTAAAATTCATTTTTTGTTGTTAGGAAAGTTCGTGAAATGAAACATTTTTTGTTTATTTGACAATGAATAATAACTTCAAAAAGATGTTAAAGAAAGATAGGTCTGTATGAAAATAAAGAGACGTAATATAGTTTAGTTTATTTGCAAACAAAAAGCAATACAGCTTCAACGTATTTTAGAAATATGAACATATAAACGCATCATATAAATTTGAATCGGGAAATCTAGTTTATGCAATTAAATGTAACGGGTGCAATGAGGGTAAAATTGGTCAAACAGAACACACAGTACAAAAAGTATTTACACAGTTCCACGTCATCATAACCGACGTCTATAAATTAGGATGATAAACGCCAGTGAACACTCGCATTTAAGTACATCAAATAAATTTCCGAAATACTATATTCAAAACAAAATAATAAAGATAATATGTTCATTAATAAAAACAAACCAAGTCTAAATAGACAAGGCATTAAAGGGCATTAGCTACGAGATATAGAAAAAATAAATATGATTTGTTTTGTTCAATCATTAATTAAAGTGAAATAGCGATATAAAAATCGCGTTTAGAAGCAAGCTTTGTTCAGAATTGTCAAAATAAGCAAAGCAACATCGATAATGAATTATTCACTTGCAAGTGAATAATTTGACCTCATTAAATCCGTATTCATGTGAAATTTAATTGAACCTCTTAGCTAGAGATGGGTAACGCATGAACTAGGCGCGTTCAGCTATTCAAAAGAAAAGAATGTCAACATTGGATGTGAAACAAGGGCAAACCATTTGGTTGACTGATTCGATCTACAAAAACTCATTCTTATATAGGTAAAAACGATTATTAAGATATTTTTAAAATTATAATATGGAATAAAACAGACATAGAAAATCCAATTGCACGAGTTTTCTACTTATTTATATCCATTTTTGTGTTTATATCGGGTTGTATGACCGTCGGCAGTCTTCAGAGGTCACCTCGACGGTTAATTAGATAGCGTCTAGACTAAAATACACTCGAAATCGAAATGTTGATACATATTATCGAGTCCGTGCATCGTAAATTGTTTATTTTAGTCTTTTATAATTTGAGTTTTACATTGAAATGAAATTTCATATGTTCATATAGTCATAAACCGACATACTATTAAGGAAGATGTCAGTATATGTCAATGAAACAGAATCCATGCGACACAAGTAACGAAATAAGATATATTATAACTCAATGACAAATATTTTTGTCAAATTCAAAATTTTGTTTCCAATAAAGCTGTCCCGTTGGTATAAAGTTAGACTGTTAGAAAGTTCGAAACAGTAAGCAGGCCAAATATGTTCTGACACGGATTTCTTTTGAACTGATTTTCACTGTATCTTTTGCTGTGTGTTGTTATTTTAATCGGCTAGCGGTATAAGGAGTTGTGATCTTACAAAACATGTTTAACTCCGCCGAATTTTTGCGCCTGTCCCATTTCAGAAACTTCTAGCCTTTGTTAGTCTTGTGTATTTTAAAATTTTTGTTCATTTGTATGTTTGGGAGTTTAGTGTGATTAGTATGTATTATTGTAATGGGGCCAACGGAAGCCCGCCTCTGGGTGCCGGATTTTCTCGCTACGTTGAAGACTCATTTGTGGCCTTGGGCTGTTTTCTGCTCTTTTGTTGGGTTGTCGTCTCTTTGACACATTCCCCGTTTCCGTTCTCTATTATATAAAGTTGAACAGCATTAAAACATAAAAGTCGAAAAACTTTGTGTCCAATGTAATGAGATAAAATACATAACGTTACAAATATATTGATAGTTTTTTTTAATATGGAGGTGTGTTCACAGTGGATATCATGCAAGTAGTATCCTGTATTTATTTGTTTACTGTACGCCCAGGGTCGAAAGAAAATTATTCTTACAAACCACATAAAATGTATCTGTTTCGAGAATTGTGTTTGTTTTTTTTTTTTTCATAAAAGTAGAGCCGATGCAGTTTCGCGCTGACAACGAGGTAACTAAAATATTCTTATATATATTTACTTTTTCACTGTAAAGTAATACCCAATGGATGCGTCTGTGCATCATATAATCTTGTATGAATATGTCGTCGACAAAGAATTCCATAATGTTAAATGCTTGTTAAATTTCAAAGATGCATATAAAATAAATTTGAATATAAACTAGATGAAATTTTATCATAAAGAGGAAATTTCGCACTGCAAGAACAACCTGCAGAACCTAAACCATACCTATTTCAGATAGGCACATATTTTTGTGTATTTTTGCACATGTTTTAATAGGAATATCCACTACAATTAAAATGTGTAGTAGAAAAATATGTTTAAGTAAATTTAGATTGTAATAGTTGTATTTATAGCTTGAATGTAACTTATTTGTTTAAAAGCATGGAACAAGTCGAAAATTCTGATATTTTTAGATATCACAATTAATTTTTAAACATCACCAGAAAATAAAAATATCGTTTAATATTTGCCAACAATTTCTGAAATTATTATTGTTCATTAACCTTGCAAATCACAAGCTTTATGGAATTCATCGTTTGAATATACAAAATCTTCATACAATTTGACTGACAGACATAAGGGAAAAAGAAATTTTTCGACATAATTCGTATTTATAAAACCATGTACAGTCTTTTTAAATATTTTGTGTGCTAAAGTGAAAATTGTATGATCCCAATAATAACAACAATCAAGTTCATACGAAAATTCAGTAGTATTCAGTATGGGACGATTACCCTGAGACGAATTAACATATCGAAATTATAATATGTAAAGTTGGTTTTCTTCCCAAAGACCACACAATTCCGTCACTGATTGAACAGACGTTAACTTCAATGTATCAGAAAGTAAACATTATGTAACTATCTACGTACTAGACTATTTTTCCCCGAGGGTATCACCAGCCCAGGAGCCAGTACTTTGGTACTGGCATGAAAATACGGATTTTGTATTATTAAAATTTGCTGTTAAAATTATTTAAAGTTAAGGAATGTATCTCCCTCGCGCAAAGCTCTGATTCCTTTCAAGCTTTGGCTATACTTTTGGTCCTTTTGGTTTATAGCTCTTCATATTTTTAATAAGCTTTGAATTTTCGAATATTTTGGCCTCGAGCATCACTGAAGAGACATTGAAATGCGCATCTGGTGCAGAAATATTAGTGCCGTTTATGTTATTATCTGCAATGGCTCATTCATCTGATGCAAATGGTAATTAGATAAACATGATAAAGTGTCCCTTTTAAACAATGTTCCAAGATTTGAAATCAAGCCGACAGTCTCTAAGTATTTTCACACAATACCGTTATTTCATAATATTTTCCGGAGTGCATTGTTTTTGCATATAAAAGTGATATTATTGGTCGACCTATATATACATGTATAATGTCTAATTTGTTAAACCTATTCCTTCCTGCAGACCACCTACCGTCGAAATAATTATATTACTGTACATTCATTTGAAATTAATTATATGTAGTCGAATTTTATTTAGAGATTTATCTTAATCTAGTGTTATTTTAAACTAGAAACTGATAGTTATAATAAATTAATAATTTGAAAACTTCAACACTTTAAAATGTTGTACGTTTTATCAAACAGTTTAAAATTATTGAACTTTTTACATAAATTTCATTATCTTATAATATAATTAATTCCAAACAATAAATAAACAAAATAAATTATCGCGTATAAAAAAATGCTTTGTAAAACAGGCCATCATGAGGAAGCATCACAAAACTGAATTTTATGCCCGTACATAGTAAAAAGAGAAAATATCCGAACCTTTAATGCCGACAAAAATTGACTAATTGTAAACATTACTTGCTCAGATTTTATCAAACGTCAGTATTTGAATTTACGAAATCAAGAACTTTTTCTCTGTTGTTTGTTGTCGACAAAAGTTTAAGTTACCATAGATTTTTATAGCTCATATTTTTGTTAAACAAAATTCACCATGAGATACCAACATAACAACATTTTAATGACGGTGAATAATATAAAAGAAGAACGGAAAATATTGGCACCTTACATGTATATAGATATCGAAAACGAAGTTTACGATTCTTAACTTAACCTGCTTCCTTTTAATGCCAAACATTCCATCCTGAGGTATAAGAAATTATCAGGCCAGTACAGAATGGAATAAAAAAAAAAGAAATACTTGCACTGTTTCGTCTTGTCGACAAAAATTTTGAATAACAATTGATTTATAAATCACACCTTTGTGTGAACAATCCATTATGAAGTACCAAAAGAACAAAATTTTGATAACGATAAATAATATTATAGAAAATGGAAAATATTGACGACAACAAAGATTGCAATTTTAAACTCAAATTGGTTCCATTTAATGAAAAAAATCCATCCTGAGGTATACTCAATTATCAGGTCGGTACAAGAACTTAATAAACAAAGAAGAAATATTGGCGCTTTTTAGTAACCGCAGACTTATAGAACTCTCAAATTGTGTAAAACTATCCATTATGATGTACAAGAGGAACATAGTTTGAAGACCGTTACATAATTATCTATAGAAAATGAAAATATTGGCAGCTTGTTTAGATGCCGACAACAATATGTGAACATTCTAAAATTTAATTCCTTCCTTTTATGTCAAACAATCCATTCTGACATATGAAAAGTAGTCAATTATCAGGCCATTCCAAGAAGTTTCGAAAACAGAGGACGTACTGTCATCCGTTACTTTTACCAAAATCTATAAAATGCGCCATTTTCACATTAACGCGGAAGTAAACGTGAAACTACGCATAAACGTACATGCGTGTTTACTTTTTGTGTCAACTTAAATTTTGAGGTTATCGCAGAGTGAACGTTTCTAGCCCGCTTTACCTTTTTCTGGCTTTTACATGTTATGTTTGGTCTGCACTGAACTATAGTTATAAATTAATTCAATATTGAAGAAACCTGCTTCAGTATCGTTGTAAGGCATAACGGAAGAAAATGTTGATGAAATTAGTGGAATTAAAATAAAACGAGTTTTCGAAAAAATATCCAATCATATGATTTCGAATGTTCAAATACAAAAGATTTCATAATATCGTTGCGTACTATAAACAGAAAGTGAACCCATACAATATATATACATATATAGATATATATATGAAATATCCTCAGAGGACGACCAAAATCGTTTTGACTGAAACGGGACGTTAACAAATAAAAAAGAACAAACTTTAAACCGTTGACACCATTGCATAATGAACATACTATTACATAGTATTGAATTGTACAGATATATAATATGTCCTGTTTAAGAACTGTTTGTAGTTTAAAAGCTAATATAACAAGATAAACAGCTTTTTATAAAGACACACATAGATAGCCAGATAGTTTTTAAAGGTATGCACAACATTTTCTATGAATGAAAAATTTGTTAAATTGAATTTTTCATATCTCAAATAATAACAATACAGTTGCGATAATGACAAGCTTAAGAACAGTGATAATACACACTTATCTTTAACCATTAATTGCATTTTAATTACTTTGTTCATTTAAAAATAATGCATATTATACCGATGCCCACCATTTTTGTAAAGTCAAATGTTTCTTTTGTAGATTGCATTTTTGTTTGATTAATATATTCTGTATGGAACGAGATCAATGTATATTCTAAAAAAACCATAGTGTTTCAATTAGTATGTAAATTGACAAAATTGACTGTATCAGTATGTGATATTGAACACATCTGGTCGCATATTTCGTTCACAAGTTTCGGTCAATGATAACACTTTACATTTTCTATATACACATAACACAATAACATTATAGCTTCTGAACGTATGTGTTATCTTTAAGGTCGGAAGTGGGAGATGAGGTTCAATTTCTTACCTCTTGTAAAACTTATACAAAAATATGCAATAACGATTTTGTGTTTTTGTTAAGAACAAAAGCATACACAACTATACATGTATCACCAGCCAATGACCATGACCTGGGTAATGGCCTAAAATTTCGGATATTGTTTGATTGAAATTTGTAACTAAAAATAGAACATGGGGTAAAATGTAGATCTTGGCTTATATCTCTTAAACCAAAGCATTTAGAGGGGTAAAATTGTTCATCAGGTCAAGATCTATCTGCCCTGAAATTTTCAAACAAATCAGACAACCTGTTGTTGGGTTGCTGCCCCTGAATTGGTAATTTTAAGGAAAATTTGAACTTTTGTTATTATCTTATTATTTTAGATAGAGATAAACAGCAATAATGTTCAGCAAAGTAAGATCTACAAAAAAGTCAACATGACCAAAATGGTCAATTGACCCCTTAAGGAGTAATCGCCCTTTATAGTCAATTTTTAGCAATTTTTCGTAAATTTTTGTAATCTCATACAAAAATCTTCTCTTCTGAAACTACAAGGACAAATTCAACCAAACTTGGCCACAATCATCATTATGGTATCTATTTTAAAAAATGTGTCCGATGACCCTGCCTACATGGCCGCCATGGCTAAAAATAGAACATAGAGGGTAAAAATGCAGTTTTTGGCTTATATCTCTGAAACTAAAGCAAAAGTATAATGGTTGCATTATTTCATGCATCAATTCTAAACAAAAATATCAGGTGAGCGACACAGGCTCCTTGGAGCCTCTAGTTTATCTTTCTGGAGAAACATTGAAAACACTCAAAATTTAATGATTCAATATTTTAAAAGGATAATTGCCGTTTTTTTTTTTTTTTCTTATTTAAGAGACTTTATTTTAAAGAAAATTTCCTGTTTTTTAAACTTAAGTATTATCAGCAGTTACATCCTTGTTCAATATCCCTCTCAAAATTGTCGCTCAAAATGTAGATGTTGCTCAATCTTACAGGTATTATAGTTTGGGTAAATTGTAGTATATTGTTATTTTAATATTGTTTTGCTTTGCTGTAAAATGACCTCATTCACTTTGATAAAAACAATAAAAATTGGCTTGAATCTACATAGTTCACATCTTTATAACAAATGATATAGGTTATGATTTCAGTGATGACTTAATTTTTTGATTCATGTTATGATCATGCATATTGAATGTTAACATTAATTGTGATGTAATCGACTAAAAACAAGCCATACAGTTTTCACAAGTTTGTGATGGACAGTCACGTTACAATATCCCGTCGACAACTTGGTTGCAGGGAAGATAATTTAATGTAGAGACATAAGTTCATTCCAAAAACGAGTTTGTCGCTATTTACATGAGTCGCACATCTGAATATTACTAATCATATATAATTCTGATTTTTTTATTTAAAGATTTATTCAAATCAACGTGAAATGTCGTATTATATGACACTATAAACCTGTAAAAGTTTTAAATCGGCAGTATTTGTATTTGATTGTACTGATTCCTACTCGACCATTTTAAATAAACCTTGATTTTACTGGAAATAACATGAACCCGGTCTTAACAATACTTGACTGTACTGATGTGTACTCCACCCTTGGCCTTTGTCTTTTCATTCTTTGTTTTTTTACTCTTGAAAATGGATCAAACGATCTGTTTTCTTGCTTACAAGTGTACTTATCTATTTCGTTTGAAACTTGTATGAAACTGCATTAAATTTTAAACTTTTATAATATATATTAAATATGACTAGTTACATTTGATTAAAGGATAGGATACATAATACATGTAATATCTTAGTTTTCAAAATGATTAGAAATATCGAACGATATATTTCTTATTTACGTCGTTTTGTGTTGTTTATCAAGCTTTTAATAAAGGCAACAGTAGTATACCGCTGTTCAATAAGTCATAAATCGCTTAAGCGAAAACAAATCTGGGTTACAATTATAATAATAATAATCTGAGGCACTTACAGAAATGCTTAAACTATTCCTATTCTTGTATTAGTGGATTTACCCATCACATTTGTAGAGGGCATATACAATATGAATTTCATAGTTTATACTAAGGATGTCAACGAGTACTAGAATACTCGATTATCACTCGCAAATACTGAGTATTATATACCACAATGATACCCGCTTAATCGGTTTTCTGTTATGAAAATTGATCCTGTCTTTTCAACAACAAAAAATGATTTTCGTACGAATGCACATCGTTGAATAATCATAGTTATAATACTTTTCGAATGTTTGTGCTATTTAAAGCATTCGAAACCTTCCGTTTGAAATTACTAACCAATTCTCGAGAAACATCCTTTGCAATGGTGAACTACACGCAAGAGCAGTTTTCCAAGTTGCACGCTGTTGGCTACACGTTTCATTGCAACTTTGGACATATTCATACGGTCAGTGTGAAAAATGTTGTTTGAAAGACTACAAGATTTTGAATATTTCACTAGTAAAAAGTAAAATAACAAAAATACCGAACTCCGAGGAAAATTCAAAACGGAATGTCCCTAATCAAACGAATGGTTAACAACTGTCATATTCCTGACTTGGTACAGGCATTTTCTTATGTAGAAAATGGTGGAATAACCTGGTTTTATAGCTACCTAAACCTCTCACTTGTATGATAGTCTCATAAAATTCCATTATATTGACAACGATGTGTGAACAAAACAAAACAGACATAATAGGTAAAAATGTCAAAAATAGGGGTACAGCAGTAAACATTGTCTTATAATCTTAATCACTTTACAAACAAACAAATATGTCAACAAAGAAACAATGCTTTGAAAGAATAAAAAAAGCACAACCGTCGGCCAAAAACATATTGAAACAGTAATCGTATATTGTGTTTATCAATTCACTGGAAACAAATTGTCGTTTTCAATGCTTAGGCTCTATGTATTTTCGCCAAAACATTTTTACATTAGCCATTATTTGCTTAAAATCTCACAAATCACGTTTATGACCACTTTATAGACAAAATCAAGGCCTTGATTATATTCACATACCTAAATAGCTTTTTTTAGAAATGACATCAGGCAAATTTATTTGGTAAATGTACAGAGTTAAATAAGCCCAAAACTGTACCTTGTCCTTATATTAATTGCTACTAAGTAGTTTCTGTCCCGTTGAATTTCATTTAAAAAAAAGGTACTAAGCGTGCAATAAAATTAAGGAAGGACAAAAAACATGCCCAAGAAAAAACCCCATATAAAATGAATGTTTAAAACATTGAATATTCAATTTAGATCAGCATTTAATTTTATTTAATGTTGATTGTGAATTGAAAAGAGAGTGTTCGAATATGGTTTCAACGTTGGAAAAATTATGTTTATTTTGCTTTCTATAAGCATATCTTGATGAGTATTTACCGATAATATAAAAACAAGATGTGATATGATTGCCAATGAGACAACTATCAACCAGAGTTCAGCAGCGGAAACATGGAGATATATAAAAAGGGTGTTAGAAGAACAGACAGTTATGTCTACTCTACTCTGAAGAGATGCAATCAGTTGTACCAAATTACTAACACAGAACTAAAACAAAAGAATATTACGGCATGTCAACTACAGGTCGGATAATACCGTCGAGGGTTAACAGTTTGTTTTACAAAGTAGACATTACTGTCTCTTCTTGTAACACCTGTCATCTATCGATCCCACCGAACTTGAAATACAAAGTAAGCTAACCAAGTTACCGAACTCTAAGGAAAATTCAAACCGGAAAGTCCCTTAACAAATGGGAAAATCAAAAACTCAAACACATCAAACGAATGGAAAACAACTTTCCTATTCCTGACTTGGTACAGACATTTCATTTTGTAGAAAATGATGGATTAAACCTGGTTTCGTAGCTATCTAAACCTCTCGCTTTTATGACAATTTCATAAAATTCCATTATATTGACAACAATGTGTGGGAAAAACAGATAAAACAGATCTAGTTAAGTGTGCCTCATATCTTGAATTACATCTAGAAATTGACAATGAGGGTCGATTCAGAACAAAACTTTACGACAAAAGAGATGATTTCAGCTTCCCATTCGTAAACTTTTCATTTCTGGGTAGTACAATTCCAGCAGCGCCTTCATATGGAGTATATATTTCCCAGTTAATACGATATTCAAGGGCTTGCATTTTCTATCACGATTACTTTGATAGAGGGTTGCTGCAAAAAAAAGGTTATAAACCAAGAGTTCCGAAACTTTTACTGACACCATCACGAGTTGGTTGACCGTTATGAAATATCTGTTTCACAAATGACGACGGATATGTTCCTATTGTCGTAACCACTATCCCGTTCTCTTATCCTCGAATGTCACCGACCTATCGACTTCTCGCCGGATTTGTACTTATTTGAGCACCACGACGGGTGCCAAATGTGGACCGGGATCCGCTTACTCTTCCGGAGCACCTGATGTTACGCCAGTTATTCGGTGGGGTTCGTGTTGCTCAGTCTTTAGTTTTCCATGTTCTGTTTTGTATACTGTTGTTTGTCTTTTTGTTCTTTTCATTTTTAGCCCTGGCGTTGTCAGTTTATTCTAGACTTATAGGTTTGAATGTCCCATTGATATTTTTAGCCTCTCTTTTACAGCAATCAGGAATCGGACACAATCGGTAAATGTACAGATCAAACGACTATTCTGTTATATGAATGGATAAGAAGGTAGAAACATGTCGCTAGTGAGTTAAGACACATACTCATGATACAAATCTATCTGAAAGTGAAATTGAATGATGAAATGGAGGAGGATGTTAACATAGAAAATTAAAGACTTAAAAGTCGACGAAAAACTGACATTGCGATGGCAAAAAAGAAAACGACGAAATGACAAACAAGTTCAAAAACACTACATAGAAAACTATTTATAAGCAATACGATCCCTACCAAATACTGGGGGCGATCCCAGGTACTCCTGGAGGATAGACAGTTCCTACTCAAAATGTGTCAACCGTCGTCAACTAACGCAATGTTTTTACTCCAAGTCTCAATACGGGAAAAATCTCATTCGGTGATGTCACAATCGAGAAACAGAGGACAGGATTGTGGTTACAACAATTGAAACGTATCCGCGGTCATCTGTAACACAGACATTCCATAACAGTCAACCAACACCTCAAATTCACAACTTGGAAATCTTGGTTCAATAGATTTCTTGTAAGGAACAAACCTCTATCAAGATAGGTAATGCAAACTCTGGAATATCGAATAAAATGCATGATGTATACTCAATACGTAGGCGCTGCTGGAATGTTGATACAAAGAACCTGCTATCAAGATGACTGTTCCTTTTGACTTTGGGACGGTTTTGTATGGATTCTGTTTTATATGAAAACAAAAATCAAGTCGGTCAGTAGAGGTGCACAATTATTTCCCATTGGAATACCGACTGCTGAAATATCAATCCACCAGACTCAACAAAGATATTGGCAATTAAAAATTCCAGCATTTTGATGATAATATCTTTGGTGTATTTTTCTTCCGTGATGCAAAACGGTATTATAACATTGACTTACCGTTCCATTATGACTATACCATAATAAAATCAGCATTTCACTTTTAGATTTATTAGGGAAACGTAAATAATAAATACAATGCTGATATGATTAAAGATGAACACAGTATGAATATAACAATTTGTATAAGTAATCGATTATCATTTCACTCATTTAATTGTCAATGTAACTTTACAACAGTGTATTTTAAAGTCAGGCAAAGATAGTAAAATAACGTCTAGACTAGAAAAACATTACTACAAAATGTGTTAAGGATGTTTGCTTCTCTGTTTCAAATTACAAGCTTGTTAAAGACTATTTTAAATTGATAGTATATAATTCACGGAACTTAAAACGTAGAAAAAAAATCAAAGGTTTGTGTCTTTGTTTTGAGATGTAAATAATTGAAAATTTGGCGGGAAATGATATTCCCACGATTTTTCCTACACTTAACTCTGGCACCTTTTTTCTTTCAAAAAGTCTGAAAAAAAAACAAGGATTTAAAAAAGATTTTTAAAAAGTGGCTTTTTTTTAAACTTGATGTAACAAAACTATGAAAACAAAAGTAGATTTGCCGGCAAACTTTTGGTTGACACTACATGGATAAACTAGAGGCTTCTGAATATCTGACAAACAGTAAAATACAAGAGTAGCGAACATCCTTAACTAGACATTTTTAATTTTTTTTTTGTTAATTTGTTACATTTGATGGAAACATCATATAATCTTTTGAAACTCCGAAACAGTTGTGACGTCGCTAACAGAAATTTTGTTTTCGTTTTTGCTATGGCATTATCGGTTTGTTTTCGACTTATGAGTTTGAATATTCCTTCGGAAACTTATGAATCAGCGTCGCAAAGAAGAATTGCATGCAAATTATAAATACAGAGAGCAATACACGAATGCATTTAATTTCAGATGCTACGTCTTTTGTATTTGCATAATATAACATATGTTTCATATTTTATTCACGTATATGGCTATATCATCCAAATGCAGATGTTATCCTAAACTTAAATTTCTTTGCATGCAAGATTAATTTTAGTAGCATGTTTTAACAGCATGAAATATTTCATTGAAATTAGCGAATGATGAAATTGTCAATCAAATTCTTTGTTGTGGCAGTAATGTTGTTAAGAACCATTTGCTCTTTGTGTACTTGGGTTAAAAATTTGAAATTATCTAAATGAATTGTTAGCTGACTTTCATCACAAGAATGACAACTAGCACATAATTACTTTCAATGTTACAAAGTAGAAATTAAAGCCTTGTCACTTATTCAGCAAGCGTAAACAATTGTTCTTTCTTGCATCAGTGTAACTAAAATAACTTCTCCATTAGTGATAATATTAACGGTTAATATATACTTCGTTTGATGTTAACTAAATTGAAATCATAAATTAAAGGAGTAAAAGTACCAGTGAACTGTTACTTCTAAAAGTGCATAAAATCATAAACTTGATTTATGACACAAGTACAAACCCATGTGCATACTGTGTTTTTCCTTGTGAATTTGAATTCAATGGCTGTTACATGTAACCTAGATAGATGCTTCAGTAGCCAATACGAGTAGCAGTGAACATTTATATCAAACGTTGAGATGTTGTATTGCCTTTTCTTTAAACAATTGCATGTTATACTACATACCCTACGATTGTGATTTGGAGATATGTTTTATATGGTTGTTAATAGATTTTATTGAAAAGAAAATCTTCCAATAAAAACGGATTATATGTTTTATTAAACGGAAACATACCCCAAACAAGACAAAAAGAGAAATAAGGTACATGTTATAACTCCACCCTAAAAACACAACAGCTGACACAAAAATACCACACACACACACACACACACACACACACACACTTCTTCCCTTTGGGGAAGTAGATTATCAACCTCAATTACTTGCAATAATGAAGTTCTATAATTTCGGATTTCTCAAATAAAATAGTCAAATATAAAATGAAGACTATATCAAATGTGCACTTCTATTTCCTAAGTACCAATCCAGAAATTATTGTTTATTATTGTTAAAATTGGATTATCAGTACATGTATCAACAGTATAAGTATGTACACAAAGTGATGAAAGCAGGGAACACTATAGAATTACCTATTCGATTAAGAATGTCTAACTATTCCTGAAAAGCTTTCAAACAGACTAGATCTTGTAATTGATGACTGTCACAACTTATATAAGCGATCTCGACGTCATGATTAAGTACGGGGGTTTTATACACAATATCTACAGAATTTGAAATAAACTAATATAAAGTTGATGAAAGAGTTCTTCCTGGATTATGCTATTTGAGGTATATTTTTTATCAATCTAAGCTTCTCCAGAACGATATATTTCAAATATAGTTCGTGCATAAAGGTCTGGTATACTTTGTTGTACGTGGTCATTCGGTATCATTGATTTATAATAGACGTTGGAAGATTGTTTTATGAAATAGAACAGCCACAAAAGATTTATGTTGTCATACATCAATGTCAGCAAGAAAAATAAGTCTATTTATCAATCAGTAAATCTAACTGTATCTCATTTTTTTGACATCAAAATAGATGGTCCTCTTGTAATTACTTGGTTTATAATAAAATCATATTTTAACAAGTCAGTCACCATTTGCTATCAATAGTTATTAGTCGAATACAGTTATTTGATGGTGGTACTGTCTGCTCACTGTTACATCATGACAGTCATCAAAGTTATATAACTGCAACAATATGAAAACAGACGGTATGTTGGTGCGCCTTTTTTACCCTTTTTATTCATATTTAAAAAGTATAGAAAAGAGGCGAAACATACCAAAAAGAGACATTCAAACTCATAAGTTGAAAATAAACTCTAAACGCAATGGCTAAAAAAGAAAAAGAAAACAGACAGACAGACAGACAACAGTACATAAAACACAAAACACAACATGCTCCGTGTTGAAGGCCGTACCTTGACCTATAATGGTTTACTTTTATAAATTGTTACTTTGATGGAGAGTTGTCTCATTGGCACTCATACCACATCTTCCTATATCTATAGAAAACTAAAGACTGAGCGACACGAATAATAAAACTAACAATTAGCACGTTCATTTGCTCAGTCTTTCAGAAGTCAGACGGACTATTTATCTTTAAAATTTGTTTAAATCATTTGCAATCTGCATACAAACTTCTTCCATTTAGAGAAAAAAGTAATTACTTAAGATATGAGCCAATGCTTCACCTAAAAACATATTTTGCAGATGAGGTTCACAACGATGTTAGTCTTTGTAAATTATCTATTTGGATAAAGCATTGACTCATACCTATTTTGGCTCAAAATGTTGTGTAAATATGTGCCAATTTAGGATATAAATGTCAAAGTCAACATGTTTATGACGTCATTGTGACATCACAGGTATTTGTTCTATATTTACATGTCCAGGATATATCTAACTGTTCATTTATCAAATACAGTTTTAATTAATTTGAATTATTGGTATCTGATCACGCCTCCTCCTTTCAAAGAATAAATCAAAAACCTTTTTAACGTTATTGTTTAGTACTGGTAAGACACAACTCTGAATAGGCTATTAATTTTAATGCCAGGAGCACGTTTCACCTAAATAAAGGCAACAGTAGTATACCGCTGTTCGAAAGTCATAAATCGAAACAGAAACACTGAAGTGAACAAAAATAAACGACAATGCATCACACACATAAACGAACTATAAGATAACAACTGCCATTTTCCTGACTTGGTACAGGACATTTTAAGAAAAAATGGTGGGTTGAACCTGGTTTTGTGGCTAGCCAAACCTCGCACTTTTATGGCAATGTTAAATATAACACTAAAATGACACCATTACATGACAGGAATACAGTACAAATAAATGCAAGAACATTCAGGACAGAGAAATACACAAATAAACAATACAATAGTACATTTCGACATGCTAACCACGGATTAAAAACGAACACGTAAAACAACATAGGACAGCACACAAAACATCACAACAGAACCACGAACTGTCTTTCACACGACTGAGTCAACCTCACAGGTAAATTTCTAAAAAAAATGATACTGTTCAAGATCAGGTTTGTAACTATGTCATTTGATGTATTTTATAACAATTACAAAAATATTAATATAGAATTGTGTTATGAATTAGATAATTAATTGAATTATCTAGCTATGTAGGTGTTATTTCTAAATCAAACTGTAAAACAAATAAATAGTGTACATATAGTTGCTTTAAACTAAAATCTTAGAAATGAACTGGGTGATTAATTATTTTTACTTTTACATACGAATAGAAAATAGAATAACACAGACTAATTAGTTCCGTTCGAATAATAAAAAGCTGCGTCATGAGCTCACGATACGCCCGTCGCCAACTGGTCAGTTTTCAACAATTGTTCAACTAATAAACATGATAAAGTTCCATAACTCAGCAATGTCATATCAGAAATTTATCAATAAAAAAGGGGAGCTTATTTCAATAGATATAAAAAAAATTCACCAAATTTTCATGATAGCTGATAAAGGTGTTTTTGAGTTATTGTCCGAAATACTGGAAAATCCTCCCTTTTCTATGAATAAAGTCCCAATAATCCAAAACGTAAAATCAGAATTTTTCCAAAATTGAAAGGGAATTTATGTCAATATATATAAACAAATTACCAAAGTTTCATAAAAAATATTCAAATCATTTTTGATTTATAGTCAGAAAACTGGAAAAAACAACATTTTTAACGAATAAAATGCAATAACTCGGAAACGTTAAATTTAAAATTTCTAAAAATTGAAAGGGAGCTTACGTCAATAGATATAATCAATTCACTAAAATTTCATGAGAATTGGTGTAAGTTTTTTGAGTTATTGTCCGCCATTTTGACGACGGACGGACGGACAGACAGACTGACGGACGGACATAATACGTCCCGTGAACGAGCACATACAAAAAAAATAAAGGTCAAATAAAGTACGAAGGGGAGAAAATTCAGGGCGATAAAATTACGAAAGGTTTGCTAAATACAGCTTAGTTAACCTATTACTGAGGTTGAATACTAGTATCTGAAGAAATTTTAATTGACTGCAAGCGGATTGTCTAAACAGTACCGAATTTACCGCAGTTAATAAGTTTGAAAATTGACCGAAAGGCTGATAATACCTTAATAATGTATTGTTTAGTATTCTACGAGCTGTTCAGATCAAAATTACCGTTTCAGTTGAAAATTTGTTTAAAATTATTTTTAGATATATAGGTGTGAATAATAAACACAAATATATATATGTGTGCAAGAAAATTGCGAAAAAGACTAACATCATCTTGATATAACCATCATCTGTACACATATCAGCAAATTTGACATTGCAATCCAATGTATTACGCGATCACGATAGTCAAAATTGTACAAAGTGAATTCAATCAATTTCATCTAATGATATTTATTGTTAACTATATAATTTGTATAGTCTTGCTATCAATATGCTTTTAAGTATTCCATTTGTTTTGATTCTGCTTTAAGACATCGTAGCTCATCAAGCATATCGACAAAGTCTAAATTGTCGTAATATTTTAACTTATTGTTAAAAATTAGAAACGATAATTCAGTTATAGGTTGCATTTCTGTAAATATCGACAATGTAATTTCCCATAGGTACTCCTTTTACGGCCAAAACTGTACCACTTTTACTATGAAATTTTGAAAAAAATTATATCCTAGAATGGAAAGATCATATGCACTACTATTTTTTTCAAAGGTCAAAATATAGGGCTGTGCGGCATATTTTCAACGTTTATATGCCCCGAACTTCTAAGAGTTTAAACTAACACTAAATTTCTTAACTACACCTACCTTGACTGTAGGATTACCACAAATTTCAATATAAACAATATGCATATGTATATTTACTGGTAACATTCCCAAGTTATGTCTCTAAGAGATGAAACATAGAGATCATAACTGGGAACCAGTACGTAAACAAAATTAATTATCTATGAATATTCTATATCTCCCCAAAAGAGGCGTGGTTTGAGAAACAACTGTATTTACAAAGTGCAACCTATACAAACATTTATTCAAATAGAAAACTCTCTAAAAACACTTTTTCTCACATCAATACTTATTTATCAGAATTAAAGCCTTAAAGAAATCACTGCATATACTCTAAGTTTTCTTTTACCGCACATTTTATACCCCCTCCCCTGTTTCAGTTTTTTAAAGAATTTGAAAACAAGACTTTAATTATTGCCAGCTTACCCTATTTGCATGTTTTCTGACATGAAATGCCTAGAACCTGTTTAAAACTGTTCTGATAACAAAATGAAAGCATTTCAGAATACCGTAAATGTAATGTTTAGCAGTCAATTATTCCAACATGCAAGATTATATGAATTATCCAATCCTGCAATTTAGAATATAGCTGATGTGTTGTATCTTTTTACCTAAACTTATCAAACTTTTATTAGGGAGTAAGTGTTAATGGTTTTCACAAAAAAAAAAATTTTCTAGAATACAGTATATTTTGAATTTCAGATACGACTGAAAAATACTGTTAAACCTATCTTAACGTTCTTTTCACGACTTTTAACTTTTTTATCGTTGAATTATTACCAGTACGAACACAACATCCCTTGAAACCCTGACCATATCAATGTAACCCTTGATTGATCTAGTAAACGCACAGGCGTTCAAATTATATTGAAACATCAATCGTTTCTTACAAAACAACATTGAAGCCTGGTAGACCGACAACTTTGACGAATTCGACTCCAAGAGAAATTGTATAAAGTTTTAGCCAGATATACCAGGACCACGATAAATATATGCGTAAACAAATTTAAAGGTCTCAATGAACTTAAATTGGTAACAGAGTTGTATAATCCTGACCTGATAATGCGTAAGGAGTTATATACTATCACATACATTTTCAATTTAAAACTTCATAAACACCATGAAATAAATGAGATTATTAGTGTCTAAAGCTAGCAGCAGTCATATTAATGAATTAACCAATGTTGTCAAACATAAGATAAGCATTGGACATTAGTTTTATTCAGAAGAAGAATTCACTGATGACACATGTGGTATTACGAAAACTCCACGAAGCACAAAAACAACTAACAAAAAACAAAAGATACACATACGGATCAGATATTACTCATAGAAACTGAATTCCAGTTCAAAGTCAATAGCAACTAATAGATAAATAACACCACAGCAGTAGCGTATACCCCGGTACATTTATTGACTTTGAGCATATGCTTTTATCAGATTATCGACTTGAAATAAACTTTTATATAGATATAAGAAGATGTGGTATGAGTGCCAATGAGACAACTCTCCATCCAAGTCACAATTTGTAAAAGTAAACAATTATAGGTCAAAGTACGGCCTCCAACACGGAGCCTTGGCTCACACAGAACAGCAAACTATAAAGGGCCCCCAAAATGACTAGTGTAAAACCATTCAAACAGGAAAATCAACGGTCTAATCTCTATAAAAAATGAGAAACGAGAAACACTTATGAACCACATCAACAAACGACAACCACTGAACATCAGGTTCCTGACTTAGGACAGGTGCAAACAAATGCAGCGGGTTTAAACGTTTTAATAGGCGCCAACCTTCACCCTGACCTGAAACAATAGTGTAACATCACAACATAGAAAGAGACACTATAGAATATCAATTGAAATTGCTTAACTCAATCCAAAGACATATTAACAAAAACAAATATTCGGCGTTCCTGATGAAGCTAAATCCAGAAAAGCGCTTCGGACGCATGCAATTCATAATTTGTTGTTTTCATTTTTAACATTCATTTCTTGAATTATCTCTTGAGAAACGTAGATGATTTGATGCAAAGTTGACCTCAGATGGATTTGGCTATTATTTTTATGTCCCACTAGATCATATAGCACGTCACGTATTTAAGTCATCATGCATCCATTAGCTTTCAAATTTAGGAAATATTGTATTTAAACTTTGGTACGACGGACGACGACGGAGAGTGTTCCATGGAACCCTAAGTTTCGCCTGCGATTCGTGAAAACAAAAGAGGCGAACGATATCAAGGGGACATTCAAAATTCATAAGTCGAAGAAAAACTGAAAATGCCATGGCAATAAACGAGAAACGACAAATTTGATTTACAAAACACTACATACAAAACTCAAACCTGTATCTTAAAGTTGCCTAAATGTGCTCTGAATACTGTTTATCTGCATGGAAAAAAATCTTGTCGAAATTTCATAAAATTGCTTGCGAGTTTAAGTTCAATATTGTTTTTAAAAGAATTTTAACCAGAGACAACCTTAATGTTGAGACACCGACGACGATGGGATAAAATATTGCATAGTCGCAGACTAGACAAAATTAAAAACTAAATGAAACTTAAAAGTCAGGTTTGCTGTATTCAACGATACACAACTGATGTCTGAACAATATGCAAGATCTGAAGCGATTAATGCTTTCTTTTATTTTGTTCAAACAAAAATGAAGAAAAATGGGAACTGATTTGATGTCATAGTTTTACCTGTAAATTTTAAATAAAAAATTGTGGTGTTTTTTTTTTTTTTTTGGGGGTAGTGGGTGTGGGTGTGGGTGTGGGGTGTTGGTGTCGTTGTTTGTTCATGTTTGGTTGTGGTTATGTGTGGGGTTCGATTGTTGATAAAGTATACTTGTATTCAGAAGATCCTGATTATTGGCATGTTTGGGAATCATTCAGTAATAATACAGTAAGTACAAAAGTTCTCGGAAATTTTTAATTGTTCATTAACAGACGGCGAAATGAATTTTCGCTGAGACAAGTTGAATCGATATTCCATGTCTTCAAGAATGTGACATCAAGTGGAAAACTATGTCCTGTATTTGGGGTGTACAATTCTTATCACGTTCATGTCAAGTTGCAGTTAATGAATTCTCGTAATTTTACTTATTTTCCATGGTGAAAAATTCATTCTATATCAATATTCAATGATGAGTTGATGCACATCTTTGTGTTCTTCAATGTTTTGTCTTCTGTGTTGTGTCAGTTAACTGTTATTACCATATTTTTTTTCTTTTTGTCATAATGTTGACTGTCTCTCATCAGTAATGGTTTCTATTTCACCTTTTGTATCTTCTAATTTTTATGGTACATTGTAGATGTGCTATTACAAATTACTTCTATTGTTTTACAATGATCTACAATGCTTCAAGCAATTGTACAGGATTTATACTAAACAGGAAGTTGCATGTCTGTTTCAACTTTCACATTAGATTGGTAAAAATGACTCTTTTATATTGCATATAATGAGATATGACACACCACCCAATAAATAATAAATGAAAATAATTTAAACCAAACATTTTTTTTAAAATGTACCAAACTGATAAATACAGAATAACTTCATTATTTGTAAACAAAACCTTTCACAATAATAATAACAGGAAAAGAAATAAAATTAACCAAATAGTATTTTGTAACATATACATGACTGAGTCGGAAATCTGTAACTTAGTGGTTGTCCTTTCTGGCTGTATATTGTATTTGTTCTTCGTTTATTGTTTTGTACATACATCATATCGTTAGTTTGAATTGTTTTACATTTGTCATTTTAAGGTCTTTTATAGAAAAAAAATTGAAAACAACACGTTAAATAATTTCATGCGTCCGAAGCGCTTTTCTGGATTTACCTTCATCAGGAACGCTCAAAGCCAAACATTTGAAATCCGAGGATGTATAAGTACCAAAACAGTTGAAGAGCTATATGACAAAAATACCTAAAACAAATAGCCAAATTCATCTAAGGTCAACTTTGCCTGAGGGAGTTGAAACCTTAGTTTCTTTATAATTTCAAAATTTATAAACGGACAATTTTAGAAAGGTTTGTTATAAATCATGTCAGTACCGAAGTACTGACTATATCCTGCTATGCGTTATGACTTTTGCTCATCGTTAAAGGCCGTACGGGGACATATAGTTGCTTACCTTCTATAACTTGGTCTATGATGGAGTGACACATCTTCATATTTGTAAAATGTTGTTTTATATTCATTCGTTTTTGTTTTATTATAAATAGGGTTTAGAAAAGTTGATTTAAAAATGCCAGTGCTTTTGAAACGTAACCTCACGACACTGGACTAATTCGACTGTCCACCAGTCTACAAAAGTATGACCAAGACAATGAATAGGGAATAATCATGAGAGATAACCGTACAAGTGTATTTCATGGTATTGAGAATGAACGGTTCCAAACATTTGATTACATTCTATTTGGATAGAGTAAAACATGCAGTCGTACTTTGTTCCATACAGATAATCGGTGAAGATAAAGATATCTTATTTTAGAATTGATAAATTTTAATTGAAAATACAACTCTGATTTTAATGAGATGTTCTTGTTGTTAAAGTGACATGATATCTGATTTTTTTATGATTGACAACATATATTTTACGTTTAGATGACGTTTTTCGGCAAACATAGGCACTCATGTTAGGAAATTACTGTGCTCCTGTTCGCCCAGACATTTTCGTTACTTAAGAGGCAGCATTTATTGTTCCTTCTGATATCTTCTTTGTATAAAATATTCTAGTTGAGTTGTCTCATTAACGTAAATTCCAGATCCCATTTAATCTATCCAGGCTACCCTAAATGTAATAATTAACAAGATATGCGGGATTTTAAAATTAAATACAATTGAATCTGTACAATTGTAACTTTTAATTGAGGTAAACGTAGGTCTATCATGTATTTCATTTACATTTTATTTGATCAGGACCTGTCTTAATTATAAACCCCCATCCCCAACAAAAAGAAAAAAAGAAACAGATGAAACTCCTCTTTGTTATTTATTAACGTTGAACGTTTGCAAAAATGTTGTCTGTCATAAATATGAAAATCAAGTTAACGTATTATTATCAAACATAAAACAGAATTACGCAAAGGGTAGACTTGGGTATAATATGGTCATTATGAACTATACCGTCAGACTGCTAAGCAATAAGACCCTTGTCCAAGGAGGGTAACGTTCTTTTGACTATAAAGGATGTTCATATTCTTTATGGGGACACAACTGACAGTATCGATACGTTAAATCTAATTCCTCGAGCAGTAAGAGTGGTTCGCTGTCTGCCTATTAAGAACAAATGCACAAACTCCATGAGAAGCGTGTACTTGAATATATTATAAATCAATATCTTGTTCTCCATCTAACACGCCCTCTTTTTACAAGGGCAGTCAGTTTTTCCACCCTACATTTCGGTCGACCTATTTATCGTACCCTTCTTACTAGTTGTTTGTTCTCGTTCTAAATAAATCACAAGAGTCGAATGGGTAACTAAAGTATGGTGATACCTGATCGTATACCATCAGGCAGTAATACATTTCCTAAAGCATGGCGTTTGTTTGACTATAAGAAATGTATCCATACGAAGCCACTCCCGGTTGGAATTGTTACGTTAAATTCAATATATAATAGAAGTAGAGTGCCACTCTTTCTGTAATTTAACAACCCTTGCAACCTCTTTCCCTGGTTTGTAGGTGACCCTTTCAAGACCAGATACCGATAGCGGTGGTAACAGTACTATATCATTTTGTTTATCCACATAATTTATCCATTTGAAGATTGTGAATATGCCTAAATATTTGTAACTAGTTGTTCAGTAATTAACTATCAATCGATCAACCCTGTATATAATATGGGTTACTGCACTTGTAAATGCTACTAACTGTTTTGAAACGACGATTACGGTTTCTATCTATCCACTGCAGACACGATCTGAAGCCTAGAGTACGAAGCCTCAGATCGTTTGTCTCCTCTTTACCCGCTATCTACGATGATGGTTTACTGATAGATGGCTCAACGACTTACTACTTTCGATGACAGAAACCAATCCAACGCTGTACAGTCTACATTTGGTCGATGTATATACCCGCGTCAGCATACACTCCAAAACCCATTATGGATGGGGGAGTAATATGCCGCCTGACGTCCGAGGGTCTGTATCCTAGGTGTTAGATAATGGACCACAATTTCACTGTCTCACGACTTTGGTCCTGATAATGCTTCCTGTCATCGTTAATACTATGTCCGAGACTCATCGACCAGTACTTCATCATCGTGGTTAGCGGGCTGCACAGCTGACCAACCTGGCCCTGAAAGCAGCCGTTGTGATGGCAGTAAACAACACCAAAACCAAAACATCGTACCAAAACCAAAATGGCGGCCGTCCTTTCCAACTTTATCATCATTACGACAACAAAATATTTAATCGCTCACCAAACGCCTTCGGGCACCGAGCCGACTGTGCGAGGGCTTACCAGCCAGTCAAGGTCTTTAAAAACCAACCAGTTAATTAATTTATAAATTAAATCAAAAATATCATCGACCCGCCACAAATTCTTCAAATAGCACAAAACATTGAGTAATGATATATATAATGAACGATAACGAGGCTCCTGACCTATAAACATGTAGTTGGGTTGAACTAATTTTTAGATTTCATCTTTCTCCTTTAATTGTCTCGGCAAAATATAGAATATAAGTGAACAACTAAAGAATACAAAGTAAGAAATTAAAAAACTCGCAAATAACAGCATGATTGATACAAAAACTCAGGTACAAACCAAATTTTAATCAAATAACCACCAGACTCATAATTAAGTACCCCTGCCGCGTGTTTCGTCTACAAAATACCCTTCAGTGCATGGTAATTGATTAAAAACTGTAAAACGTCCAACCATACAGAGTATTAAACAAAACAGATAATTAAAGGAATAGCAAACCCTTCATTTAGTGATTTCATCAACGGATTGTTTTGTCAGCCACTGCTGATATCCTCAGTGGTGCGCATATCGAAACAGTTGAAGGCAAAATCAGTTACGAAGTTGAAGAGCATTATAAACCAAAAATTAGATCGCGTCGTGTCAAAGGCTAAATACATTTTAGTCAAATATCAGGGGAGGATCTTGGAGACGAAAATGTGTTTTTATTACATATTCTTATATTTACAACCCTTACTTACCCTTACAAAATCCTGGATCCGCCGGTGAATAATTAACCTAACGTCAAACACTAATTATCAAGTACCTTTATTTTTTTATATACATAAATAATGAATGTACATTTACGGAGGAGTTTGTTCAACGTGAAAATATACTGACCAATATCTTACGGTTTCATTACACCCATAGTACACACAATAAATGGAATATTTTATTCTTTAATCATTCGAAATTATGTTTTTTTTTTATATTTCTTCTTATCGTCATTAGTCATACATGTAATGCTTTGTAACTGCTGAACTATCGAGAAAATACATCAAAGTTTTCAATCAGCCTTCGGGACACAATGTCATCTATTTATAACACGGCATACTCATAGTTTTAGGACATTACTATATCACTGTTCTTAATTGTCAAAAGTTGCGGTATACTTATATAAAATATGTTGATATTGTCAACAAGCTTTGTAACCGCGGTGAAGAAATAGAGTATATGATTTGGCAGGTGAAAGTTTTGTCTACATACAACTTATCGGTGACAATCGAATCTAAACAAATAGCATGCAATATAAGTAACAATGTTGAAAAGCATTTTAACCTAAAGTTCTCAATTGTGTCAAATCTTACTAAGACCATATTTGTCTTAAGATAGGAAATACATGTTATGTACTGTGTAATTTTACATAAAATTGACCTCATCATGGATACATCAGGAACACTGACTACTGTGGTGGTGATATCATCAGGAAAGATACGGTCGATCCAGTTGTTGTAAAACTCGTCACAGATCAAATGTTTATAATGATCTGACATGCGTTACACTGATAAGTGGCGCTCTAATCAATCTTGTTTAAAATGTCACTTACATCGCATCAAACGAAAATTAAATAATAAAAATACTGAACTCCAAGGAAAATTTAAAACGGAAAGTCCTTTATCAAATGGCAAAATCAAAAGCCCAAACACATCAAACGAATGGAAAAACAACTGTTATATTCCTATCTTGGAACAGGCAGTTCCTTACGTAAAAAAATGGTGGATTAAACCTGGTTTTATAGCTAGCTAAACCTCTCACTTGTATGACAGTCACAAAGAATTTCATTATATTGGAAACATTGTGTGAGCAAAACAAACAGACATAATATGTAAAATTTGTCAAAAATTGCGGTACAGCAGTCAACATTGTGATATAATCTTAATCACTGTAAAAACTATTATAACAAAGAAAAACAAATTGGCATATAGACACTCTTTAGACAAAGCACGTAAGCGAGATGAAAGACAAGAATACAAAACATGACCATAGCATAATAACACAATGGTGAGATGTATAAATACCGAGCCATGCAAAAATGGACAAAACAGTAAAGGTTAAAAATATACAAAAACAAATAAGAAGAACACTATTACATGTAATTACACGTAATTATGATGCCCATCAACGCCAGTACCTAGCATTTATACTTCAATACCATCATTTATAGTTTGAACATTTATCAACAAGGTCTTTGTATCTTCCGATGAACTTTTTTAGAAAAAAAGACGAGACTTTTTTTGACATAACCCTGAAAAATAAACAAATCAGAAACTATTGAAGAGACGTCAACAACATATCAACATCAAGAAGAAGGAAATAATCAGTCGTTGCGTTCACTAGTTTTCGATAACTTTCGGTATGAAAATTACCATGAGAAATTGTAATATACATCGGTCCCTTTTAAAGTTAGATTTAGTAGAAGGAATAACACAGCTTATTCATAGTCTCATTGCTTTCCATTATAAGGTTTTAATATCAAGAATTCATAGTTATTTGTTCAAATCAAGTGATGATTATTTCATATCAAAACTATATATTATCGTGCTTTGTGCTGAAAAAATCATTATACCTTTAATTGCATATCAGAACGCACTGGCTTCCGGAAGTTAAATAATACAAAAACCGGACGGGCACTTCTGATCTGCACAACAGGGCAAGTATATAAATCACAAGTCCTTGAGCTTTCATGTCATACCAAAATTACTCAAATATTTTAATTATTCACAAAGTAATTACAGCTATGCGTAGGAACTATTTTGTTTAAAATATACACTTCTTTCTGTATGTTCTTTCAGGATAGGTCCGAATTAGTGGTTCTATTTCAAAAGGGAATTGAGTAATTTTTATTAAACCACGTTTGAGTTGTTCATCATGCTTCAAAGTAGTAAACCGGTTTTATACGCTACATTGTATAAATGTAAGAATATACCAAGATGGTAATCACAAGTAAATAATATCAGAAATTATCATGCAAAATCACATACTTAAGTAAAAAATCAGTCACCAAAATGCTTAATATAAAACTTCAATTCAATTCCATCCTTAAATATTGCCGTAGCTACAACCAGACTGGATGAATTAGCCATTCATGTTTGCCAGAGGCACCCGTCATATTACCCAAGACAAGTTAATTGAACAATGAGTTGTATTGATGAATTCATTAGCAAGAAGAGTAGACGTTGTTTGTGGCTACTGAAATATCAGATTTTCGTATGATGCGTTATTTTGTATTGTCCATTAGCCTAAATAAAAAATTGTAACAGATTAACTTTTTATTTTATCTTATGAAAGAAACATTGAAAACACTCAAAATTATAATTTAACGATTCAATATTTTCAAAAGGATAATTTCTGTTTTTTCCTTATTTAAGAGACTTGTATCTAAAGGATAATTTCCTGTTGCAGTGACATCCTTGTTCAATATTCCTTTCAATATTGTCGCTAAAAATGTAGATGTTGCTCAATCTGACAGGTCTTTAAGTTTGGTAAGTTGAAGTTTATTGTAATTTTGATATTGTTTTGCTTAGCTGTGAAATGACCTCATTCACTTTGACACTTATCGATAGAAACAATAAAAATTTGCTTGAATTTGCATTGTTCATATCTTTATAACAAATAATATAGGTTATGATTTCACTGATGACTTAATTTCTTGATACATGTTATGATCTAGAATATTGAATGTAAACATTAATTGTGGTGTAGTCGACAAAAACAAGCCATACAGTTTTCTCAAGTTTGTGATGGACAGTTTCATTACAATATCCCGTCGACAATTTTGTTGCAGGGAAGATAATTTAATGTAGAGACATAATTTCATTCCAAAAACGAGTTTGTCACTATTTACATGAATCGTACATCTAAATATTAATAGTCATATAATTTCAATTTTTTTTTTTATTAAAAGATTTATTCAAATCAACGTGAAATGTCATATTATATGACACTATAAACCTGTAAAAGTTTTAATTTGGCAGTATTTGTATTAATTTTGATTGTACTGATTCCTACTCGACCATTTTAAATAATCCTGAATTTTACTGGAAATAGCATGACACCAATTTTAACAATACTCTACTGTACTGATGTGTACTCGACTCTTGACTTTTGTCTTTTAATTCTTTGTTTTTTTTTATTTTTTACCCTTGAAAACGGATCAAACGATATGTTTTCTTGCTTACAAGTGTACTTATCTATTTCGTTTGAAACTTTATTAAACTGCATGAAGTTTTATAGTATATATGTAATATGACTATTTAAATTTGATCAAAGGATAGGATACATAATACATGTAATATGTTAGTTGTCAAAATGCTGATTAAAATATAAAACGACCTATTTCTTGTGTAGGACGTTTTTTGTTGTTTATCATGCTTTAAATAAAGGCAACAGTAGCATACCGCTGTTCAATAGTGATAAATTGATTTAGCGAAAACAAATCCGGGTTACAAACTAAAACCGAGGGAAACACATTAACTATGAGAGGAAAACAACAGAACAATGGAAAACTAGTAACTGGTTGTATACGCTACATTGTATAAGAGACAATGGAAATATATCAGAAAACATCAAGGCAAAAACAGTTGGATCAATTAGCCATTCCAACTTCACAAATGGCATTATTCATATCACACCTCACGAGTAAAACAAAAGATGAGTTGTATTTGACGAATTATATCGAGAAAGTAGTGGAGACTGGCATTTTGTGTTAATTTTTTCTTTAGTCTGGTTAAAATTCTGAAACTGTAACAGATTAATTTTGTATTTTATGAATATGCATTTATAAAGTGTTAACGTTTTCTATTTCTGCCTGTTTTAATTTAGTGTCTGACATCCTTGTTCCATATTCCTCTTAATACTGGCGATCAAACTGCAGGTGTCGCATAATCTTACAGTTTTATACTGTAACAGATTGTTTAAGTATTGTTTAACATTAAAACAAGCTTAATAACTTTCACGCTTATCGCTAGAAGCGTACAAATTAAATTTAAATCTACATTTAGTTTCTAATATTTATTGTAAATAATATAGGTTATGATAGGTGATTAAAGTGATGATTTCATTTCTTGATATATGTTATGAACATGAATAAAAGGAAGGTTGTGTAAAATTTAACGAGACAGGGTAAATATTTCATGCATTTAAAAATCAAACAAAAGAAGCAATATATCCTGTTGTGGAAAGGTGTACCAAACGCTGCGTAATTGACGTGCGGATAGAGAAAAGTATAACCTCCTATGGGGCTTCTTATTTACCTTTCCGACAGGGATCTATCATGTCAATTGTCAGTACATAAAACCTTATTAAGCAGTTAAAATAATAAAACGTATAACTCAAAACGATAAAGGTTTAAGTTTGTCAGCGGGGACAACATTTTTTTCATTACAGGTGTCATGCATCACTTTGGTCTTTGAATATAGATATAGCAGGAGTGTGTATATACTTGTTAAATTTGTAATATTAAGTATGAAACAACATCACAGCTTTAATCTATTTCCGGAGAGCGTCTTAGTCTTCAAAGATTAAATTATATGGTCTATATATCCTCCCCTAAATCTTCAGATTAGATTGCAAAAAGAAAGTCCAAGTCTGGACGAAAATCAGGTGAGGTTAAGGTTGCCACTAAAGGAAGTTGAATAACTGTCCCAAAACTTACATAATCGTGCATTTGTGATTACAGTTTATTTCATCTATTTACCTTAGCTTTAGTAATGCATGCATTTATATTAGACTATATGGACCAATGAGATAAATTGAAAATGTGATCAAAACAAAGACGTATATTTTCTTCGTTTAATTAGACCATTAAGATTAATACATAAAGTAAGCTTGCTCAGGTTAATAATGTACAATGTTTGATATTTTCCAAAGATTTATGTGAAAAATATATCAAATGATCTCATTTTTGAAAATTTCACCTTCATCATATAGTCCAGATTCTAGGTCCAATATATTAGCATTGTTGATAACTGTATTGTAAAAACATGAACCTTGCGCAGTGTAAGTTATAATACTAATAAACATTTTTGGATATGGAGCCACGCAAGAAAAAGTCCAATATGGCCGCCAAGTCAAAGATGGCTGACATAATATACTTGGAATACACTTGCTGTTGTCTACTAATATGCAAAAGTTCAGTACATATTTATGTATGGTATCAAATGAATGCCCAAGGTATTTGTTTTCTGAATATATTCTGGAATTTTTAAATGTTTAGCCTTATTTTGTATTTTATATCCAAATATTTTCTTAATCAATCATTAATTTGAGGGAAACAGTTCCATAGAACACTGTTTCAGCTTTCTGATGAACACCAGACCTTGGTTATTTTGATGGAAAATAAACCTTTAAATATTGAAACTATTACCCCTACCTCGACAAAGATTAACTGAAAACAATGAATTTTTTTTAAATATTGAATACCTTTAATCACAAAACTAAACAATAAATTGTTCATAAACCAAAAGTGTTAGGGTAGGACAGATGTATGGTGAACTGTCTGGTTCACTTTCTGCCATTGTTGTATTTTAATATAAAAATAAGGAGATGTGATATTATTACCAATGAAGCAACTATCCACCAAAGTGCAATTGAAGTGAATGGAAGTAATAATGCCATGTATATCATTTAGAAATAAGACAATTATATGTTTACTCAAAAAGATTTGTTTTTTACATGTAGCAATGTATTTGACATCTTATGAACCACAGAGATCAATCATTTTCTTGTACAAAATGTTATGGCAATGGGAAATATAACTCCTACCTCTTGAACATTTGACCAAAAAAAAACACACATAAATTTCAAGACAATGATTTATTTCAAATTACCTGCATCCATATCAAAACACACTATTATTACTCTAGATTGTTCAGAGCCATTTTGTAGCCACAAATTTTGAAAAACACAATTGTTGTGAACCCTAGAAAAACAAAAACGTATAAGTTTTACATATAAATGCTTTAAATCACACTACTGAACAACAATTTTGTACTTATTTCTTTGAAAAATGGACAAGTTCGGGTTTTCCTACTTTCAGATAATTCCTAATTTTATCATTTTGTTTATGTTAACCCAAAACTAGTTCACGTCTTTAGTGAACATATCATCTTGTTGGCGTCTTATAAGAATATGAGATCAATTTTTATGTCAAAAGAAATCTTATTAAAAATGGAAACATTATCCCTACCTAAATATCAGCTTAACAAAATATATATATAAATAATTACTCTAAATATCAGCACAACAATGTTAAATCTGCAAATTTTGTTCTTCCCTCGTCGGGATTCGAACTCATGTTATTGGGATATCGAGACAGCACTTCCTGTTCTGTGTCCAGCGCTCTAGATCACTTGGCCACCTAGACTGAACAGTCTGAAATTGATGGTCACAATGAATCAGTAATGTATTGGAGTTCCATAAAACACAAATCTTTGATTATTTCGATTTTTGTAGCGTAAATCGCAACAAAATTGAAAAATTACCCCTCCCTTAGATGTTTGTTGATTTATACATACATGTATTATATACAATGTTAATGCATGAAGATAAAAAACAAAACAAAAACAAAACAAAACAAGACATTATCAACCCTACAGTATATTGTATTAAAAAAGGTTTAATCTAGCATTTCAATGTTTTTTTTTTTATTTCATAATAAAGGATAAAGTCAGTTCTATTTTTACACACATACCAATGCAAATGTCAAAGGAAATTCATACATGAAATCAATATATCCTTAGATATACAGATAATTTACCAAAGACCGGTTTATTGCATTGGAAGAATGACATTCTGAGAATAAATTAATTTTGATATGTCCGGGCTTATTGAGAGCACTCCGAATTTTTCAAACAAAATTGCTATGGTTTAAAATCTTATATATCAGTGTATAAACGTTTGAAATGCAAACTTTAATTGACGTCTTGAGCTGGCATGTCAGTATGCTAGTAGTCCTTTGTTAATTTATGTTTATGATTGTCAATTTGCTTTGTTTCTTTTGTTACCTATTCTAACATCAGACTCGGCTTTCTTTGAATCGTGGTTTTACTGTGCATATTCCTGTTTGTTTGTTTATTCCGCATTGGCTTAAGGTATAGGATGAGGGTTGAGATTTCATAAAACACGTTAAAACCCGCTGCAAAGAATTTTAGCGCCTATCCCTTGTCTGGAACCTCTAGCCTTGTTTTATTTTATTTATTTTTTTTTTTGTTTTTTTTTTTTTTGGCATGATTTCTGTAATTGGGTCAAATCTTTTTATTTCAGTATCGAAAGTAGTATTATAAATAATGGTCATTGTTCTAGTTTCTTTAATATAGAAAGAGGGGTTTGTCAAGGGAATCCTTTATCCCCCTTACCTTTTTATACTGGCTTCAGAAGAACTGATGAGTGCAGCAATGAAAAACAACCCACACATTTATGGTATTGAGATAGACAACTCTGAGTATTTGCTTAGTCAGTATGCAGATGACTCAACCTTAACTTTAGATGATCATAAAAGTCACCAATCCCTATATATTTTAGAAAAGTTCTCCGAGTGTTCAGGTCTATGAGCAAATTTAGAAAAAACAGAAGCCATGTGGATTGGCTCAAAAGTACATTCAAAAGAAATATTTTACCAAGAAGAAAGATAAAATTGGAATCAGACAGGTAAATTTAAGCTTTTAGGTATAAAGTATGATATTTTTTCTGTCGACAAGACTGCATATAATTTTGAGAAATGAATGGAAAAGATAAAGGCATTATTAAATACTTGGATTTACCAAAATCTTTCATACCTAGGAAAAATAACAATCATAAATTTAAAGTCCTTAGCATTGCCAATTTTCATTCTGTCATTAACAATACTGCCAAATCCCTCTTTTGGAAATTTTAAGAAAATTGAAAATATTTTTTAAAGTTTCTTTGCAATGGTTAACCAGATAAAATCAAAAGAAATGTTGTAATAGGATTATAATTATATGTGTCTGGTGGACTAAAGATGCCTCATATTGGATCCTTCTCTTATGCACTGAAAATAATCCTTCTCTTTGGAAATTCTTTTCAATGATAAATATAGAAAATTTGGTGCAGATAAAATGTGGGTGATGATTTTTGATAAGATTTCCAGTCTTTGATTGAAATATATACTTATGTAAAATATAATGTATTTTAAGCATATTATTGTACCTTCATTTAAAATGAATCGGATGTAGTCGAACTGTTTTATAGTTGTATATGTAAATTCTATAAGCTGTATTGCTTTTGAAAAAAGACTATTATTATTAAAGATTTATCTTAAACTAATGTTATTTTAAACTAGAAACTGATAGTTATTGTAATCAAATAGTTTGAAAACTTCAACACTTTAAAATAATGTACGTTTTATCATACAGTTTCCAAATTATTGAACTTTTTTATACATAAATTTCATTATCTTATAATATAATTTATTCCAAACAATAAATAAACAAAATAAATTATTGCGTATAACAAATTCTTTGTAAAACCATCCATCATGAAGAAGCACCACGAAACTGAATGTTAATGCCCGTATATAGTGAAAAAGAGAAATTAGTGGAACCTTTAATACATGCCGACAAAAAATTGAATAATTGTAAACATTACTTGCGCAGATTTTATCGAACAAAATACATTCCGAGGAATACAAATTACATTATGATGCCAGTTCTTGAATTTTACTTGAATTTTACGAAATCAAGAAATATTTTGTCTCTTTTTTCATGTCGACAAAAAAACTAACAAAGATTTATATAGCTCATATTTTTTGTTAAACAAAAATCCATCTTGAGGTACCAAAATAACAACATTTCAATGACGGTGAGTAATATAAAAGAAAAATGAACAATATTGGCACCTAACATGTATAAATATATAACGAAGTTTGCGATTCTTAACTTAACCTGCTTCCCTTTAATGCCAAACATTCCATCCTGAGGTATAAGAAATACTCAATTATCAGGCCACTACACAATTGAATAAACAAAAAGGATATTTGCACTTTTTCGTGTTTTCGATACAAAGTTTGAATGACCATTGATTTATAAAGCTCACACTTTGTGTAAAAAAACCTACTATGATTACAAAAAGAACAAAATTTAAATAATGGTAAATAATATCATAGAAAATAAAAAATATTGGCATCTTATATATAGATGACGACAACAAAGATTGGTTCTATTTAATTTCAAACAATCCATCCTGAGGTATACTCAACTATCAGGCCAGTACAACATCTGAATAAAAAAAGAAGAAACAATGGCACTTTTTATTGTTAGCGACATAAGTTTTAGTAACCGCAGACTTAAAGAGCTCTCAAATTTTGTAAAACTATCCATTCTGATGTACAAGATGAACATAGTTGGAAGACTGTTACATAATTATCTGTAGAAATGGAAAATATTTGCACCTTGTTTAGGTACCGACAACAATATCTAACAATTCTAAAATTGAATTCCTTCCCTTTCATGTCAAACAATCCATTCTGAAATACGAAAAGTAGTCAGTTATCAGGCCATTCCATGAATTTTACAAAAACAGACATCATACTGTCAACCGTTACCAAAATTTATAAAACGCGCCATTTCCACATTTACGCGGAAGTAAACGTAAAAGTACGCGCGCGTTTACTTTTTTGTGTCGACTTGAACTTTGCAGTTAACGTAGAGTGAACGTGGCTTACCCCGCTTTTTCTTTTTCTGGCCTTTTACTTATTAAGTTTGGTCTGAACCAAACTGTAGTTTTAAATTAATTTAATATTAGAGAGACCTGTTTCAGTTTCGTTGTTAGGTATTTCGGAAGAACATGTTAATGAAATTCTGCACCGAACTGTAGTTTTAAATAAGTTTAATATTGGAGAAACCTGTTTCAGTTTCATGGTTAGGCATTAAGGAAGAAAATATTGATGAAATTCGTGGAATTAGAATATAACGACTTTGCTGAAATATTCTATTTTCTTCGTTTGATTTCGAATTTTTAATACTAAAGATTTGATAATATCGTTGCGTACTATAAACATGAAGTGAACCCATACAATATATATATATATATATATATATATATATATATATATATATATATATATATATATATATGAAATATCCTCAGATGTCGACAAACATCTTTATGACTGAAATAAGACGTTACAAAATAAAAAAAGAAAAACTCTTAACCGTTGACACCATTGCATGATAAACATATTATTACATAGTATTGAATTATACAGCTATATAATATGTCTTGTTTAAGAACTATGTGTAGTTAAAAGAGCTAATATAAGAAGATATACAATCTTTTCATAAAGACACACCTAGATTTTAAAGGTATGCACAACATTTTCTATTAATGAAAGATGATATTTATCTTACAAGAATTTTCGTTGAATTCAATTTTTCATATTTCAAATAATAACAATACAGTTGTGATAATGACAAGCTTAAGAACAGTGATAATACACACTTACATTTAACGATTCATTTGCATGTTTTAAATTATTTTGCTCGATTGAAAATATAATGCATATTATACCAATGCCCACCATTTTGGAAAGTCAAATGTTTCTTTTGTAGATTGTTTTTGTTTTATTAGATTAATATATTCTGTATGGAACGAGATCAATGTATATTCTAAAAGAACCACAGTGTATCAATTATTATGTAAATTGACAAAATTGACTGTATCGGTATGTGATATTCAACACATCTGGTCGCATATTTCGTTCAAAAGTTTTGATTAATCATAACACATTACATTTTCTATATACGCATATCACAATAATATTATAGCTTCTGAGCGTATATGTTATCTTTGAAGTCGAAAGTAGGAGATGAAGTTCAATTTCTCCTTACTTGTAAAACCTATACAAAAATGTACACTAACGATCTTTGTGTTTTTGTTAAGAATAGTAAGCATACACAACTATATATGTATCAATAGCCCAGGAGCCATTACCTGGGTAATGGCCTAAAATGTCGGATATTGTTCGATTGAAATTTGTAATTTCAAAATTTTGAAATCATTTTGAAATCATTTAAAATCAGGAAATATATCTCCTGATGCAAAGTTCGAATTCCCTGTCTACATTTGGACATGGTATATAGACGCCAGGTCCCTTTGGGTTTTGGCCAAATATTGTAATTTATGTACCCCAACAAGTAAACACCTTTATTAAATCAGCTTAAAGAAGGTTCGAATTCATCGAAGAAAATGTTCTATTGGTATTTGATTCAAACAATATTTAACTTGAAAACTATTCAATAATTATTGTTAGTATTATACATTATGCAAATTTCTTATATTATCCATTCATTTCATTTGACACGCGACATTTGTTAATTTTCATTTACCTTTCATAAGCCCCGCCCACTCATATTAACATGTGACAATATTAGCAACGGGTGTCAACGTCTAAAATATAAACACCCGCTGAGTCCGAAATTTGCCGATTCGGAACAATTAACACCAGCTCCGGCCGAGGCTTACCAATTTTTTTTCTACATTATTTTTGTCGTTTTGTTGTTATTGTTATTAGTAAACTATCTTAATTTGTGACCTTATTTTTTCTAATAACATAGTGCACACTTGAGTTATAAGGCATTCAGTATACTTAAAAACATACTGCCCTTGGATGAAGGTGTTAGGGTGATTTACACACTCGGTGAAAAAATTGTCACCCGCAACTTCTTCTTTGGTAATAATGTTTTCCTTCTTGAGTTAATCTACTCTAACACCTTCATCCAAGGGCAGTATGTTTATATAGTCAACTCTCACAAAGACAGAATATGTAAAATTATATTGATCGAAATAATAAAACAATCTTCTCCGCTCAAACCAGATTAGTTATTATTTTTGTCAGTTCAGTTTATTAGTCGCCACGCCCCCTTCCTCGCAACTTCCCCATCTAGACACACAATATTTTATAGACGGATACCTTTAGTTACTAATGTAGAACATGTTTGTAACAATTACGATACAAGTTTATGCATTGAAAATTGCGTTCTATTGTGCAAACTCAAATTTATGTACGTATTATCCTCGTTCAGCATGGGTTATACCTACATAAAATCAAATGTTTGATTGCTCTACAGACAACGGAAATTGGAGGAACAATCCAATTAACTTCATTTTTCCAATTTAAACTCGTCAACTGCTTCAACACCTGAATTCTAGAATTTAGAATAGAATCTTGGTAATTTTTTATTCAAATTACTCGGAAATCTGTCCACAGTATGCGGACCCCACATATCATCTACTAATTTAAAAAATTCTTTATTTGTTCCCCAGTCTTCTATATCAATCATTTTAGAAATATAATCAGTTTTTGTATTCTTAGATCTCGGGATCCAAACAACATCTAAAGTAATAGTCAATTCAGAACACAACTTAAAAATATTAATAGCTATGTAAATTGTAAATTGTAAATGTACTTTTGCACTTCCTTTCTGAACAATGGAAACACAGTTATTATTATCTGTATGCCATTTAACACATTTATTTCTTAAACGGTTCTTAAACTACATCAATGCCAACAAAATAGCTTGAAGTTCTCTCCATGTAGAACTCTTTAAGGACTCTTGTAAAGTCCACATCTGATGAAATATATTAGAGTCAATATCTATCGAGTAAGCACCAGCAGCTACGTTACTAGCATCGGAATATACATGCACGTGAGGAAAAGAATAACCTGCTAAATGTTTTCTGTTCAATCTTTTAATGTTATTCAGCCAAAATGTGAGCTCATTAAATACACAATCAGGCTATTCCAATATTAACTTTAAGTCCCACTTTAATCTGTTTTCAATTGCCCAGTGTAAATAACGGGTCATTAAACTTGTTATGTTACCCATGACTGGACACATAGAAATTACCTTTCCCGTTACCTGAGCCAATTTACGTGCTGTGAAATTAGGAAAGTTATTCGAAATATCAACCAATGATGTAAGTGTATTATCAATCCGTCTATCTGATATACTAATTGAAAAATCAGACGAATCCCAAACTAAACCTAACCACTCTAAACATTGTACTGGTTCAAAAATAGATTTATCCATGTTAATTAAAACAAGGAGGTTTTACGAAAGATGAACATTCGGAAGCTTCTTGTTTATTTTACCATTCAAGTCCATCATCTAAGTAAAGTACAATACCTACGCCATTTTCTCGCCAATATCTTTGTGAATAGATATGAAGCAGATGATAGACCAAAGGCTAACACTGTAAAACAGTAAAATTTATTCTTCCAGCAAAATCCTAAATATGTTTGTTGGTTAGTACATACGTCATAATGAAAATATCCAGACTTAAGATCAAATTTAAATTGATAGCAATCTTTTGTGAAATAATTTAAAGCCACTTTCCAGTCTTCAAATTTTATTCTTTCTTTTTAATAAAAATATTCAGTTCACTTAAATCTAAAATCTATGGTGGCCGGTTAAGGCCATTTCGCGTTTTCGCCTTTCATATTCTATAGGGCGAAAACGCGAAAACGCGAAATCGCGAAGTCGAAAACGCGAAAACGCGAAGTCGAAAACGCGAAAACGCGAAGTCGAAAACGCGAAACCGTTTCGCGTTTTCGACTTCGCCTTTTCGACTTCGCCTTTCGCGTTTTGCGTTTTCGCGTTTTCGCGTTTTCGCGTTTTGCGTTTTCGCGTTTTCGCGTTTTCGCGTTTTCGCGATTTCGCCTTTTCGCCTTTTCGCGTTTTTACGATATACATGTTATTATAACATAACATTTTAAATATAATTGGAGACAAGACTACAAAGTATGTCATTCAAATGATTGTCATATAAATTTCATATCTGTGGTTTACTTTAAATATTTTCATAAATTAGACAATTCCTTTACATTCTTTGTTTCAAATACTCTAACAAGTCATTATCTTTTAAAAGTGTCAAATTTATAAGTTAAGCCACAATGTAAACTATAGGCGGTTTTGTTGTTGTAATTATATTTTGTTTATATACATCTATTGTTTACATATGTATATTAGTAGATTAATTATGTTTTAGTCATGTAGTTGATATTGTATTTAGAGAGCCTTATTTAAAATTGGTTTAATCCAAATGAGTTACTCTCTTTAAATAAAGATATTATTATTATTATTATTATTATTATTATTATTATTATTATTATTATTATTATTATTACTGAACAAATTTAAAAACAGATGCATTTGTATAAAATGCCTTTGAGTATACAATTTGCTTGAAATCATATTTTTGACATTTTAAAATATATTTGTTAATTGACTAGATTCAGTTTCTCTATTTGTTTTGTTAATCTGGTTCTGACACGGGGAGGATTGTTGTTATTGTCTACCGCATTCAACAGTATATCCCTTGTCCCTTGGTGTCTCCTGTAGATGAACAAATTTCCATCTTTGAAAATTTGAAATATTAATCAATGCGTTTAGTAATATATGGGAAGCACATTCTACATTTACATGAATTTTCCATAAATCCAGGTTACTTTTTGTTTAAATAAAAAGAACATGCGACAGGTTTGGGATATCTTTGCTAAGATCAACCTACGACAGTTTTGAGGCGAGGTCATAAGACATGTCATAAGATATTCTAGTATCTTATAACAGGTCTTAGGATAGCTTCGCGAAACGTCCCAAGTTTTATTTGACAAAAGTCTTATCTCCATAATGTATTAAATTTTAAACTTTTTTCACACAAGCTAATTTAAATATTAAAAGTTTTAGATTCACAACAAGAGCATTAAATGAAAGATTATGTATTTTAAGTAACCATGGCGATAATAATGATTAATTTCATTTATTTCAAAATGTCCAAACTATAACTTCCAGCAAATTGTATGTTCAAAGGCATTTTATACAAGTGCATCTGTTTTTAAATTTGTTCAGTAATTGTCAACAAAGAATGTAAAGAAATTGTCTAATTTATGAAAATATTTAAAATACGTCACAGATATGAAATTTATATGACAATCATTTGAATGACTTATACTTTGTAGTCTTGTTTCCAATTTAAAATGTTATGTTATAATAACATGTATATCGTAAAAACGCGAAAAGGCGAAATCACAAAAAAAGCGAAAACGTGAAAACGCGAAATCGCGAAAAGGCGAAAAGGCGAAAAGGCGAAAAGGCGAAAACGCGAAAACGCGAAAACGCGAAAACGCGAAAACGCGAAAACGCAAAAAGGCGAAATCGCGAAGTCGAAAACGCGAAAACGCGAAGTCGAAAACGCGAAATCGGTTTCGCGTTTTCGCGTTTTCGACTTTGCGTTTTCGCGTTTTCTACTTCGCGTTTTCGCGTTTTCGACTTCGTGTTTTCGCGTTTTCGACTTCGCGATTTCGCGTTTTCGCGTTTTCGCCCTATAGAATATGAAAGGCGAAAACGCGAAAACGCGAAAACGCGAAATGGCCTTAACCGGCCACCATAAAAATCAGACGTTTTTTGCCCGAACTTTGAACTGCAACACTTAGCGGATTTACAACAAATGGTTGAAATGGAGTTTCAATAACACATCCGATATTCAGTAATTCTGAAATTGCTTCATTTTCAAAATTAGAATGGACATTTGCAGATTTGTTATTCTTAAATGACATAGATGTAGGAGTCTGCAAAAATGGAATAACGTAACCAGTATACTGTTTGATAGTATTGATAACAAATTCATTTGCACCTATATGTTTCCAGAATTGTATATGCTTGCGTAAACTATATTTTACCACTTTTACAACAGATGAAATATCAATATTATCAAAATATTTTGCATGTGACAGAAACAGTTCAAACTGTCCGTAAAGATTGCTTTCATCTAAAAAACGTAGTATAAAAATACTTATCATTAACTCTGTTGCCTTGATGTCCCTGAGACAGCTGGTTTTGTACTGAAAAGGGGGCACTGAGTTCGCCAGTGACCAAGCTGGTTGCAATTGTAACAGATGTCATGAGATGAGGGTTCCCTCCGTCTGCTGGTCCGAAAGGGCGGCTGTTGATAGTTGTTTTGTCGAACATTATGTTGATTGGGCATTGATAGTTGTTTTGTCGAACATTATGTTGATTGGGCATTGATAGTTGTTTTGTCGAACATTATGTTGATTGGGCATTGGAGCAGGAGGAGCAGAAACAGTAGCTGTAACGGTTCTATAAGGATGAGGTATTTTCTTTTCCTTGATACTGCTAATGGCACGGCTTTCTGCAGAACGAATGCGTTTCTCGTCTTCTGAGTTGGATGCAAGGTCGTCACTTTCATATTCACGGACGGTTTTCCAGCCAGCGGGAGATTTGTCTGCAATGCGGATGAGTTTATAACGCTTCTTAACTTTGAGGATAGCACCAGATACCAATTTAAGACATGCTGTATCTTCATCGGGAATACGCTTCTGAAGCTTAACAAGGTCGGCCATAATTTCACAATTGAAATTGAACTGTATCTGGTTACCCTCACCTTTAAGTTTAACTGACACTTCCTGCTTGAGTTTGGTAGCAAAGTTCTCATTGCTAACGGCCAAGTCTTTGTGAAGAGTGGCGATCTTCCCGTCAAGATAGGTTTTAAACAGCGAGAATGTATCCACCAAGTCGTTATTACCAGTATGATGTGCAGAACTACCATCAGGCAACGAATGTACACTAGGACCAGGCAAAGATTCATGGTCAGAATCTAGAAGTTTCTCGGAGTCAGACATACCACAATAACGAACTGCTGCTACGTTAACTATAGGCAAACTTCGAATAACTTTATTTTCTCAAACGAACCCCTTAAGTAATACTTAATCATGTTTTTCACGAATCTCATGAGCGCAAATACCCGTAAAATCTGCATTGCGGGTATATACCATCCAATCAAATAGAACATAAACACACACCATGTGCTTGATGTAAACACACACACGTGTTTATAGTTAACAATCACTTGACCGTTACTACGTCATGTGACCAATACCTTTAATAAATATATTTATTTTACGGTTACAGGTTTATGTTTACATTATAACATATACATTATCACGTGTTACAGTTAATCAGTTAAGTCTTGAGTGCACTTGATTAATTATTCTCATACAGAGCTATAGTGAACATATTATTAAATTCATGGATAGATATTTAAACACAGAAACGTTAAGGAATTTAGTACAATTCTAAATTTTAAGGGAGCGACCATTCATGATTCAGTTCAAATAAGGGGGTTACAACATGAAAAAGGTGAAAAAGAACATCCATGCAGAATTGTCTCAAATATGCGTCCTGAGATAATCATTGAAATTATCGACTTCATTTTAAGTAAAAGAAATAAGAAAATTGAGAATATGAATTGTTTCAATGAAGGTCCTTGTATGGGCGCCATGAAATTTATAGACGTTAAACAATACACTAAGATTTTGTGAAAAGAATTTACTTTTTGACATTGAAATGTAATTTCATATGTTCATACAGTTATAAACCTACTATCAAAGGAGATGTCGGTATGTGTCAATGAAACAGAATACATACGACACAAGTAACGAAAAATATATATTATAACGCAGTGATAAATATTTTTGTCAAATTGAAAATTTTGTTTCCATTCAAGCTGTCCCGTTTTTATAAAGGTACATGTTTGTGTCTTTACCGAGCATGTCCGGAGCCTGTAATAAGTTCGAAACAGTAAGCAGGAAAATATGTTCTGACACGGATTTCTTTTGGACTTTTTTTACTGTGCCTTTTGCTGTGTGTTTGTTTATTTCAAATCGGCTAGCGATATAGGTAAGGAGTTGTAATCTTACAAAACATGTTTAACTTTACCGAATGTTTGTGTCTGTCCCATGTCAGAAACCTCAATCTTGTGTTTTGCTTTTGTTTTTCAATTTTTGGTCATTTGTATGTTAGGGGGTTTGTTGTAATTAGTATGGATTATTATTATGGGGCCAGCTGAAGCCCGCCACTGGGTGCAGTATTCTCTCGCTGCGTTGAAGTGTCCAATGTAATGAGATAGAAAAATACATAACGTTACAAATATATTGATTGTACATACTCTTTACAAATACCAGGTTTATGATTTATGACACTGGATGCGCGTTTTACATACATATCACTCGTCAATGGCACTCCAATCAAACCAGATTGTAAGGTCGCATATATCGAACCAACTAAAAGTTGTGCAAATATGTAGCTTCACTACGTAGAACAAAATTGCAAGGAAGGGATCGGTCGTTTTGTATGATTTATATGAGACATTTTAATAGCAATGTCTGCCGGAATAGTACATGAAGGAATTATTTAGTAGATACAAATACAGAGTAAATTTCCTCTGAACTTAGTTCACACCATGGTCATTTTTTAAAAGTGTTTCAATTCTCACGTAGATTCATAGCATTACAAATCAATGTGTGTACTTAAATGTTATGAGGTTTTAAATGCTATGGCTGATATTTAAACATGTCATCAAATTATGAATACCTGAAGATATCCCAACACCGCTTGTTACAGATTTTGGCAATTAAGAGTATTTGTCCCAAACAAGTCTAACAAGGAAATAGTTAAAAAAAATATATTTGACATAAAATTATGTATTATCTTTCGAATACACATTGATTTGTTTTGGTTACCGATGTCCTACAAAACTGGCAAATTTTACAAACACATGTATGTTCCATACTTTTTACTATTTCCTTAACTACATCACATAACCTATTATTAACGTTTGTAATAAAGCACGTATAAATAGTGGAATCTACTACTTTTGGTTTGTGAACAACTCTTTTGATGTTTTTAATATATTGCATGCTTCTGGTGGTCCTTTTAATTTGGCAGACAGTTTTGATCTTTCAACTCTTTACACAACATATCCACAAAGTTGTATCAAATTAAAGCTTTCCTATTTAAAAGGTACATGTATATATGCTAGATATATTTATTAGAGGTGTGATGAGATGAGTAAAGCTGAATGTTTTTTCTTGCAAACATTAATGTACGTTTCGGCAATACAGTTTATAGACAGGTTGTATCTATTCTTATGGGTACCAATTGCGCCGCATGAATACAATACCAGTTCCTGTACTGCTACGAAACACAGTGTATTGCCAAATTCAGTAAATAACCATCTAAATTCCATTCAATTGATACACTCAACAACACTTATCGTATCGTTATCTTGATGATATTTTGTCGTTAAATGTTCAAGAATTCTCTAAATATACTTCCGAAATTTGCCCAAAAGAACTTCGCACTCGGACCTCTTTTAAACTGAGTTTTACTGTGCGTATTGCTGTGTGTTTGTTTATTCTACATTGGCTAGAGGTAGAGGGGGAAGGTTGAGATCTCACAAAACATGTTTAACCCTGCCGCATTTTGCGCCTGTCCCAAGTCAGGAGCCTCTGGCCTTTGTTAGTCTTGTATGTTTTTAATTTTAGTTCATTTATATGTTTTGGAGTTCAGTGTGACGTCCAATTTCAATGAACTAGTACACATTTTTGATTAGGGGCCAGCTGAAGCCCGCCTACCGGGTGCGGGATTTTCTCGCTGTGTTGAAGACCCATTGGTGGCCTTCGGTTTTTTTCTGCTCTTTCGTCGGGTTGTTGTCTCTTTGACACATTCCCAATTTCCATTCTCAATTTTACTTTAAATAAATCAAATATAAACAGCAATAACTCTTCTTAACTAGATTAAGATATTTCAGTTGTTCACGGGAAACTCTACAAAAACAAAAAATTACGACTAAAGGGACGATTTTTCTGTCCTTATTGTTAATTTTTCTTTTTTGAACGGTGATGTTTCTTTGTCACATTCTAACGGCGTTTAAATATCCCAACTCGTTCGTTATGCCCGTGTCTGTAGTGACGCTTTGGGTTTCAATTAACGTCAACTATGTATACTGGCAAATGATGATGTCAAGGAGTTTATTACCACAAATTACTTACAACCGGTAATAAATTCTTTCTTACACATAACTATTTGGTTAGGAATTTTGGCTTTACCTGTTGTATTACAAACGGTCCTAAGTTTCACGTCTATTTAGATACAATTCGAGTAACTGTATTGATCCTTTCAAAAAAAATATTCTAAAAGGTTACCAATTCAACACTAACTAGATCTTTGAGTATTGTTTTTATCGGTGAAATATTGCTTTTGTTATCCATAAATCGAAACCCAACTAAATATTAGTGTTATTCAAATATATACATTTAGTGTCTGACAATCTGTCAATACCTTTATTTTTTGCAATGTTCAAGGTCATGTTTTTCTCTCTGACTGTTAATGACGTCTTTACACTACATTCATTTGATGTTGGATGTGTACTGATTGATATTTTAGACTTCGATACATGATGTTTGTATCAATTGTGGTTTTGAACTAGCATTCAGTGACAGGAAGTACTTTCAGTTTTGTACTTTGTGTCTCTTGTTTTTGTTAGTTTTGTTTGTGCTGTGTATCGATCTGATGATTTTAACCCTGTCTAATTGATGTTTATAGTTATATAGTGCTTATGCTGTCACACCACTGTCCCAGGTTAGGGGAGGTTGGCACCAGCAGACTAGTTTAACCCGTCCACATATTTTGTACATGTATGTATCTTTACCGAGCATGTCCGGAGCCTGTAATTAAGTGGTTGTCGTTTATCATATTTGTTTTTCGTTTATTGTTTTGTATATAATTCAAGCCGTTACTTTCTCGTTTGAATTGTTTTACATTTGTCCTTTTGGGGCCTTTTATTTCTTAGTTAGAGGTATTGGTTTTGCTATAGTTGTTAACTTCTACGTCATTTGTTATATGGTGGAGAGTTGTTTCATTGGCAAACATACCACAACTTCTTATTCATAAATACATGTAGTTTGATAGTATGAAATTGGAATGGTTTTAGGTCGCATTTATTTGGATGCAATCTTTGTTAATTAAAATTATATAAACGAAGGCTTAAAACACCCAGAGTAAAAAAGGACGTATACAATACAATGATAAAAAATCCTATAAAACAGAACAAAAAACAAATTCCATAAAAACTTTCGATAATTGTTTTTAATGGTACCTTTAGTGACTTTAGTCTTCCAGAAGTGGAACCAAAGATACTAGTTATAGAAAGAAATAAAAAAAAAACAAATGCTACATGTGAACATATATTTGTTAGCACGCCACTTTATCTCGAATAATCTCATAAAGTACGCACCAAATCAGATTTCGACAGGCAAATATACAGAAATATTGTAAGTCATTGAAAACATTAACTACAAAAAACCAACAAAAAGTGTATTATAAAAACAAAAAAAATAATGTATAAAATGAAAAGATATATTTGAAAAATGTTGGTATTAAATTAAACGTACCATGTAAGACTTTGCACATATGCCTTTCTTCGAAGAATTTGTTTTGATTATCATTGTTATTTAAAATTTCATAGCATTTTTTATGATAAGCCAGTGGGGCTAGTTGTGTTTAACAAAACGAATTCCTTTTTTTTTGCAGTGTGTAGCTGACAAGAAACCACGATGTCAAACACTAAACCAAACACTTATGCCAACATAAGTTTCAATCCAGATATAACTGACCCTGATTATCTTGAAGTGTTTTCAACAGATGACACATACGAAAATATATCTTCAGTTTATAAACAAAATCCTCAAAACGACTATCCCATTACATCATCTACTAATATGCCGAACCCATCAGATACTCGTGGTCGACAGAAGATTCAAATTTCATTGTGGTTGTTATTTCTTATCATTATTTGTATTTTGGTCGCATTTGTTGTAACAGGTATTGTCACATTCTTCATAACAAAGGAGAGATTTACTGTTAAACAGTGTAAGTATACAATGTCATTTGTTCTTCTTTTTAGAATATGGTTGAGAATGTGTATGAATGTTGACATGAAAATATAAAAACTAGTACCAGTTAAACGATGATACCGACTTCGATGTACAAGAAAGAATTGGGTGTATTACTTTCATTTTGGGTAATTTCGAGACGAAATCTAAATATGTATATCTTGGCACTCATGGCACATCTTCTTGTATCTATATATCGTAAAATTGCTTGAATTACCACATAATGTGTAAATACGATATAAAGAGCTACTAGCAGTCTTCCATGATATGCTTTCAAGTTGATGATCAATAAAGGATAAAGAGGTTGGGAAACTCAAAATAAATAGACTTATTAATGAAGCAACATATTAACTTTATATACATGATATAATTATGTGACAAACCTATAATTCCTCTATTATAGACGAAACGATTTCAATTTGAGATGAGGCTGACCTCCTTTTTATCTTGATTTATCTGAACTTTTGATGAAGAGACAGTGTCAAAGAAATTTTTTTTTAACGTATACCGTACATTTTGAATTTCAGATACGACTTTAAAGCACTGGTATGCCCATCTTGACGTTCTTTTTATCTTTACGATAATTTATTTTTAATTGACGAATATGTATATCGGTACGACATAATCCTTTGAAACCCCGACAATATTCATATAACCTTGGATTAACTTTAAATATACGAAGAAGTATAAAGTTCTATAAAATAATCTAAACTTGTGTTAAAAAAACAACACGGAATCGTGGCAGACCGAAAAACTTTCATGACTTTTAAGACTTCGGATAAAAATACCCCAAAGAAATAAAGAAGATTTTGAGTATCAGTACAAGTCATATTCATGATTTAAATAATGCTGTTATTCAATATCATAAGATAACAGATATAAGAAGATAAGCACTGATAATTATTTGTTTTCAGGAAAATTATTCACTGATAACACACGTGGTCATCCGAGTGACGAGCTCAACAAAGGGAAATATTTCAAAATTGTTTGTTAGATATTGTTGTACATTAAAGTTGGTCTTTAGATTGTCTCTGGATAATCTAGGGCATTGTGTAGATTAGCATTTTAGATTTATTAGATGAATGACTCATACTTTATTAATTTGATTTAAAGGAATTTCGAAAAATATAAAATATTTCAAGTTCGAAATTCAAATTGTCCTCTTCTTGATTCAATTTCTCTTAATGTCTCATTTACGTTTTAGATGAGTCAAAAGCAGAGTGCTATTGGGCGACATGGAGTTCCTGGTCGGGATGTAGTATTACATGTGGGAAAGGCGAACAATTCAGGGTCAGACAACAAATGAATACATCGATGCTTTGTAACTACAATGAATCATTCAACGTCAAATCCTGTACTTCAGATCCATGCATTGGTAATAAAATTTCATCATTTCTTAACGATAAATATGACAATGTGAACACCCTTTATTTTATAATCTGAACTGACAAAAATTGTGCAAGAAGAAAAGTTTTTATAGTTAAAAAGCCCTAGATTTATAGAATTTAGATTGATTTTCTGTTTCAGAAAATGCAAAACGTTCAGGATTTTCTTATCACAGGGAATGTTTAACTTAACAAACATGTAAATTGTATTTGATATTGTCCAGGTGGACAGCCCAGATGACTCATAATTGGCCAGACATATTGCTACCAGCAGTAAAATATAATCATCACTAATGCTCTTTTATCTTACATCAAAGGTTCAAACTTAGTACTTTATTATTCTGTTTTTGAAATTGAAGTCAAATAGTATCATGAGCATCTTCCAACGGAGCTTGTTTATGGTACCTATGCCCACCATCATTTTACATCAAATTTATGAAAATTCGGAAAGTCTTTTCGAATAATTCCCAAGAAAATATTTCAATGGGTTTCAAAATTTATATTGTAGTTATTCATAAGTTAATAAAAACATATATTATACCCTTACATCCAATCACAGCGCTCCTATGTTGACTTCCTTCACCTGCCTTGGGTACACAAAAGGCCAATCTAAAGCCGGGAAAATGTAATACTCCTTTATCCCTATACTCTGACAAAAAGATATTAAGAATTCTTATGACACCAGCAATGTAATACTGAGTTATTGTGAAAACCTTGGCTATGAGAAATACTTTTCTGTCCCCATTACTTTTAGAAACATGGATCATTTTATGTCCCCACCCCTACATGCTGGTTTATCTCTTTCTGTACTTCTTTCAGATAAGGCATGATAAACAACATGTATTCAATCAGACCTCATCTTATTTAAAAAGAATAGGAAACGGTAACATTTAAACAAATTCTTACAATAATGACTCTTCCATTCAATTTGTATTGATTTTATCCATAATTTACACCATAAGCACAAATTTAAGATTTTCATACTAATCTCCATTCCATGCTTTAGTATATGCAATATTGTGGATCAAAATTTTAGATCTTGTATAAAATACATAATTCTGTCTTGAGATGATAAAGACAAAGATGTTGGACACTTAAAACATTAGATTTGCAAAACACACCTGTAAAGTTACCTTTGTTGCCTGTATTAATCTATAAAAAAACTGTATTATGTCCCTTGAGAAAATAATTTCCAAAATAATCCTTTCAAAGAATAGAAAATGAAAATTAAGATATGTTTGATATAATAAAATAAAGAAACTATAGTATGAAGCACTCTTGAAATAGTTGCTGCATGAACTGCCAAGAATGTGAACAATGCTATACATAGGAGTGTATAAATTCTATCTTAATTTAGCCTCAATTGAGCCTCTTTTTTCCTTAGAATGACAACTATAACACAGAAAATGCTTCTATTTTGCCCAAATATTGCCTTACTCCATAAACAGTACAAACTAAAGACAGCTTCTTATGTTAATAGATTATGTCTTGGGAAATACCCAAGTGAGACATTCAGGGCATTACACAAAAATATTTTTGAATTCTGGTGTTTCCAATTGAATTAATCATTGCAAAAGGTTAAAACAAATACAAAAGAGCTAGATTTTGGTGAATTTTATGCAATATAGCTAATATTGGATTCCTAGAATAAAGTTTTATATCAGTATCCATCAATTTGATTTATCGTGATGACTCAGCACTTTTCTCAATACAGTAATGGTCTCGGTGAATAATTTCTATTCATGGTGATAAAAATCAAATGTACTAATCAAAAGCTCTAAAATGGTAAAATATAACTGAGCTCTGATTCATTTCGATTTCCCTTGCTATCTTCAGTATAGGGAAAACGGTAGTATTAATTCTTCCATAGGCGACAATACTAACATTTTCTAAGAAATAGAAAAATAATAATATGTCAAATATTCAACAAGGATTAAATAATATCCAGGTTGAGCTATAATATATTAAATACATTGTTCAACAATGATACACTTTAACCCAATTGGCTGTAAATTTAGGAGTCTATTTTCAACATCTGTTTCAAAGTTGATTATGAAATTAAATATTGATTTTTCAATAGGGTTAAAGTTAAAAAAAGTATTGTCCATTTCAAAGTTGTCTACTATATAGTCCATTCCATAAGTTTCTATTTTTACAACAAGGATAAATCTGAATCCAAGTTGAATATTATATTAATAAGTAGTTTTTTACTAGGGTCAAACTTGAAAAATGTATAGTCCTTTTCAATGTTGTTAACTATATAGTTTTTTCACAAGCTTATTTTTACAAAAAGGATAAATCTGAATCCAAGTAGATTATTCCATTAAATGGTAATTTTCAGTACGGTCGAAGTTGATAAATTTATAGTTTATTTCAAAGTTGTAAATTAAACATTCAAGTTATATATATTTTTTTTCTAAATCAAAGGTCCTTAGCTATTAAATTCAATTAGTTCTTTTCAATAAACATGATAAAGATTAAATTTCAATCCACTATAGCCTACTTTAATGTTGTTATTCATATAGCCTAGTTCACAAGTAAGGATACATTCATAATCCAAGTTGAAAAATTGTTTAGCATTGTAAGTGTGTTCAACAAGGATAAAATTGATTCTAAGTTTTATTGATTTAAAAGTAAAGGAGAGGAAACTCTTGGCCGATTTCAACAAGGATAAAAGGTACTTTAAATTGAATAATTCTAAAAAAAAAGTGCAAGCTTAACAAGGATAAACTTCAATCCAAGTTGATACATGTAAGTTAATTGAAACTCTTAATTCAATTTAGCACTCAACATTAAGATGCATTATTTGAGAAATAGACAACCTCGTATGTCTACATTGTCAATGTCTTTAGGAAGGGGATCTTGAACAAACCCATCCAGAAGGTTACGATTTACAAACATGCTAAATCATCTGGAAATATTGAGGCCTAACGTTTAGGAACTCTCCTGAATATTTTATTGTCTCGGACTTCAATCTAGGGGAAACAATGTATATTACCCAAATATATTGCCCAATATAAACGTTGAAGGAGAAAGGGAGATAACTAATTCAACTGATCAACATTCTCGTACTATGGGTCATTCTTTCAACTTACCTAACTAATCTTATCAAAATCCTCGTACTTTGGATCATTTTGTCAACTTACCTGCTATAAGTCATGGAATTGAGACTCAAATCCATTACTGGTTCCAACGGAAAAGCGTTTTATTTTTAAAATCAGTGATGAGCTCACAAAATTCAGATGACAATTAAATGCCCTAAAATATGAACATTTGGAATAGAAGAGAACAACCCAACAAAACAGCCTACATTTATCTAGTACCGGATCAATTCGAGCTAACACTCATCAAAATCTGGTTAACAAAATTACTCATTTAACAGAGCATTTAGAACCTAATGTATATGCTGATACCCTTAGCCACGTTAACCAGGATATTGCAAGCAGCGACACTTAACAGACCCCAGTTCTTAACAGTAACGGGTATAATCAGAATCTATTTTTAAGCAACAATTATCCTCACCATACTATTCCAATAGATAAAAATTTACAAAATCAAGCCCAAATAGCAGCTTTATTCAGAATCAAGATTCAAACAGTTATTTTTATCAACACCTAGTTCAAAATAGAGATTTCTAACAGTATCACCCAATCACAGACCCAAACTTGTCACCAATGCAGCATTCCAATAGACCACAGTATATCAACAGTAAAACAACATCAGAAGTTCCAAGATTGAATGAAAATGGACACAGAACAAGAGTGCCATGCTATAACGGAAGGGATCCATGGAACCCATATGGGATGCAATTTAAATGATTGCGGAAATGAACAATTGGAGTACATAAACAAAAGCCATAGAACAGCCCTAAAAGATGAAGCATTACTTTATGCCTCATTTCTAACAAAAAGATCGGTTTCAGCACTTTGTGCAGCAATGTTAAACAGATTCGGAGACCATGGGTATCATGAGACATACAGACAAAAGCTCAATACCTTAAGAAAGCCTAACAGAGAAACAATCATAGAATATGCTTCAAGGATCAAGATGTTAGTATGCAAGTCTTTCTCAACGATTGATAAAGCAACCCATAGTGCACTGAGTCTTGAGTATCTACCCAGATGACTGCCGGATCAGATAATTGCTATTGAACTGCTGACAAAAAGATAACCAGCATCAGATCTAGAAAGGCAATACACCAAGTTACCCTGTACGAACCAAGTAAGAGAGTTATCAGCTGAGATAGACACATCTGTCAACACAATACTACATATGACGGTTATAAGGATGATTATTGATCCGAAGACATAGAGGTAAGACAAGTAGGTGGAAAGAGATTTTAAACAGAGGAAAGAGTGTATCAGTCGCCTAAAACAATCATTCAAAGAGCAATGGCAAAATACCATATACAATAGGATTCGGACAGTAGTACATGGCCAAATAAGCAAGAGACGACAAGACCATGATGAAGAATTCTAATCGTTTAAGCTGTAATAAGTGAGGGCATATCATAAAAAAGAGGAGTCTATAAACTGTTGAGGGTTGAGACTTCCAGCCAAGTCTGCGCCCCTAAAGAAAAGTAAAGATTATGATTTAAATAATGACGAGGAACCTTGCCAATGAAAAAAAAACCTTACTGAAACAGACAAAAAAGTGCATGCAACTAACATATACAGATCATTTGAAGAAGATAGCCTAGATGCAAGGAACCTGGGCTTAAACCTAGAAATGTTTTTTGACTTGTCAAAGAAAGTACAGCAGAACACTCCAAAGGATGTAAAGGGTAGTGCAGAACCGATCAAAAGGATAGAAGAGAATCGTATCATTAATAGCGTGGCAGCAGCTACCATTAAAGTTTCATTTGTTATTAACAAGATTGTGACACATGCAGTTGTTGACACTGGAGCAGAGGTGATGGTTCTTAGAAGTTGCATGATCTGATTCTTGAGAGTACATGGTCAAAATTAAGGGGAGTAACAAGAAATTTGGTAGTTGCTGAATCCGGGAAGAACTTGACAACAAGAGGAATTACAGAGGTGGAATTTGATCGAGAAAGTGAAACATTCAAATAGCAGCTTTTAATAGCAGCCATTGGAGATAACATGTTATTAGGCTGCGACCTAATAGATGGAATGAACATAGCATTCAATCATAAACGAGGCCTACAGTTTATAGTTAATAGCTAGTAGATTGTATGTGAGCTTAAGAGACAAACAAATGGAGTAGTTAGGCCAGAGTGGGAGTAAAGGACACGAATTCTGCTGAGCTTATCATTGACACAGAAGCGGAAAGGTGTGATTAACTGTCAACCAGAGATTAAATGATAGAGCCTGTAATGGCAGATGGCAGAAAACCCATGGTAGCAAGTACATGTATGCTAATAGATCGATATGGTAATAGAATACCAGTCAGAGTGATCACCATTGATGACCAACCTGTCGAGTGGAAACCAAACTCGGTTCTAAAGCTCAAGGCCGTCTTAAACTTGCAGTGATGTGAAAGTTTGTTTGCTTCGTGTTGAAGGCATCACTGTGACATTGAGATGAAAAACAGCAATAGAAACGTTGCATTATTAACTGCCATTTATCTGTTTTACGTTGCTCGATTGGTGTCAGTAAAATATAGATTCTATCACTGCATAAAGATTTCTCCATTCAAGACAGTTGAATTTACAAATTTTATATGCGAGGCTCGCTGAGCGTTTAAAATATTCAAGATTTATCTGTCGAGAGTCGAGCAATATCATATTGCACGAGATTTGGTAGTAGAATCTGTTTCTCTAATGTTTTATGGATAATATAGAGAATGAGTTAATGCTTCTTTTCAAATAATCTGCAAAAAGATGTGAAAAGATGTGTTTTTTATATGTAACGTCATCAGGCATGGTCGTTTTTTTTTTTTTTTTTTTTTTTTTTTTGTGGCGTCGCAATAGGAAATTCCAAGAAAATATGACGATTTGATTATATTTTGACCAATTAAGAAATTAGATCAAACGAATCTCACGTTGATGTAATAAAGATAATCAACAGTTCAGCAAAAAGATAAATCGGCTAAGAAGTAAAGAAACATTATTTATTGTGTCTGTTAATACTGTAATGCTTCCTTAATTATAAAATCATTATTTCTAGAAGCTATTTAGTTATTTATTTTGTAAAACAACACTTTACAAAGGTATTTTGAACAGCAAAAGTTGAGGATAGATTCATATAAAAACTATTGTTGACATAAAGATTGGCAACGATTATTACCGTAATATATTCATGGGTTAGAATATTCATAGTATGTCGAACAATTCGAATGTTTGTTAATTGTTAGTTTAAAATACGAGAGTTCTAAATCGAATCAAGTCTTAACAGCGATAAAAGCGTTCTTTTATTTGTTTCAAACAATACTTAATAACAGTTGTGACCTGTTTTGACGAAATGTAAAAGAATAATAGTGTGTATGAGTCATGAACTTTCAGCAAACAAATTATTGATCTGATGATTAGAATTGTAAGGACTTTCAATCCTCCATTTTTGTCAGATTTTTACGAAAATTATATATATATCAATTGTATCAAAGGTTCATGTAGCAATTTTTCAGTTGTGTTTTATAATCAGTGCCGATCAACTATATGTAAGGCAGCTATGCACAGGTCTTGGAAAAATAAATTATACAGAATCCTGAAATGTAAGCACCATGACGCCTTCATATCATCGCTGTCACTGGCATTTGTGAATATCGATCAACTAAAAGCCACTCTTAAGCCGTTTCTGATATTCTGTGCAAATTTGAATTGTTTCTGTGGTCTAATGGGCCGGGATGTGGATGTAAGGTCAATTGCTTTGAGTTACTTCCAAATCTTGTAGAACAAATGTAAAATGCAGAATATCTATCAAATGTTTGCCCTAAACATTACGTACATATCCATTCATCCATTTGAATGAATCTATATTCTATAGTTATTAAGGAAAATCAAATAAATATGTTGATCGAAAACATATAGGGATAGATAAAGGAGGTGGTTGTGATGTAAAATTAAATTTTCTTTTTACGCCGACATGAATGTGAAGTTTCAAGTGAACCTCATACCACTCAGCTTTAAAGTATCATTTATCACAATTGAATTACTTTTATGTAAAACTATTTCAACAGTAAAGACCAGAGCACGATTACAAAAGAATGATTAATCTCCCCTGAACTTATTTTACACTTTTTTTTTTCAAAAGGGGTCTTTCAATGTTAAAAACAATACTAGTAACCGCTAAAAAGCTCAATGAGTGATTTTAACACATGTTTTTCATAGTGTAAAGTTTACATAATATTTTTGTTCAAATATATATATTTAATTAATTGTTAGTTTTTAAAGCCACTTTAAGTCGCCTTTGCTATATCAAGCTGTCAAGTGATTGAAGTCGGAGTATCTGGCAAATACACCGAAATTCGGCAGACAAACTAGTAATCCTTGTATTGAAAATTTGAGTTTTACACGTCACCACTAGTGGGGTTAAAAATTAGAAAAAATTGTTAATGTTTATTTAAATCTTATAATTATGTTTTTTAGACTCTTTGATATTGCAATTCGAATCGTATATAGCAACTTCTGAATTTTGACTAAGCAGATTACATAAAATGATTAAGTATAAAGTACAGCCACTTTTTAGCCAATTGAATTCGAAAGTTAAAAAGTATTATAAATCATAAGTTAAAAAGTATTATAAATCAACCATATATCCTCCTTCAGATGTTCGTAACTTTATTTGGCATCAGTATTTTTATGTTTTTAATTTTGTCTTACATATTGACATTACGGCGTCAAATTTATTTAACACAGGGGTAAATATTATTACTACTCCATTTAGACAGATACTAATGTCTCTCACTTTAATTTATTCAACAGAAATGTCGTTTTAATTCTCATGTTGTCGTCTCATTGTGCTCTTTCATTTTATCATTATACGATCTTGAATTAGCATTCTGAGGTTCGAAGACTACCAAGCTTCAATTTCAGCAAAAAACGTGTATGATCCTGTGAATATTTCAGTTGGATGTTATGTTACATGTATATTTCTCTAACCTTACATAAAATTACTGATTGTTGAGACCGTACTACTTCAAGTCATGATATATTGTCATTTGATTCTATGATTTCAAAATTTGAACGTAACATTGTCTTTTCTTAACTGATCAACGTTTAAGTGCTTTTTCTGGAAATTTAACTTTGCATTTTGATTTAGCCTTGCATTTTTGCAAGGCAGCATCATATTGTTATAAAGATGCATATATGGACCTCATCTAACATATCTAAAGTAGATTTCTGCCTTATGGAAATAAGGCATTTTATTTGAAAAGGCTGATTATACAGAATAACTCGGAATGCAATACAATTGTGCGTCGTCTCTCTGGCCACGGATTCTGTGAATTTCATAACCCTTTGAATAGATGCAAGTGATTCTGCATAGTCGGTAAAAAGCAAAAGCTTGAGCATTCTTAATAAAATTGGTCGATATTTTTCAGCTTTCCCCGCTACGTTAATGTTTAAAATACACCGTCAACATAACCGTCTTTAAATTCCTACTTTGAACAAGAGTATCAAGTTTGAATATCGTCTTATATAAATTACCTTATTGCTTTATTTTTTTACTAAGTATGTCATTTTCAATTTACCTTGATTTATATAAACATACCATTATTTCAAATAACTTCCCTTAAATTTGTAAGGCAGAAAGCTACTTACAATGACATCATGTAGACTCTTTAAGTTGATTTATCTTACATTTGCTATACATTTCTAGGAATATCATTGATTAAAAGCGAACAAGTGGAGACAGTGTTTATTTAATATTGGGTTAGTGGGCGTGTTTTATTTTAATACTTGGTTAGTAGCGGTGTTACGTCCGTTTATAAAAACAACATGACGTTAAAGAAAAATCTGAAACGTTTTGCCAAACAACAGATGAAGACATTGTTGATAAACTATTGAAAACATATGCAGTAAACGCATTAAAAGCTAACAACTTGTTATTATTGCGGATTTTTTTTTTTTTTTTTTTTTTTTTTTGTATAGGCCAATGAAAGTAGGTTCTTACTATTTAACAGTTGATCGATTTAATAGGCTACTAGTCTGAATTCCGCATGTACAGATAGTCGGTAAGATAAATTTGTTATACAGTGTGGTAGTGACATAATATGAAATTTACTGACACCGTATATATCGTATCAGGTCACTAGCACACTGTGTAACTAATAATATGGACATAAAGAAATCGTCTTCTTGAACCTTTTAGGCACTTAATTTGCCTTATTCAAATTTCATTACATAAGCGTAATTTAGCAACTAAGACCAAGTCAATCTTCGCTTACATAAAATTCAGCTCTTCGTAACGTTTAATAAGAATATCATCACAAAAAAATCTGCAGGGTTTGTTGCTCGTGCTGTGTGGATGCAGTAGAATGTGTCCCCGTGCTTGTGGTGTATGCCCTTATATTTTACAATTATGGGTTGTTTGCCTGTGAGAGAGCTTTCACATGTTTATTATATATTTAACACCGTTTTGTCCCAAGTAAGAGTTGTCTTCTTGACACTCTTATACATTTATTTTATTACTACCTGTAACGTCCATGTTGTATAGACCCCTACGTTTTAATATTGTACTTATATTGTGTCATAGATAAAACTTATTCGTTCAGTGTATGTTTACTTGTTTTTGTTTAAATGTCTTTTTGATCAAGTTACAAAAAGTCATTTCAATTGATATGTTATAGTGTGTCTTTTTATGTCGTAATGTTACACTTATATCTCAGGTTAGGGTGAAGGTTGGCGCCTGTTAAAACGTTTAAACCCGCTGCATTTGTATGCACCTGTCCTAAATCAGGAACCTGTTGTTCAGTGAGTGTCGATTGTTGGTGTGGTTCATAGGTGTTTCTCGTTTTTTTAAATGGATTAGACCGTTGGTTTTCTTGTTTGAATTGTTTTTAAACTAGTCATTTCGGAGCCCTTTATAGCTTGCTGTTCGGTGTGAGCTAATGCTCCGTGTTGAAGGCCGGACTTTTACCTATAATTGTTAACTTTTTATTCATTGTGACTTCGATTGAGAGTTGTGTCTTTGGCATGTTTGGCACTCATACCTAATCTCCTTATTTATATTATCATTATACCAGCACAATTTAAAACACTAGTAATAAAAAATAAGCATAACATGCATTTTATAATTTGAAGTTAGCATGTCCTTGTTTCAAATCATCACGCAATCTTAGCTTTACATTAAAACATTCAGCATAACATGTTGTAACTCTTTAATGTACGATAGCTGATGCTTTCCATGTGAATTTGTTAATATTTCGATTGCCAAATTGACTGACTTTATATATCTTATTATTTTAGGTGATGGTTATTTAATAGACATGCTATTCAGTCGAACAGCGTCGTATAAGAACGTGTTTATATCAGCTGATAATACGATTCTAAGTAACGTCCATACCATCGAAACTTCAAGCAGTGCTAATGCACAGTTACAGAACTATAAGGGAACCATTGCGGACATTTGTGTAGGAAATAATGAATTAATTTACTATGAAGTGAACTATACATACACAATAGGCAATACAAGTCCTTCAAATTATCTTGTACTCGAGGTGGGTTTGGCAGAACGCACCAAGGTAGACAGGTATTACTACGTCGGGAGTAAAACGTGAGTGGATGGTCTTTCCATCTTGCTAAGAGTTCACATAATAACGTGTACTTGTATTCTCAGTATGTTGATTCTAATCATGTTTGGGAATCATTCAGTAATGATACAATTGGGACAAAAGTTCACGGAAAATTTAAATTGTTCATAGATAGACTTAGAAATGAGTTTTCATTGAGGCAAGGTGATTCAATATTCCATGTCTTCAAGAATGTGACCTCAAGTGGAAAACTGTGTCCAGTTTTTGCCGTGTTCAACCCTCAAATAGTTCTTGTCAAATTGCAATTAATGAATCCTCGTAACTTTACTCGTTTCCCATGGTGATGCGTTCAGTCGGTCTTAATTGATATTCATTGATGCATTTATGAACAGATACCTGCTCCTGAATATTTTTTCTTCTGTGTGGCGTTCTGTTCATTCTTGTTTGTCGTCTTTTCATCTTCTTTTTACTTTTTGTCATAACACAGGTTGTCTTTCTTCAGATCATGGTCATTGATAACCCTGTGAATCTATAAATGTTTTGGTTTGGTTTAGTATTGAAAATTACTTTGTTGACATTCATGATTTAATCATAATTTAGAATAAAGCATTTATATAATCATGATAATACTAGAAGGCCTTTTGTTTGTTTCAACTTTCAGATTAAGCTAATCAGAACACATGAGATATCTGTCCATCAGACTATCGTCTTCATTAATGGACATGTGTATGTATTTCACATACCCAAATTTAGGCATTTAGGTACCTGAAAAGTACACTCACATTAATATAGTCTGGGTTGAAATTAGTTAAGGTTTTTTTATCCTCCTTTACGATTAATAAATTGAACACAGATACCAGGATTTAATTTGTGTACGCAGGACGCGCGTTTCGTTACAAAAGACTCATCAGTGAGGCTCGATTAACAAAAATTAAAAAGGCCAATTAAAGTATGTAGCTGAAGAGCATTGAGGACCCAAAATTTCAAAAGGGTTTGCCAAATAAAACTAATGTAATCTATTCCTGCGGTAGAAAATTCTTAGTATTTAAACACAATCTAAGTTTTGTTAACAGTAGATTTGTAATAATGAATATATCAATGATAATTTATGTCAATTAGTACCCTCGAGGGGTAATCCACCAGCAGTGACATCGAGCCAGTGGTTGTAAATAAACTCATTACAGGTTCAGGATTAAAAGTTTGTACGCCAGCCAGACGCGGGTTACTTTAGACGTAATGTTTGCCCTTTTCCGGTATTACAAATAAAATCAAAAAGAAATTAAAATTAAGTTCAAATCAAACAAACCAAACATTCATTTGTATTAAATACATGAAGATTCACATTTAATTTTGGTTTCATTGTAAATTGAATTGAAAATTTAAGAAAAGCAGTAAATGTTTGGGAAAATTAACCACTCCCACTCACTCAAACAGGACATATAGGACTGTCATCCAGTCTAACAGTTGACTGTTTTGAGACCGAATGTTAACTGTAAAAGATTGTTGACATTATAGTCAGGAGCCTGTTGTTCAGTGGTTGTCGTTTGTTGGTGTGGTCCATATGTGTTTTTCGTTTCTCGTTTTTATATAGATAAGACCGTTGGTTTTCCCGTTTGAATTGTTTTACACTAGTCATTTTGGGGCCCTTTATAGCTTGCTGTTCAGTGTGAGCGAAGACTCGGTATTGCAGGCCGTACTTTGACCTATAATTGTTAACTTTTTATACGTTGTGACTTGGATTGAGATTTGTCTCATTGGCACTCATACCACATCTTCTTATTTATATTGTTGTCTTTTTGCGAATAGTTTCATTATTTTAAATTGTATATTTCGATTTTGAAACTAATTTTATTTTACTTATTTTGTAATAATGTCGTCTATTTGATTTTGACATTTTGTGAAAAATGTCAACACCAAATAGAAATTGTGTATTTTGGTTTTGACATTTCTTTATTATACTTTTAACCTTATTAAGGCTGTGTTAACACCAAACGTTGCGTACTGTTAACCTGTTTACAATTAGTTTCATGTAATGAACACTGGTTTCACATTAAATTTGTTCTCATCTGTACATCGGTTTTAATCACCTGTACATGAATATTGTTTACACCAGTAAACCACATGTTCACGTAATTAACATTTACATTATATAGAATTGAATTAAAAATTCCTCTGTACATTTTTGTATCAGTAAGGCGTAAACCAATTCTAAATATTTTTTGGAGGCCTAGGGTGGGTTCATGGGAGATTAATTGTTTAAATTCATACTTTTTAAGAAAAAAACATATATTTGTTTCAAGAGGGAAGTGAGAAAATTGTTTGATTCCTTCAAAATACAGGGCGGGGAGGAAGGAGTAATTTCAGCATAGAGTTAAAAAATGATCCTGTATGTTATAGAAAATTTTGTTTCTATTAAAGTAATAAAACAAATGGTTTGTCCCATGGAGACGAATGGTGTGTACCTTAAGCAAATCGTTCCATTGATTTGGAAAACTTTGAGATTTCTAAAGATGTCACGATTACGCGGACTTAAACAGCATAACAATAGCCCAAAAAAGGATTTTTAAAATGATTGATTGATTGATTGTTGATAGAATATTTTGAACTTTGCAAGAAATAGTTGTGTACTAAAAGTGAAATTAATTGGCTAAATAAGTAAGCCGCACTATCAACCGGTGTGTAAAATGAATATTCTATCAGCAAAAAACCCACTGAAAATCAAATGGTCCAATTGAATTTAATTTTGTTTTTAACGGAACAATTTTGTCATATAAATAGGTAAATAACTTAATTCATATGATTATTATAATCAATTTTTTTTTTTTCAATATTTGTAACTTCCTTAAATATTCACAATAACAACCACGTTCTTAATATCTAGTTTTATAAACACTTAACCCACACAAGGTCTACATTGACTATCGACTGCGTGTAGTGAAAACCTGTTTTAAACTACATGTAAACATTGATTTTTATCAATGGGAAGTAATAGAGTTTAGTTTAAGTGTAGAGTACACTTACACCACACCGAGTTTAGCTCAATGTGCCTAAGATACTTGACATTTTAAAATTAAACTCACAAGTCGAAAAATTCTTTTACAACACAGGTTCTGGCATTGATCAATCCATTCCCGCATCTCTGTCTTTGATTCGAACAGACACTTTGACTTCAAAGTCTCAAATCGTTTGCTCCACCTGAAAAAAGGATCAAGCTATATCCTGTCGTGTAGTGTAAATTTCATCTAAATAAAACATATATATACTCTTTGGCAAAGTACTTTTTGGAAATCTTTTTATTTTTTCTAATTTATGTATCTTGATTTGAAAACTAATTTGATTTCATTATTTAGAAGTTTTGTCATCTTTTTGACATTGTTAAGAGAAAATGTGTTTTGTTATCAGTTAATGTAACAGTTTTGATTTTATACTGTATACCTTATTATTATTTGGTAGCTTTGTATTCAAATTAATTTGCTGTTATTTTTCTTTGAAATTGCTTATATTAATTAGAATATTGAAACCTTTCCTTGCGTTTTATCTATACAATCAGAGTATTAAGTTTACCAGTCATGCATATCTAGCAGAGATCTGAACATTAATGACATATGCACTCATGTACCATTTCTTATACGAATAAAATGTGAGTTATATCTCAATAAGACATATGTATAGTCAAGAGAAATTGAGAGAGCAACAATACAAAGGTGTCGTATCAATGTGTCAATCTCTAAATCGCCCCTATTCTAAATACAAGTTTTCATTAATTAAACCAAAAATAACAACAATTCGCCATCAACATAAATTATTCAAATAGCACAAAACATTGAGTATTGATTAAAAATGAACGATAACGAGGCTCCTGACTTGTAACAAGCATATAAACATGATGTTGGGTAAATATAGATTTTAGATGTCAACTCTCCCCTTTAATTATCTCGGCAGAATATAGCGTATAAGTGAAAATTTTTAGCTGCAAATGTTTAAAATCATTCCTGTCTTAGTGCTTCATTTAGATGTTTTTAGTGCAAGATACATGTATATGCTAGAGTTAATGTGGTGCTGTTTATTACTATTTATTTGCATGTCTTGTCTTTATTTGTTATCTTATATGTTTAATATTCGGTGAAAATCTCATTAGAGATTTCCAATAAAATGACATACGTATGTAACTCGACGTACGGACCTAATAGGACTGGTTATTGCCAACCACTGAATTTGATGAAATACGTCGCTCAAGTTTAACAAAGTTTTCCAAGACTTTTAAAATCACACACTGGAATTTTCGTCCATATAAAATAATTTTATCATGACGAAAAATGATAGAAATCTTGCATTTTTATTTATCACGTGGTTTTCAATATTCCCGCCTTTTTTTCACTGACATAAGATCACGTATAAACACACGTATCCCATACCTATCATACGTAAAATTTGAGTTATCTTTCATGGTTTTGATTATGACAATTATTTTTCAATGTACTTTGCAGATGAACGCCCCATTTTTGTCTGTCTTTCTTTATAGTTTATCTACTTTTTATTATATTTGTTGCGGGAAAATATTAAGAAGGATATTTTTCTGACAATTTCAGAATATCGAAACCAGAGTTTGTCAGAATCTGTCTCTTTATAAAAGTTGAAAATTGAGATAAAACTATCGCTTCCATTTAATTTCTAAACAAAAGAATTTTTCATTTATTATAAAATGTATTGATAAAAACAATGCTTACATATGTCGTTTTGAGAATTAAGGTGTGTTCGATTAGGGATTGTTCTGTACAAAAGACATTTCCAGGCATTTTTTATATTCCTTGAAGTAAATTAACTTATAGTATTTTATCCATTTTATTGATAAACAATTAAAAGGGGTCACCAAATTCATTTTACTGAATAAATCATTAACGGAAATGTGTAAGGTAAGTAACATTGAACAACATAATATAATAAGATTTCGTTGCCAGATGCGGATCCAGGATTTTGAAAAGGGGGATATAGGCAACGTTAGAAGTGGAACAAAAAATAGGAGTATTAATAGGATGTAGGGCCATATATATATATAAGTGTTCGTTGCATATGTATTTTCCATATGCATATTTAGGACGAGAAGATGAATATGAACCAGACTTTGTATTATACCGCAGGAAAACATGTCATCCTACCCGGACAATTGATTTTGACCCGACCAATCTTTGCTCTAACTCCTAGATATTGCGTGCTTGGCAGAAAGGCAGCAAATCTTCGATTTGAAACGGGCGAGGATCGAGCCCAAGACTTCCCGCACTGGAGCAGTGGTGTAGCTTTCATTGACGAAATGAAGCAACCGCCTCACCAATGTTTTGTCCAATAAAAAAGAGAGATAAAGATAATTATGTACGATAGTATAAAGTATACTGAGTGACGACGGTTCAAAACGTTGACTGCTTACTTTTACTCACTCATTCCTCATTCTTAACGTCTTGAAAACTTTCTTTCATAAAATGAACAAGGTAGATACAAATATCTTTTAAAGTAACAGACAAAGTATACCTCGCAAAAACTGATTCAAACAAGAGGTCATAACTGTGAAACTGATATGATGCTTGATTTTTTTTTTGACAACGAACTTGTTACTTTTGGTGGACAAAGTTTTCAACAGACACTTGGCATTCCTACATTTTATGTAGTACTCTTCTACCTTGGTTAATATAAGCAAGACTTCATAGTTCACCCAGTTATTATCATCCATACATTTTGACAAAAGCTAAACGTATAAAGTTAAAAGACATAGTGGATCTTAAACTTAATATCTCCAAATCTGTACAAAAGCATTTTAGAGGAGGTCATACATATAATTCTGTCAATTATTTTTGTTTTGATCAGGACCTGTCTGTAACTGAATACTGAGAATTTAACCTTTCACCAGCAATTTCATTGAAATATATTGATTTAATGCGCACTAGAAATATTATTTCATGACAAAATTCCACAAATCTGGATTTTTCATAGACAGGATCTTTTGCCAGTGTGTGACCTATCAAGAGTATGATCACCTACACCTATCATTTTTTCAATTAACCGTCCACTCCCTATTGGCATTGACGTCTTTTAACCAAGGTGAGGCTCTGACTGCTAAGATTCAAATCATTTGCCTCACCAGAAATTAAATTCAAGTTACACTACTGTCGATTGATTGATAGTTGGTTGCTTAACGTCCAGTGGCACATATTTCATGCATAACTAACGTCTAGAGAGCGTGGCATTCTCTCTACAAGAGACATCGGATTTAACGTTCCCACTCTGACAGGACGGGACTGCGTACTTGTACATCCCGCACAACCAAACGGACTCCCACTTTGGCAATGGTTTAACTGCCGATCGGAACAAGAACAATAGTGACCATATTTCTATTCCCCGATCACCTTTGAGGGTTACTGTCGAGGCGAGCGCGCGACCAAAGAGACAGTTATGAATATGGAAGATACATATACGTGTACGTGTATTAATCAAAACATATGTAACAAAAATGTGTGGCCGTAAGACGCCGTGCCCCTTCACATGATCATATTTCCATGTTCAGTGCACCACTTAATCCGGGTCAAACTATAATTTGGTATATAATTTTAAACGTTTCATATTTTTAACAGAACGGAAGAACGGACGGATGCACAAACAAGTAAATGTAATATCCCCTTGCTATCATAAGTTAGTCATAAAACTAAAATGATCATCCTACTGAACAAAACTTTAATCAAATATTCCGTACATAGATATAAGAAGATGTGGTATGAGTGCCAATGAGACAACTCTCCATCCAAGTCAAAATTTATAAATGTAAACCATTATAGGTCAAAGTACGGTCTTCAACACGGAGCCTTGGCTCACACCGAACAACAAGCTATAAATGTCCGTTTTCATATGTATTTGTATAAGTTAAATGCCAAACATTTTAGATACTTTTTAAGAGCAATGACGTTAAATTACGCATACATTTGTACGAGCTCTTCCTAGAATCCATGCATCATTATAATTAAAGACAAGATATAAAAATGAACTGATTCAGTAAAGTGTAATCATATTTTTCTTGAAGATGCGTCCTCATGAATTCCATTTGATAAAATTCTACGGAAAGGTGACAAAGTACTATCAGAAAGATGCATCAGTGATCTGATTTTTTACCTTTGACAAAAGTATCTTTAAATAAATTATGCTAACAAAAAAGAAGCAAGTCGTGTACACCTTTTACATGCAGGCGTATTTGAAACTCTTGTTTTAATCTTTTTACTTTTAAATACAAAACGAGAATATGATCTCGCTTCAGATTCCATTATTTTATTTTTTTCAAACCAAATTTTGATTTAGTAGCTTTAAGAATTCATCGTTTGAGAGATAAATATATGGGTCAAGTGAAATGACGGAGTAATGATTGGTGCATTTGATTACCGGTTACTGAATTAATTATTCCCTTTAAAGGTTGTCAATGAAATCATTCCAAATTTAATAAGAAAATGTGTAAAGACTTAAAATAGTAGTGTGTGCTATTTTTTAAATAACATATATTCCAACAAAGTATGTGTATTCAACGAGCCAAAAATTCATGCAGTCTATGCTCCCCTCCGTCTTCCTTCACTGCAATAGGCCGAGATACGCTCAGATAGGTTGGTTATGTCGAGTAATGTCATTTTATTGGAAATCTCTATTATAGCTTATTTTTAATATGTTTGTCAAATATGCCGAATCCAAATAAAGTTTTACTTACTTAACAACTAAAAGGAGATGCTTAACCTAACAAAATAACAGTATGTATAATAAATACAAAACATCTGGTACAAACAAAAAGATAATAAAATAACCCTAGACTTATAATTAGACTCCTCAGTGCATGGCGATTGATTCAAAAAAGTAAAAAGTGTAACCATACAGGGTATTGTAAACATAACAGATAACTAAAAGGGTTAGCAAACCCTTCACTTTGTGATTTCATAAATGCATTTTTGTGTCAGCGACTGCTGTCAGCATATCCTTAGTGGTGCGCAAATCAACACAGTTGTTAGCAAAATCAGTTACGAAGTTGAAGAGCATTGTAAACGAAAAATTAGATCGAGTGGCATCAAAGTTTTAATACATTTTAGTCAAATACCAGGGGAGGATCTTGAAGACGAAAATGTGTTTTAGTACATTTTATAATATTTACATTCCTTACTAACCTTTTGAAAATCCAAGATCCGCCGGTGAAAAGTTACCCTAACTTCAAACTATAATTTGAAAGTTCCTTTATTGTTTGATATATATAATTATTAATTAACTACTCTGTTATTGGACTTTATATGATGAAAACTTCCTATGCAATACAAAAGTGTCAACTCGGCCACTACAGAATAACTCGGCCAATATTGATTTTTTTTCCGTATTGGTTGAGTTCTGATCCGGCCAATACAGGATTTCGGAACGTCTCTAGCTTTTAGATCGAAAGTCATGATAAACACAAACTTAATGTAAACTGGTTTGGAAGACGCTGTTTTATATACTCACCATAAACATGCCGAAATGTTCGGTGTGGTAAATATTTCAGGCTGAAGACGGTCACATTCAATTAAAAAGAATTTTGTAAGCAGACAATTGAGTTATTTCAGGTTTGGTCAACGAGTCTGTAGATTATATTATCACAAAGCTCATTTGTTGTCGACCTATTTAAAACATTTTATCAGTTTAATGGGTAAATATTCATATTGTGACAATTCATAGATTCAACAGGAATCTACACTGACACAAGACAACAGTGGTGCATCTTATAGAGGTGGCAGGTACAGGATAGATATAGATATAGGGTGCATTTCAATTTACTGTTTACTTTCGCTTTTTATGGTTTTGTAAGGTATCATATATTTTTCAACCCGAACCAGGCATATGGATTGTTGAAGGATGACCTGTAATCTATTGTTCAAGTCTTTGTTCTTTGGCATGTTCTATGGATAGTTGTGTCATTGGCATATTCAACTCCTAGGTTTATTTGATCATTTTGTTTTGGAATCTCTCATGATTCAGTTACTATTTATGTGATGCGTCTAAATATGTATTGTAACACTTTATAGTGACTGAAAAGGGTTAACAAATCATCAAAATATGTAGAAGACAGTTCCAAACAACACCAGACCATTTGACATTGCAGCATATAAAAGGAAACTCAGATTTGGATAGTTCAATTTCAAAGTACAACATGTTAAAATCTTGTGAAAGGAAATAAAACACAAAGCAAAACAGGTAAACACTGTAGTTAATTAATAAAGATATCATTACGTGATTATTTCTGTATTAGCCCTGTTATTGGTCCTCGGCCAGCTGTTTGGCCTTTGGCTTTGCATACGGCCAATACAGCAAGCCTCGGACCAATTACAAGGCCAATACAGAAATAATGACGTAATAGTATTGTGACAAAAATGCAGTTTAAGCATTAGACAATTTCTGTAATTCAATGTTTAAGGTGGTACCTAACACTACAGGGAGATAACTCTGTAAAAATCAGCTAAACGTTTTAATCACGTTGTATTGTTAAGGAAATATTAAGCTTCTCAATGATCAAAATAAGTGTTTGTCAAACTGCTATATAACCAATGAAATTTTTCTGATAAAGTGGTTGGTTCAAATTTTTTGAAATTTTTATATTTTTGTCAAAGGGTCAAAGTAAACATTTTGTCAAAATTTTATGAAAATTAAACGAGCCGAATTAATATTAGTCAAGGTGTTGGGTACCACCTTAATTGTAATCCATCATAAATTACCCATTCGAATAATACATTAACGAAAACTTCATCGAAAATCATCCATTTATCCTTGGTTGCTATGATACTCATTGTTGCTAGGGTGCTCTCTTCGAGGTCCGCGCTATTGGTCCTCGGAGTTCGGAATTTTGTGATTTTACTTTTTTTGGTATATAAGAACACCGATACATTGTGCGAGTTCAGCCATTTGTGTTTTGGCTGTTGATGAGTAAAAGCATCGTGAATATAAGAATAATTTAGAAGTTGAGAAGTAAGTTAATAAATCACTAGGATTAAGTTGAAAGCTTGTGGTTTCGAAGCAAGAAGTCTGGAAGTCTTTAAGATAGTTGCAAGCTACCGGGATGTTCAGAAACTGTAATTTCCCACGGGAATGGTTGCAGTCCCTCGAACAGGTAGTTTGTGATTGTCTGGTGGCTTCGGTGTTTTAGAGACCTGGCGTCTCAGGAACTTATGGCTTGGAAGCTTGGGTCTCGGTTCTTAGTTTCTAAAGGTTATAATTGTTTAAGAAATAAGTTGGGACCTAGGATCAGTTAAAGGATAAATTAAAGTTATAGTTTTTAGACTTTTGAATACAAAGTAAATTGTATATTTTTTCTAGATTCTTTGTAGTTTACATTCAAAGTTTATAGGTTGGTCACCTAGTTTATAGTAAAGCTTCCAAGTTGTAGTTAGGTTTTGGGTTAATATAAATATTGATATTAAAGCATCTCAGATTCCGTGAAAATGGATACGAACAGATAGTTCATATACAAGCCAAACAAGTGACAATATTATAATAATGAACGTACATTTACAAAAAAGTTTGTCCAACGTAAAAATATACTGGCCTAGCTTACGGTTTTAATACACCCACAGTGCACAGATTCAGTGTTATATTATATTCTTTAATTATTCGAAATTATTAATTTTTTTATTTCTTCTTATCGTTATATATTTAGTGTAATGCTTTGTAACTGTTGGACTACCGCAAAAATACATCATAGTATAGACTCAACTTTCGTAAAACAATGTCATTTATTTATAAAACGGCATACTCGTAGTTTCAGGACACTATTGTATTAATGTACTTTATTTTCAAAGTTGTGAACTACTTATTCAAAATAGTGTTGATATCATCAACGAGCTTTGTAACCGCGGTGACGAAATGAGGTATAAAAATTTGCAGGCCAGGCGAGAGTTTTGTCTACATAAAACCAATCAGTGACAATCGAATCTAAACAGATATCATTCAAAAAAAGTAACATTGTTGAACAGCATTGTAAACTAAAATTCTCAGTTGTGCCAAATCTAGCCAAGACCCTATATGTCTTGAGATAGAAAAAACATGTTATGAACTGTCATTTAACATAAAAGTGACCTCATCATGGATACATCATATCAGCACAGGAGCATTGACTACTGTGGTAATGATATCATCAGGAACGATACGGTCGACCCAGCGGTTATAAAAACTCTTCACAGATCCAAGGTTTATAATGGCCAAACTGACGCAAGACTGATCAGTGGCGTTCTTACCTATCTACTTTAAAATGTCTCTTATATCGAATCAACTAAAAAATGTACAATCCATACAAACTATGTAAAACAGCCTACGAAATATCACCATCAACATGATCAAGAAGCAGAAAAGGCTCAATCGTTTCGTTTACTAGTATTCTTTAACTTTTGGTATGAAAATTACCATGAGAAATTTTAATATAAGGGTTGAAAAGAGGAGTTCATCGGTCTCTTTTAAAGCTGTGTTTATTGAAGGGAATTTCGAGATTTTTACTAAATCAAGAGGATATGTCGTCTAAATATCTACATGCCCTGTTAGCTGTATGTATGAAGTTTTTTTTTCCTGTTTAGTCATTAATTGTGATTGATAGCATTAAAACAAAGGAAAAATCTGTTTTAAGCAATGTATATATATGGAAAGTCGGTATGCCAATCACCTGACAGTACTATTTATCTCCATTGCCCTATATACCACCATCTGCATATACCGATCATTTTGCTTTTCTTTGTTTAGATAACTCATCGATTGTTGTTAATATCAGAAGAAAATAATTTACCACATTTGAAAATGGGGTAATAAAAGTGTTTTAAGAATATACAAGGTATATACAGTAAGACTATGTTTTTTCCGACATAGAAAAAGGAATACATGTTTATTCTGGTTCAATATTCGAATGAATACTCTTTTCACAACGCGCTTCTCAATCACAAATCCGGCAATTTTTCATAGCACATCATTACATACTATATTAGTTGTTTTTATTAAATATGACTGAACATTAATATTGTGAAAGACTGAATACCCTTCCTGGTCAACTGCGATCACCACCGGTTTTAGGTTGTGTTCGTACATTTCGGTGCAAGATTGTTGTATGTGTGTTATACCTTTTCGATTTGGTAATATATATACACAGTTTATATGTCCATCCATTAGTTGTAATTTTGTAAAAAACATAACACGAATATAAAAAATCTCGTTCTTCTGTAGTATGACAATAAATTAGGAAAATCACTAAAAAATCACTGCCAGGTCAACAATAGACGGCTTAACGCAAATAAAAAAATATCCACTAAAAATAGTTGGTTTAGATGACATAAAACTAATTAAAAACATAAATTCAACCACAAATTTTTATTTCTGATATTTTGCCTTAATATTTTAGGTTAGGCATTCTAATGGTACATGTATTCTCGTTTGATATGCCAATTTTCAATCAATGCGTGCCAGATGATCTACTTAAATAGCACTCTGCTCTTATGAATGCCTTAAATCTAACATAAAATTTAAATGCAAAATCATAGTAAACCAAATTTGGAATAAAATAGGTCCAAATATGTATAATTCATCTTTCAATTTCAATTATGCAAGTTTCTTTGTTACATTTAGCTGTAGTAAACAACAATATCAAAAGTGATTTGTTTTGTCCGAGGTTGCCTACTCTTACAAAACGTTCTTGATGCTGATTGGTTTAAAGGTTGAGTTCTCAACTACACAGTAATATCTTTTTATATACTACTAATACTTTAACTATATATGAAGTCTACTTACAGAATAAATGTAACTAGAATTATTGCGAATTGCCAGAAATTTCAAATAAAAATTTAGATACAGCCCTTGGATTTTTTAAACTTCCCAAAAAACGTGTATGGTGTAATGGTGTATGACATATGGTGCAATGGTAGAAAGTGTATGGTGCTATGGTGTAAGGTGTAAGGGGAATGGTGTAATGGTGTAACGTGCGATCGGGAATGGTGTGAATGAATGGTGTACGACATTTAAAACTACGCAAAATATTGAACTGATTTTTAATTTTTTACATTAATTTACAATATTGTAATCAAAATTCGTTTTTTAAAATAAATAAATAATTTTGTAGTCGCACGCTTTCTTTGAAATTAAATTGCATTATGTTGTAATGTTTTAGGTGTATGGTGCAAAGGTGTAATTAGCACAGGGTGTATGGTGTAATGGTGTATGGTGAATGGTGTATGGTGAATGGTGTAATGGTGTATGGTGTTAGTGGAAAGTTTACACCATCCAAGGACTGTATTAACTGTAAGGTAATGTAACGGCAACATTCCATTTTTTATAAACAATCGGCATTCCCATGGGAACAAACTGTGCTTCTCTTCTTACCGACTTGTTCCTTTATTCATATGAGGCTGACTTCATACAGGAACTTCTTACTTTACTTTCCGCTATATTGATGATGTTCACTCACTAAATAATTCAAAATTTGGTGACTATGTTGAACGCATCTATCCAATCCAACTTGATATAAAGGATACAACAGATACAGTTAAGTCTGCCTCATATCTTGACTTAAATCTAGAAATTGACAATGAGGGTCGGTTAAAAACATGATTTACAACAAAAGAGATGATTTCAGCTTCCAAATTGTGAACTTTCCATTTCTCTGTAGCAACATTCTAGCATCGCCTGCATACGGAATATATATCTCCCAGTTGATACGATATTCCAGGGTTTGTATTTCCTATCATGATTTCTTTGATAGAGGGTGGCTGCTCACATTGAAGCTATTAAAACAAGATGTCCAAGTGGTGAAGTTGAAATCATCCCTTCGTAAGTTTTACATACGCCATTACGAGTTGGTTGACCGTTATGGAATATCCGTTTCACAAATGATAGCGGATATGTTTCTAATGTCGTAACTACAATCTTGTCTCCTTTTCCCGATTGTGACCTACCGCATTTGACTTATTACCGGGTTTGTACTAACATGAGCAACACAACGGGTGCCACATGTGGAACAGGATCTGCTTACCCTTCCGGAGCACCTGAGATCACCCCAGTTTTTGGTGGGGTTTGTGCTGCTCAGTCTTTAGTTTTCTATGTTGTGTTTTGTGAACTATTGTTTGTCTGTTGGTCTTTTTCTTGTTTAGTCATGGCGTTGTCAGTTTGTTTTCGACTTATGATTTTGAATGTCCCTCTGGTATCTTTCGCCTCTCTTTTACAAGAAAATTACGTAGTTTGATAGTGTTTCTTACTTCAGACAGGCATGAAAAACATTTTTAATGTCTAGTTTATAATAGTTTTTACTTCCTTCGTCAATGCACGATGCAGGTAAAGCAACATAGAAAACAAACTTTCTAATTTGTATAAGGGGAATATTTGAATTTCAAGATTTTTCTCATGCTGGCAATTAAAATACATATTGAAATATCTAAGTTTCGCTCCACAAATTCCAGCCACCCCCAACCCCAACCCCAACTCCCTCCACCTCCACCCCCAAAAGAATGCTAAATGCATTATTTCTATCAAACTTTTTTACATTTTTTAGGTTTGTGTTTTTCAGCCCAATATTGACTGCATTTTATTTTTTAACGGAGAGCAGCTTAACAGCTATCTTTTTGCCGATGGCGGTATTAAGGGCAACTGTACGGGTTGTTATGATTTTTTTTAATAGCAGGAAGCGTGATTGCAGTAATTTGATGATATCAAAAACTTCCTTAACACTAAATAAAATAGTTTATTTGGTTTTATGGTGATTAACAGTTGAATCAGAGACAAATATTTTGGTTTTCACTCATTTTATGATTTTCACTGGAATTTCTGAAAAAGGGCGCTGTTTAATAAGAATACGGCATTAATATTTTAAACTGCGTTTGATTATTGACTATTAAACTCTGTCTAAAAGTCTGTCATATTTCCATACATATTTTTAATACTACGAAGACAGAATATGCAAAAATGCTGACATCTTGTAAAATAAGAAATTGTCTGTCCTTGACCTTTCATCGTGATGTGGCGAAAATTGCACCGTACAAATATTTGACTACCGGCCAAAAAAGATAGTACAGATGATACGCTTTCGAATGATATATGATTTCGCCTACGGAGAAACAAATACTACCGCTTTCCCATAACTGTCTTTTGAAAGTAAACTCGCGTATACTCTTCCCGTCACATTTTGAGAAGATTAAATATAAACTACATTTTCATGTTAAATTACTTTTAATCCGATAATTTCTATAATCAACCATTACATTGTAAACGTATTTTCCATCCGATTCCTATGGAATGTTAATCTTGATAACAGCAGTTCAGTTTTCATAACATTTAAAAGTCTCATTTTCTTATTATGCAATGGCTGAATCATATGTGGCAAATGATATTTAAATTAAGTATCACTTAAAAAAACAATTTGCAGAAATTATTGGATAATAAAATACTGCAAAACTTTCTTTAAAAAAATGTGGAAAACAATATTCAGAATTGGACAAAGCTACAATACTTGACATACAATAGTATCTAAAACAATTATTTTTAGACAATACCCTTATTTCAAAATATTTGCCGTAGTACATGGTTTATTGCATTAAAAGTGATATTATAAGTCGACCTATACATACATGTATAATGTCGAATTTGTTAAACCTATTCTTACCTGCAGATCACCACAATTGCGTTTCCCAAAATAAATCTACCATTGAGGGGATTATTAAATTACTGTACACTCATTTGCAATTGTAATTTCGCGGATATTTGATTTCGTGGTTTTTGCCAAAGTTTGCCTAAAAGCCCATAGAAAAATTGTACATCGTGTAGCATTTAAACAAGTAGTTAACCTTTACGAACGAAATCCCCGAAAATTGATACCCAACGAATAATAAAAAATCAGCAGTAGTAGCCCCTAATTTAGTTTGGCCGAAACTATCATGCTAGCCTGACATCTAACTTAAAATATAATTTTTCTCCTCCGTCAAAATACTACCATTTAACCTATTTGTCTGTGAGGTATTGTTTGTTCCTCATCAGATTTAATGTGATCAATTGGGGTTTAATTTTGTGTATTACCTTATTTAGTTTATCCTTAATCGATTTACAAGATTCCAACATCAGCAAACTACTGAACTACTGTGGGCTTGTTTTGTATACTTAGTAGTAGATCTCAATTGAGAAATGTTTAAACCACAAGGTAGGGTTTTGTCAATCCCAACTTTAATTTCAGCCGTGCAGCTGGGGATTACTATCACGAAACCCAATCACCAACTTCTTATAATCTCTCCTGTAACCAAATATAATGATTTCGTTTCTGAATTTGTGCCGCCACTTTCAAACGCCGTCGCTTTTGATGCATTCCATGCACTGTATCGGACAAATGTGTTTTTTTTTTGCAGTTTGTAACTTAGCAACCTTAATGGCAAATGTTCGGCAAAACACTTATGTCAAAAGAAGTTTCAAAACAGAGACAACCGCAACAGATGACACGTACGACAAATTATCTTCAATATATAAAGAAGATCTTTGCAATTACGACCAAATCACAGAACCTAATACTACGCTTAAGCCATCAGATAGTAATAGCCGACAACAGATTAAAATCTCAATATGGTTGTTATTTCTTATTATAATTTGTATTCTGGTCCCACTAGTTCTAACAAGTGCTGTCACATTCTTCATAACAAAGGATAGATTTACAAAAACAGGATGTAAGTATACATGCATTCTTTTTTATTAGAATATGTTGGAGAATGTGTATTTGGAGACATGTTAAGTGCAGGTTGAAGATACGTCGAGAATGGGTTAAGAATGTTTAAAGATGGTTGACTTTTACATTGAAGACAAATATACACAAAACAATCGATTAAGGTAGCAGCAAATACATGTGGATCTTTTTTATGCATAAGCATACATTCCACCGAAAAAAAATTACTCATTAAGATAAACGATTGATCTATTTAAATCATTAATTTGCATCTGCCCCCGGCAACAGTTTTTTTTCAGGAAAAAAATCCTAAAAATAGGCAATATTGTAATCGAAAAGAGAAAGTCGGCTACTCATTTTATGTTCAGCCGTGTTTGAGTTTATTGTTTTGTCTTGAAAACGTTTTAAGCAATAAAAAATATTTGATGTTTGATCTCGCTTTACATTCCATTACTTTTAAATATCAAAGTTACATGTTGATATAATATCATTAAAATTCACAGTACCAAGAAATGAAGTATAATGGTCAAATAAAGTACCCTTCTAATGAGTCATAACAACAGCGTAGGTATGTTTAAATAACAAACATACAAAAAACTTCATGCTACTACACATGTATTAAATTGAGGTCTATTTATTACTTGTTATCTATTTTATTTTCGTTCAATCATTTTTCAATTAAAAATCAAAATTCAGGCATATTAATTGTTTCATTCATGAAATGCACTCAAAAAAAGGAAAAGTCGGACGCACCGTTCACTAACACCCAAGACGAAAAAGTTATTTTCTCGATAGGTGTGCATTTGTAGTTTTCAGAAATATTTTACATCCTTATTTTTTTTAACGTGCACATACAAATATCTATTAATATTCAAATTTAGAAATGTGATAGGATTGTCAATAAGACAATTATAAACCAGGGATTAAAGGACGGGATAATAGCAATTATAGGTCACCGTATGCATGGTATGGCACAACCCATACAGCAATATAAGGCTCCATCCAGCATGACAATTGGGAAATAATTCAAAAGAGTCTTTTCTATCCTAAACATGTTAAACAAAAAAGAAAAACAAATATAACAGGTAACAACAATAGACAACAACTTATTTCCAAGCTCTTGGATTTGGACCGGGATATATAGAATGTTGAGGGGTAAAAATGATTCAGAGTGCTAAATCCTCCCTTTACCTGGAACACTGGTATAAATGCCTAGTATAAAAACGTTATGTGCATTCGGTTGAAATGGATTGTCTCCTCAGATCCACACAATAACTAGAAAGGACATAAGACACAATGTACTGATCTAGAGTACTCGTGGTTACTGAAATCAAGTTCAAAGCCAATTGTAACTGAAAAATAAATAAAACCACACTTGAAATACATAACCCGGTAAATTTATAGACTCTGCGCCTATGAATACAATTTGCTTATCGGTATGAGATAAACTTTTATCGTATCTAATCTTTTCTCATGTTTCATGGGATATGTCAGGGATTCCGTTTGCGGTAACCTTAGTTCTATGTCAAGATACTAAAACAGTCTGTATCTCCTTGGAAAAGATTTTACCCTATGGTGTTTTGTTGATATTGCTTTTCATTTACGTTAGTGTTTAGTGTCTCTGGATAATCTAGAGCATAGTGTAGATAAGTATTTGTAAGTTTGGTTTATGAAGAACACTTTACCAATTTGATCGAAATTTAATTTGAAAATAATTTTCATAATGATTGATTTACGTTTTAGATGATTCAAAAAAGGAGGAAACCAGTATCATCTACCCTTTTTCCCGTGTTTGGGAATACGCGGATATTTCGTTTGGTAACAAACGTCATGCGTCAACATAGCTACCACCTCACATTTATTCCACTTTACGTTCACATGTTGTGGGTTCATTTTAATTTGAGGATACCAATGTTCGTGGATGTCTTTGTTACAGTTAAACCACGAATTTATATGTTAACCGAAACATATATTTGCTAAAGGCTTCTATACAGACCTTGTCAAATCCTCTATCTACGAAAATTAGTAAGAACTAAAATAAATGTATTCACAGTATGAAAGGAGAGATAATTAATCCGGGTTCGCCCTACATATACTCCACCTTAAAGAAGGAAATCAATAATCCCCCTTTTATCAGAATGCAGCGTAATGCTTAAAAGCCAGAATAAGTACATGGTATATTATATTTTCCAGCTGCAGTCTGTATTTAGCGCCTTTAAAAAGCCTAATTTATATATGTACTTTTTAATTTCTTCCCACCTTGAATATGCAAGAAATATTCACCACTGATAAGCAACGCTACATTTGGAGATTCAAGCTAGATCAGCCCCTTCCCACGCCAAAACAAAAATATCTTTTTGTTAATATCTGTCAAAATAAACATGATTATCATATAATGGATTCTGTCCCATTAAGTTTTCAATATTATAGAAAAACAAAGAATAGGGTATCCATCCATGCCACAAAATCAGTATATGCACAGCAAGAAATACACACACAAAGCAAAGGAACAGCGCTTTTATTGCTGTTCTTCATCACAAAGTCACAGTTAGGCCTTCAATACGGAGCAAAAACATTTAAAAAAACACTCTCACCTCACTGTAATTTAAGACGGCCCTAGCACAGGTTTGAGCGGAATTCTATACTCATTACCCTTGGTAATGCATTCATTATGTATATATATCAATATTTTATTTTACAACAAAACGACAGATACAATCAACAAAAACGGGTTAACTATGGATTCGGCAGTTGATGAACACTTTGAAATAGATAGCATTCATCAGTTTAGAAAAATTGGTTAATAACTGGAATATCATATGTTACCTTGTTTTAGTAACTGACTTCATATCTTTTGTTCTTTCAGGTGATGCTGATCTATTAGACATATCGTCGAGAAACTTCAAAAAGTCCTGATGCGCAGTTACAAAATTATACGGGAACGATTTTGGACATTTGTGTAGGAAACAACGAATTATTTTACTATGAAGTGAACTATACATACACAATAGTCGATACATTTACATAATCCTATTTGGTTCAAGAGGTAGGTTTGGCAGAACGTTTCAAGGTAAACATTAACTACTTCGTTGCGTTCAAAGACGTGGGAGGATGGTCTTTTATTGTTGATAAAGGTAATAATGATAAAATGAACTTGATATTTGTATATAATTTGCAGACTTTGACATCATTCAGTGATGTTACAGCCGGTATAAAAGTTTACGGAAAATTCAAAATGTTCATAAATAGGCGAAGAAATGAATTTTCGTTGAGACAAGATGAATCGATAGTCCATGTCTTTAAGAATGTGACCTCGAGTGGTAAACTTTGTATTTGGGGTGTACAATCCTTATCAAGTCCATGTCAAATTGTAGTTAATGAACGCTCGTAACTATACTTATTATCCGTGGTGAAACATCCAATCTGTCTATAACAATATTCAATGATGCTTTAATGAACATCTCCATGCTCCTACATTTTTTGTCTTCTGTGTAGTGTTATGTTAACTTTTGTTTGTCTCATTAGCTGTTGGTCTTACTCTTCTCTATCCTCTTATTTTTAGGTTAGGTTTAATATTATCATTTAATCTTATTGATTCACAATGATCTACTCTTCAAACGAGATTAGTTGTACAGCACTTATACTAAATAAGATGTTGTATGTCTGTTTCAACCTTCAGACTAGATTAATTAAAATGACTTTCTTATTGTATATCATAAAATATGACACCACACTCAACACAAAAAAAGAAAAACACAAGACATTATGTACTCATATTATTGTAATCTAGGTTCAATTGAGATTGTACTAAACCCTTCCTCTTTGACTTGAAGATTGTTATTCTTCCTTCTGATAAGATCATTAAAAAACAAGACGTTTTGTGTGTCCTGTTCTTACAAAACCCTTCACAATATGATCAAATGATAAAGTAAACTAACCAAATGTTAATCTGCTAATACGTGTAGTTTTATGACTATTAGATTTTGGTTTCATTATAAATAGTGTTGCAAATTTTGGATACAAAACTCTCAGTGTTTTTCAAACGTTATCGCTATCACAAAACTGGACCAATTAGACTGTCCAACAGTCTACAAGCATCAATTGGGGCGGTCAAATGGCGGCTAAAATTTTTATCAAGAGAACAAATAGGAATATATAACTGAACACTTATATTCTATCGTATAGAGTGAAAATGATTTCAAACATTTGATTTGTCTACATATGCATACGTTTTCCTAAGTATTTACTTAGATAGAATAATAAGTTTTTTCCTGCTTTGTTTCATACAAATGATCAACGAAGATACAGAAGAGAGGCGAAGGATACCAAATGGACATTCAAAAATTCATAAGTCGAAAATAAACGCCATGGCAAAAAAAAAAGACCAAAAGACAAACAACAGTACATCAAACATAACATAGAAGACCAAATACTGAGCAACACAAACCCCAATAAAAACCGGGGGTGCTCCGGAAGGGTAAACAGATCGTGTTCACGTATTCCTGCTTGCAATATTCGTCTTGTTGCTCATGTAAGTACAAACCCAGTAATAAGGTTAATTCGGTAGGTCACATTGGGGGAAAGAGAAAGGGATTGTAGACAAATAGAACATATCCGTAGTAATCTGTGAAACAGATATTCCATATTGATTAACCAACTCGTGATGGTGTACGTTACATTTACGATTTACATATGATAATAAAATAACAACCTAGCTTATATTAAATTTCTCCCCTTTGATGCACGTTTTGTCTTCATATGTCTTTTTAGTGGAAATTGAAGCAGAAAGGTGAATAACCAAATCAATAATGATGCAAAAGAGCCCTTTAAAGATAAATAATAAAAGCAGATAGTAAACCCTGTGTGTTTCGAATTGAAGTTCGAAATTAATTTCCAGAAAGAGAACTTAATTGTAACTAATTTAATATTGTATCGGCGAACTTTCGCTTTCTTACGTGTATTTGCTGGAGTTACCCGGTGTACGAAACGTCAATCACTAGTGTCATTAAACCAGTGATTGCAACCAGACATAGACAGCAGCGTGATGTCAACATATCAAGCATCAGTGGCGTTCGAATCAAACATTTAAAAACTACTACTCTGCTTTTGTATGATATTGCATGCTTTCTTGGAAACGCTATCTATAGCGAGAGCACAGTAAACAAACAAAAAGCAAAACAAAAAACAAAAAACAACAAAAAATCAATTTTCATACTTTAAAAAAACTAACGTGTACTCGTAGTTTTGCTAAGAACTAGTATACCTCATCCTACCATTAATTGCAAAATTATCTACAATTCGGTCATTTAATCCAGAGGCCAGGGTTGATATTTTGTGTGGACAAATGTTGTTATGCATTTCGAAAAACACTATATATATTCCACCACTCACGGGGTGAGGCATTCAATAATACTTATTATAATTTAAGGATAATTTTGCCTTCAATTCTATCTTTATCTACAAGTTAAAGGTATTAATACAGGTAAAGACTTGGAAGCTTCGGGCTAAAATAACCATGCAATTTTCAAAACAATATTATAGAAAAATTGTCATATTTTGAACTTACAAATCGTTCTGCATTCCTAATCTGATCTTACAAAGATATGACATACAGAATCATGGGTTTGCATTTAGTGGCGTAGCTTTGCCTTTTTTCTACAGAGGCAAACGATTTGAAGGTTTGGAGTCAAAGCCTCAAGGAATGGAAAGTGGTTAAAGGAAAAATAGAGTCGTTTTATAAGTGTTAAGCATTTACAAATAAAAAAGTCGATTTCTATACAGGTTTGATTGATTGATTGTTGTTTGCCTTAGTCAAGTCAAGTGACGCATGTCATGCATATTCATGACAAGAACACATTAACCATATTTCACTAGATAAATTCTGCAGATTGGGACGACCACGATGAGAGCACGAGTTTCGACTGCAACTGGAAAAGGAGAACATGTTAGACAGGAAAAGAAATTTTGTCTTGCAAAAGGCCTCATTTTGACCATCGACATGGTTGTTTTATAATCAACTTTTCCCTCGCCTATATCATCCTGTTCAGTTGCTACGTAATTACCGTATCACGGCTTTAAAATGTGAACACGCCCTTCCATGAAATTTTTTATTAGGCTTTTTTAATGTCTCTGAACTTTCGAAAATCCCCCCTGACAACCGATCAGACAGTATCAAATACTCAAGTATTGTATTAAGAAACCTACTAGTAATTCAGATAAATCTATAACTACTTAACGGGTTATAGGTTGAAATTCTGTTAATATAGACAATGCAATTTCCCATAGGAACTCCCTTTGCGGCTAAAACTGTACCACTTTTACTAGGAAGTTTCGTGAAAAATTATATCCCAGAACGGAAAGTTGATATGCACTACTATTTTACTGGAAGGTCAAAATATAGGGCTATGCGGCATATTTTCAACATTTATATGCCCTGAACTTCTAAGAGTTTAAACTTATACTAAAATTCTATACTACCCCTACCTCCACTTTTTGACCTCCTAAGAATTAAATTTTAGGCGCTACCATTTTTTTTCTATACTGGTAACATTCTCAAGCTATGTATCTATGAGATGATACACAGAGATCATATCTTGGAACGAGAACGTTAATAAATTAACATATCTTTGAATATTATATAGCTCCCCAAAAGAGGCGTTGCTTGTGAAACAGCTGTATTTACAAAGTGCAACCTATACAAACATTTATTCAAATAGAAAACTCTTCAAAAACACTTTTTCTCACAACAATACTTATTTATCAGAATTATAGCCTTAAAGAAATCACTGCATATACTCTAATTTTTCTTTTACAGTACATTTTATACCCCCACCCCTGTTTCAATATTTTAAAGAATTTGAAAACAAGACTTTAATTATTGTCAGATTATCCTATGTGCATGTTTTCTGAGATGAAATGTCTAGAACCTGTATGAAACTATTCTTATAACAAATTAAAAGCATTTCAGAATACTATAAATGTAAAGTTTAGTAGTTAATCATTCCAACATTCAAGATTATATAAAGTATCCAATCCTGCCTTTGTCTCCAGTCCACATCTTACTGTATGCCTATTTGTCAATTAAAGTTAACAGTTTCTACCTCAAATGGTCAGTGTAGAAATGTTGTCACAACAATATCATCTCTAACCATATATCTAACATAATTTAGCTAATATATGAACAAGAAGTGTTTAAACAAAGCCATAGTTTCAAAAGTTGTATGTATGACTTCACTAAAAGTTTTATAGAACTGACTGCTAACATCTAATTTTGCATAATTTCAAAGCACAGTTATTGTTTTCGATACAAAAGACCTTTAAAATAATAAAATCATGGCATTTACAGGTTAAATTATCTGTTTTGTGACCCAGGGGGTAGACATTTTTCTGTTTTTTGCCACTGGGGCCTCACATTTGCTAAATTATTTTGCTTTTTCTGTAAATATGGAATATTCAATATATATTTAGGATAGAACACACTATTGTTAGTTTTATTGAGGTATTTTTGTATTTCTAGCTTGCATTTTTTATGCCGCGGTCACAAAAAGCACATTCAGGTGTTACGGCTTACTTTTGGGTTATCGACAGAACAAAAACACCCCAAAAACAATATTCAGGAAGGATCTATGAGTTTCAATGACTGCGAATAGTAAATATAAGCACTTCTAAACAATTCAAATTACAAATATGCATACATTAAGAATTTATTTTGAATTCAGGCCTTCAAGTAAACTATGCATACTGTAAACTGTGAATCTATGCTGAATCATCATAGTTAAGGCCCAGGATTTTCTCAATCTTCATGAAATATTCATAAAACTTTGTATTTGAGTTAATTTTATTTTAATCTCTGAGATAAACCAGATTTGGTGAAATTCTATATGTTCTCTTTTTTCATCCTAAATAGGTTGCAATTCTGTTAATATAGACATTGCAATTTCCCATAGGAACTCCCTTTGCGGCTAAAACTGTGCCACTTTTTCTAGGAAGTTTCGTGAAAAATTATATCCCAGAACGGAAAGTTGATATGCACTACTATTTTATTCAAAGGTCAAAATATAGGGCTGTGCGGCATATTTTCAACATTTATATGCCCTGAACTTCTAAGAGTTTAAACTTATACTAAAATTCTATACTACCCCTACCTCCACTTTTGGACCTCCTAAGAATTAAATTTTAGGCGCTGTTTTTTTTTTTTTCTATACTGGTAACATTCTCAAGTTATGTCTCTATGAGATGAAACACAGAGATCATATCTGGGAACCAGTACGTTAATAAATTAACATATCTATGAATATTATATATCTCCCCAAAAGAGGCGTGGCTTGTGAAACAGCTGTATTTACAAAGTGCAACCTATAGCAACTTTGTCTAGCCATTTCTGTAGTCAAAATACTAGTATGCGAAAAATGGGATAATTCCGGAATTTAGGAATTCGGTAAATTTAACATATACATATCTTTTATTTCATGAAGATATTTTTCAACAGAAGCTTTTGAACTATTTTTATTTTCAATTAGTTTATGGTAGAAAAAAATTCAGAACATCGACATTCAGGAAACGGTTAGTACAACGGTGAAAATATTACCCCTACCCCAAGATATTTACAGAAATATTCAAAATTTTCAATTGCAACTAGTTAATAAACGATATTTTTGGACAAATTTAGCTATAAAACTATCAAAAATAATATCTTGAATTATAATAAACAGCGCAAAAAGCGTTTTTTGGGTAATCTTTCCGAAGTTCACAAAAAATGGGAAAATTCAGATTTTTTTTTATAAACACTTTATAGATATAGGAAGATGTGGTGTGAGTGCCAATGAGACAACTCTCCATCCAAATAACAATTTATAAAAGTAAACCATTATAGGTCAATGTACGGCCTTCAACACGGAGCCTTGGCTCACACCGAACAACAAGCTATAAAGGGCCCCAAAATTACTAGTGTAAAACCATTCAAACGGGAAAACCAACGGTCTAGTCTATATAAAAACGAGAAACGAGAATAACGTATAAATTACATAAACAAACGACAACTACTGTACATCAGATTCCTGACTTAGGACAGGTGCAAACATTTGCAGCGGGATTAAACGTTTTAATGGTACCAAACCTTCTCCCTTTTTCTGAAACAATAGTATAACATCACAACATAGAAAAACACACGATAAAATATCAATTGGAAGGCTTAACTCAATCAAAAAACGTAAATTAACACACTATGAACGAATAAATTCGATCTGTGATACCTGAAAGTAAATACATACTTAATAAAATATTAGGGACAAACATTCAAGGCCAAAAAGCAAACAAACAAGTCCAAACAAAGCCATGGCAAGACACCACCGCGAAATATTAAACCCTTAGAAAATAATCACTTTTGAAAAAACCGGTTTTCATAATATATACAGGTAAATGAAAAATAACTTTGTCGTTCTAGGTATACTACTTCTGTCTATATAAAATCTTCCAATAATTAGGAATACCAAGAAAGGTCTGTCATATAAATACCTAATTTAACACTAGATACATAAGGGGTGAATATCAACAATAAAACTTCCCTGTACTTTGTTCCTTTGTGCGATGCTTGAGTCACTTTGACTATTTGAACTCAAAGTATTAGTTCTTACTGCCTTCAAACATTACTGTTTTATTCGAAATAAAGAAAATGGGAAATTTCGGTTTTTTGCACTTTTTATTATCTTCAAATTTTATACTTGTTAGAATAAACAATGTGAAGTAAACGTCGTTATCCTACTTTATAGATGGCATTGATACCGAGCATGGAAAAATTCTTTTTATAATAATCTTCTCTTTCAGTAATTGTTGACTTACCAAAAACGGGTGGGAAATGACGATGAAATCAAGATTTTTTTTTCTTGGGAAGGCATGTCGGCTGTTTCTGGCATGCTTTGGTACAAAGAGTTCTTTGTAGTGTTTTGAACGTATTTATACAAGGCAAATACACAAATTGGTCGTCCTTCAATTTGATTACAGCAATTGAATTAAATCTTGATACTATCTATGTATGATTTGGCAATACAAACTATCGTCAAATAGTCGATATTCCAAAGGGCACCAACTGCACTCCTCTCATTGATGATTTATTTCTTTCTTGTTATGAATCCCAAGTTACGGCAAATAATTAAAAATGACCCAACAAAACAGGAATAAGTTGATTGTTTTATGATTCCCTATAGATATTTGGAGGAACTGCAAAAAAAGAACCTTTTCTTATTGGTTCCCAATAAACGCTCAACTGACACGGATTTATACACAAAAATAGAACTTTTCCCGTGAAAATTCCTAGCTTAACAATTTTTTTTACGTCTATCTATCTATCTTCATATTTCCGCACTCAGTCACAACTTTGTTTATCACGTGTCGTTACATGTGTGGCCTATGTACAATTAAAAAGGAATACATTTTTTCAGTAATATTACGTTACATTGGTGAACAGAAAAAATAAATATATTACAGTGGTTTATTTGGGTTTTTTTTTTTTGTTTTTTGTGAATTGTTATCCTAATGCATATTTCTTGGTAAAACTATGTACACGTTATGCAGTGTTTAGAACATTTGTAAAAGAGCAGATATAGAAATCTGCTCTTTGAAGCCGTCAACTGTTGTACAAAGAATTGCTGGTGTTGGCAGTAGGTTCCATTGTATATTTGTGTGCGGATAAAATGAGAATTTGTAAGAATTTTTATTAGTTTGAATTTGTTTATAGTGGTTGGTATGCTTATGTCTTGTTCTGCTGTCTGATGTAAGAAGATTGCTAAATGTTGGTGTACAATTGCATAGCAGACCACTAGTCTTGTTTGAATTCGTCACATTTGTAGTATAGGTCACTGTAGATGTTCAAGCATATTTGAGACAGAGCTGGTATTGCGGTATCTGTTATATGTGTAGCGGGCAGCTCTTCGTTGGACCATCTCAATTTGATTTATTTGATTTTTTGTGAAGGTTACAGACACAGACGCTGTACTCGAGTTTGGGTCTAACTAATGATATGTATCCCCTTTCTTTTATTTGTTTCTCAGTAAATGCAAGTATTCATAATTAGGTGCTTGATGTCTTGTTTTTTATGTTTGTTTGTTTTTTTTTTTTTTGCCACGTACCGATCTTTTGAGTTAGGCCAATTGCTACGGATTTTATAGTTAATTCTTATGTTGTACACTAAAACCACTGTCCCAGGTTAGGAGAGGACTGAGCGAACACAAAAATGTTTAACACTGCCACATTGTGTATGCACCTGTCCCAAGTCAGGAACCTGTGATTCAGTGGTTATCGTTGGTTCATGTCTGTTATATTTGTTTTTCGTAAATTGTTTTGTTCTAAATTAGACCTTAAGTTTTCTCGTTTGAATTTTTTCACTTTTTTATGCCCGGCTCTTTAATAGCCAATTATACGGTATGGGTTTTTCTCATTGTTGAAGGCCGTACTGTTGCCTATTATTGCTTACTTTAATTTCATTTAAACTCTGGTGGATAGTTGTCTCATTCGCAATGATACCACATCTCCTTATTTTTATATTTTGTGTAACCAGTTTTGTGTTTTTCTATGTGTGTAAGTCGTGGGTATTTGCTGTCAGTTGTGGAGGTGTGTCTATCTGCCCTGATAGAAGAAATAATACAATTTTTTCAAACAAACATATCCATGCTGAGGCAGTTTAGAGTAATTTCATACGAATTAAACCACACCCTTTGATATATTTTGGACATTAGTTGGCCTAGTTATAATCTAGATAGTCATTCATATTTTAGATTTATTGTTATCAACATATGACCTTTGATTTTCAAGGCTCATGTCTCTAGAAAATCAGAATTGCATACTCTATCTGTGCAAGATTGGTCATCATCAAGTGTTTTTTTTCAGATATTTTGGTAGTGGTGTAAGCAGTTTTTCTTTTTTTAACATTGATTTTGCATAAAAAGCTGGACTAACATCATAAACAGTGAAATGCATTTTTATCATGTCTCTGAGTACTACATGGATAGGTTATTTGTTCATTGACTTTATGAAATCACATACAGAGTAACATGTAGATCAACAAATTAACAAAAACAGATTAACAAAAATAAAAACTGAGTAGAGATTCCCCCAATAGTGATTTAGAAGCTGGGTGATGGGGGAGTGGGGCATATCCCCAATATATTTATTGTTAAAAACAAACAACACACAATTATAATATGTTTATTTTAACCCTTAGGTACCACAGGATACAAAAAAAAAACATTTGGAGACACCCTTCAGAAATTTAAGCTAGGATTACCAGTACCCAAAATAACCCAACAGGTCTAGGTAGAGCATTCTCGTTATATTCATACTGAAATGCAAACAAGTAGAAAAACATGACAATCAATTCAAATGTAGTATTTAAAGTGATATACAAAAACAATCATTATAACCATTATGTTCTAGTTTTAGCAAATGACCAGGTTGACAGTTATTAAAACACAAAATCTCCCCCAAAAATCAACGACAAAGTCAATATTTCAGAGGGTTAACCTCAAAAACAGGCAATCAGATTTCAACAAAATTAGGACACATGCAGATCTTATCATTCTATCAATTAGCCAATAGTTCAATGCGTTAATTCTGTTAGTTTTTGAGATAAAATCCAAAATATAAGACAATTGACACACATCGGCATAAAAAGGTCATTAAATCTTTCTGAACATAAGTCAATCTTAACGTTCTGAATAATTGTACACTACAAATGTATGTCAGACTTTAGCAAAAAGCAAAAGTTGTTAAGATATTTGCCAAATAAAAAGGATAAACCCCTGTTCTTTTTATATGAAGATCGGCCCTCTTGGTGAGGTTGGGGCATGAAAATGGCAACATTGAAATTAGCCACCTCTTTCTGAGGGCCTTTTATCACTGAACTGGAACAAAACTAAAACTTATTCTGTATTTGACCAAAATACAACTACATACCAAACATTAGTTGAATACATTTCAGGTAACATAGTAAGTCTGGAATCATGTTTTCCAGAATGATAGACAGAAGAACAGAAAGCAGACCTATAACCCATCCCCCCTTTTCCCCCTTACAACGATTTTTCCAGTAGGAGACTAATAAAAGTATGATACTAAAATAAGACCACAGGTTTTGCAGATGTATAACAAGAACAATAAAAATGTCAGTTACTTGGAAAAGTTCTCATCAGTAATTATCTTAAACTCATTATGCACATATTCACAAATATATCATATCTTGATAAAATAACAAACAAATATTCGAACAGAATGCTTCTGTACATGCTCATATCATAACAAAATATCAAATATTCAAGCTTATAAAAATGTAAAATACAAAAATTAAAATCTTCATGTTTACCATTTATCAACATAAACAACTGAAGGCATATGCATATCCGCATCTCATCGGCTGCAATACAAAAAGAATCTCACATGCACAAGTATCAACATGTTAAACCAGATAATAAAAATGCTCATCTTTTTCATAAAAATTACAAACAAAATTATTTCAATAATCAGTATATTTTTACCCGATTTTTAATTTTCGCAGTTATGCTTTATATTTTAGCACCCCATTATTCTCATTTTTTTTTTTTTATGCTCATTCTTCTCTATTATTTTTTTCTTTTTGTCCATTATTCTCTATTCTGTAAACCCCATCCACACCCTCATTGATAACCACCAAGATCTTAGTAAGATCAGCTGAAGATTTCTTTTAAAGCACAAGTTCAGATATTGTATTCCCTACATCACAGTGTAAACATGTGCTTGGGTTACCAAAGACCTGTCAGTTATGTCTGTACTTGGTACACATCCCTAAATGCTGATAAAAGGGCACATATCCGGAGTAACATCTGGTGTAGGAGTTTATAGACAATGAAAAAATTCAAAATATAAATATAAAAGTTACAATAAGTTAAGTTAAAATTACTACTATGTTTATTAATTACGAAATAAATTCTTTCTTATAATTTTCTATAGAAGTAATGGTCCTTAACATCTTGTATTTTAAGACATGCATCCGATATGCATTTGAATAATATTATCCTGAAGACTAGTGTTATATAAGCAGTCATTTCAATCAGTATTGATTAAATGTTCGAGTAACAGTTCGTAATGTCCATCTATTTGAAGTATATATTCAGATATCTTTAGCATATCTATATAAAAAAATAACCAATAAACAATATATCATGAATGAGATGTGAGGAGGAAGAGTTGACAATGTGGGGAACAAAAGAATTAGAAATATTGAAGATCCAATGTAATCCCAAATTCACAGGATAGTTTGACAGAAGATGACAAAATAGGCATACCACATCTTCGTATCTTTATATATAAACATACAAGAACAGGTGATGAAAAAAATAATTCCAACGTAAAGGAAGAAAATGCAAAACCTGAGAGATAATGAACAACGCAACAAGGCAAAATCTGGCTGAAAAATTATGGAACAAAAAAAGTATTGAAGATAGTGAACAGGAAGAAAGCCCCCAAAAAAGAAATATTGCACAGGCCTGATGCTGCATAACTATGGAACACAAGAAAGTGATGAAGATCGTGAACAGGATGAAAGCCCCATCAAGAAATATTGTTCAAACCTGATGCTGCAAAATGAACAAAGTGAACACACAACTAAAACTACCACATGATGACAGTCATAATGATGTGTTTGTGAACAATAAATATTGAAAATTATGACACCAATGAGACAATATGCAGGGAAAATACTAAAGAAAAAAACAAAAACAAAAATGAAAGGTTAAGACATCTGTATACACTATGATGAAGTAAAGTATGAAACATTTCAACCAACTTACAAAAGGACTGGAAGACCTCACGGACTCGTCTTTGGGGGAGGGGTGGCGGTAAACATAAAATAAATTAAACACTGATAACCATTTCTTTAGGACGAATGTACCAGAACTACCAAGAGAATGCCAAATTTCACCACAAGAGGTAACGAAGAACCTGAGGAGCGTGAAGATGAAGTACATGAGGGAAAATGCGATGTTGTGAGATAGTCAGTTACGTCAGCCGTGCGAAACGATACCTAAATAAATTACAAATATTAAACAACAAAAAACAAACTTAAAGATAGTTAACCACCGTAGCATGAGAGAGAACAACCGCGGGCGTCTTATATCAGTATTCCGTATATAAAAGACGGTATCCTACTCAAAGTTCCTGGTCATCTGCAAGAGCCATGCTCCCTATATTTTTGGAGTAATTCCACACAGTTTGATTCTTGGTTGAATGGTCTATGCTGGAACTAATTTGCACTGTGTTATGGTCACATTTTAGTTTGAATTCTGTGTACTTTAGGCAAAATGATATGAATATCTTTTTTGCCTACCTGAAATGCTCTCTTTTATTAATCTAAGGTTACTTGAGAATGAGGAAAGTCACATCTACCCTTCTTATTCTAAAGCGTTTCTTTATTCTGTAGAATGATATTTCACTTATACAAATATGATGGATGCATAGAAGAAATCCAAGAATGTCTTTTGTTGTAAAATAATGAAAAGCTTGTATAACACAAAACAAGTTCATCTAATGAAGCTCCACTTGGCTGGTACGGGAAAACAGCATCGGTCTTACAGAATGTGGTGGAAACTAACAGCAGCTGAAACGATATTTAGATTTATTTCATTATTAACTAACAGCACATGAAACGATATTTGGATTTATTTACTATTAACTAAGAGCACCTGAACCGATATTTAGATTTATTCACCATCATTAAACAGCACCTGAAATGATATTTAGATTAATTCACTATCAACTAACAGCACCTGAAACGATATTTAGATTTATTCACTATCAACTAACAGCATTTGAAACGATATTTAGATTAATTCACTATCAACTAACAGCATCTGAAACGATATTTAGATTAATTCACTATCAACTAACAGCACCTGAAACGATATTTAGATTAATTCACTATCACCTAACAGCATATGAAACGATATTTAGATTTATTCACTATCAACTAACAGCACCTGAACCGATATTTAGATTTATTTACTATCAACTTACAGCACCTGAAACGATATTAGGATTTATTCACTATCAACTAACAGCACCTGAAACGATATTTAGATTTATTTTTATATCAACTAACAGCACCTGTAACGATATTTAGATTTATTTCATAATTAACTAACAGCACCTGAAACGATATTTAGATTTATTAAATCATATTACCACAAGAGTGTTATGATATTGATCCAGCATTATATCCAAGTACAAGTACAGCCGTATTGAGTCGAGGACATAATACGGGATCAATATCAAAACACCCATTTTATGAGAAATGTATAACCAAAAATATATAATACGATTGTACGTGCATGTCTGCTCCCATATAAAGACACATGTACGTTTAAGGGCATACAATACAGTCACAGGGGAGGTAATGACGTTGCTAACGTAAAATGTTATTTTTCGCGACGTCAAACTGCGACACATCGGGACTAGATGCATTTTTCGAGTAATTTTAATCATTAGCTTGAAAACGAATATATGGACCCTCTTTTTAAAATGACATTTGACTTGATACTGTATGAAGATTATTTATTCCATTTTTCATGAAGAAATCACCGATGTTTTTTTTTTTTTAATTAGATAAATATACAACAAAAAATGCCAGTTTTTTTCTAAAAATCTTGAAAATTTAATAAAAAATGAATTATTTCCAAAGAATTGTTACACAAATTAAGACAATACTTTTGTAAAGAAGATATTCCAAATCGTTTTACAAAAATCCGCATGTGTTTATCTTTTGAAACAAAGTTAAGTAATATAAGGTTATTGTATGAATATTGGATAATATTGTGCCAAGTAAAATGTAATACCGGTATTGCACGAGCTTGGGAGTACAATTTGCATTCTATGAGGCATAATATTTCCAAGTATTTATGCAATATGTAATAACAAAAGATATGAAGTAAGTGTCAAAGAGACGCATCACGATTAAAAAAAATGGGAAAAACAAATCTAGAGATCCTCACAAGGTCTTCAACAAGGGTGGAATTCCACTCCTTGTGGTGAGCTCTAAATCGGCTCGGAAAAAAAAAAAAAAAAAAAAAAAAAAAAAGAGTGCATAAAACTTACTCGCAAAATATCATAATGAATACATTTATAAAACAAATTAGCAAAAGGCCTATTCAATGGTCGGGACAGGATCATAGAACATGCGAACGGGTTGAACTCGTTTTTGTTGGATTTGTAAGTTTGCACTAGTGCAATACGGGAATTTATTGCACTCCAGTTTTTGGGTACTTTCTATAGAATATACTATGTTGCTATACAATGCATGCACGACATTTCATACTTTGTCTACTGGTATTATACATTTATAGCATGACAATGGACAAGGCCGTAGGTCTATAATATAGATTTATTGTATGACTATTTAAATTATTGTGTCAAGTAAAATGCTATATTGTTGGAGGTTGCGAGTACAATGGACATATTACGCTATATCGCGAAATATTTCCATTAGTCATGCAATAACTCTTTTATTGTACAGAAAATTCCTCATTTTGCAGAAATTTTTTTTTTTCCAAATAAAATCACTTTCAAAATTCATATTTGGACTGGTGCAATTCAGGAATTTATTGCACACTTACTTTTAGTTACTTTCTGTGGAAAATTTTAAGTGGTGTACAATAAATTCATGAACTAAAAATATCGATAAGTAGTAGATATCACATTGGGTATAATTGATGTGTCAGTGTAAGACTACGGGCCTCGAGGTGATCAGGTGATCTTCCACTGAAACATCAATACCAAATGCGATATCTACTTTTTATATATTTTATATCCCAGTTGTTTAAAACGTATTACAAATATGATGGTTTTTTCCATATAAAACATGATTATATATACCAGTGGAAAAAGAAAATGTGCATCGCTACAATACATTTTCAGTGAAGTTTGAAATTTACATAATAGTCAATCTTGTCATTAAATTTTGGCCATTTGCAACAATAAATGAAATAATGTAGACACATATATTTGTATATTATAGCACAATGAACTTAGGATTAAAACAAAATCAACATGATATTGAGAATCTAACTAAAAAATGGACGACAGCATGGTCGATGTCTGGCAGCTGCTTGTTCATCTAATGACGAAGGCACGCCTTAGAGAAAACATTTAAAATGCCTTATTTTAGGCCAATTTATTTATTTTCCCCTAAAAATTACGCGAGAAAAAAATATATCGCGTTATTAAAGAAAAAAATATAATCTCCTAAAAATAAGGCGACAAAATCTAAGTTTAAAATATAATCCCTTAAAAATAAGGCGATAAAATCTAAGCCCAGCAAATTATATTGATATATTATTTTCAATATCGCAATAATTTTATGGTTTTATTTTCAATATCACAATAATTTTGCGATAAATATCAGAATTAAACCTTATTAGTATGAAGAATCGACGGCAGCTACAGGCTTCCGTAAAAACGTAATGAATAGTTAAAATCAAAATGTTTTGCGTTATTTTGCGAAGGTTTGCGTTATGACGCAAAGGTTTGCGTTATTTCGCAAAGATTTACGTTATTTCACAAAGGTTTGTGTTATTCTGCAAAGGTTTGCGTTATTTCACAAAGATTTGCGCTACAACGCAAACAAAGGAAGAAATATAAAAAAAAAACTGTTTGGCGCTGATACGCTTCGTAAATTCTTCTGAACTTTTATGCAAAAACGTTTATTAGATGAACGGAAATGTTTAAAGAAATAATCACTCACATCCCCAAGAAGAGACCGCTGACATACTGTAATTGCATGAAATCGTTGTTGTCGACAGCCAGTGACACACATGATAACATTTAGATACAATGTGTCCACACTGTTATGAACTTCATTCTATGTAGACAAAACTTTCACTGGAAATGCAAACTTATAATTCTAGTGTCTCTATTATGTATTAAAAGCAATTTGTTCGATGTTACTGTTGCGTTTCTTTACATGCAGTCGGTATCAACAGAGCAGTAATCTGCGCTCCTGTGTTGACATGACATATCGTTTATGCTGTCTTTTTGAATAAATTTCAAGTTCATTTAATGTTTTAAAATCATTTAAAACACTGTTTTTCTAACACTTTTTGGGGGAATGCTTGGTTAACAATCCTCGTCAACTTCGTAATTGATTTGGACTTTTAACTGTTTGATTCGAACGCCACTGATGCTTGATATGTTGACATCACGCTGCTGTCTGTGTCTGGTTGCAATCACTGGTTTGATGACACTAGTGATTGACGTTTCGTACACCGGGTATCTCCAGCAAATACTCGTTGGAAAGCTTAATTTCGCTGACACAAAATTAAATTGATTACAATTAAGTTCACTTTCTGGAAATTAATTTCGAACTTAAATTCAAAACACACAGGGTTTACTATCTGCTTTTATTATTTATCTTTAAAGGGCTCTTTTGCATCATTATTGATTTGGCTATTCACCTTTCTGCTTCAACTTCCACTGAAAAGACATATGAAGACAAAACGTGCACCAAGGGGGAGAAATTTAGTATAAGCTAGGTTGTTATTTTATTATCATATGTAAATCGTAAATGTAACGGACACCATCACGAGTTGGTTGATCAATATGGAATATCTGTTTCACTGATTACTACGGATATGTTCTATTTGTCTACAATCCTGTCCTCTTTCCCCCAGTGTGACCTACCGAATTAGCCTTATAACTGGGTTTGTACTTACATGAGCAACAAGATGAATATTGCAAGCAGGAATACGTGAACACGATCTGTTTACCCTACCGGAGAACCTGAGATCACTCCCGGTTTTTATTGGGGTTTGTGTTGCTCAGTATTTGGTCTTCTATGTTATGTTTGGTGTACTGTTGTTTGTCTTTTGGTCTTTTTTTTTTTTTTGCCATGGCGTTTATTTTCGACTTATGAGTTTCTGAATGTCCCTTTGGTATCTTTCGCCTCTCTTCTGTATCTTCATTGATCATTTGTATGAAACAAAGCAGGAAAAAAACTTTTTATTCTATCTAAGTAAATACTTAGGAAAACGTAGGTATATGTAGACAATTCAAATGTCTGAAATCATTCTCACTCTATACGATAGAATATAAGTGTACAGTTATCTATTCCTATTTGTTCTCTTGGTAAAAATTTTAGCCGCCATTTGACCGCCCCAGTTGATCCTTGTAGACTGTTGGACAGTCTAATTGGTCCAGTTTTGTGATGGCTATTACGTTTGAAAAACACTGAGACTTTTGTATCTAAAATTTGCAACCCTTTTTTATAATGAAACCAAAATCTAATAGTCATAAAACTCGTATTAGCAGATTAACATTTGGTTAGTTTACTTTTTTCATTTTATCATGCTGTGAAGGGTTTTGTAAGAACAGGACACACAAAACGTATTGTTTTTTAATGATCTTATCAGAAGGAAGAATAACAATCTTCAAGTTATAGAGGAAGGGTTTAGTACAACCTCAATTGAACCCAGACTATATTAATATGAGTACATAATGTCTTGTGTTTTTCTTTTTTTGTGTTGAGTGTGGTGTCATATTTTATGATATACAATAAGAAAGTCATTGTGATTAATCTAGTCTGAAGGTTGAAACAGACATACAACATCTTGTTTAGTATAAATGCTCTACAACTAATCTCGTTTGAAGCGGCGTAGATCATTGTGAATCAATAAGAGTAAATGATGATATTAAACCTAACCTAAAAATAAGAGGATAGAGAAGAGTAAGACCAAAAGCTAATGAGACAAACAAAAGTTAACATAACACTACACAGAAGACAAAAAATGTAGGAGCATGGAGATGTTCACTAATGCATCATTGAATATTGTTATAGACAGACTGAATGTTTCACCATGGATAATAAGTTACCAGCGTTCATTAACTGCAACTTGACATGAACAGAATGAGGATTGTTCACCCCAAGTACAGGACAAAGTTTACCAATCGAGGTCACATTCTTAAAGACACGGACTATCGATTCATCTTCTCTCAACGAAAACTCATTTCTTCGCCTATTTATGAACATTTTAAAATTCCGTAAACTTTTATACCGGCTGTCACATCACTGAATGATGTCAAAGTCTGCAAATTATATACAGATAGTAAGTTCATTTTATCATTATTACCTTTATCAACAATGAAAGACCATCCACCCACGTCTTTGAACGCAACGAAGTAGTTAATGTCTACCTTGAAACATTCTGCCAAACCTACCTCTAGAACCAAATAGGATGATGTAAATGTATCGACTATTGTGTATGTATAGTTCACTTCATAGTAAATTAATTCGTTGTTTCCTACATAAATGTCCGAAATCGTTCCCGTAGAATTCTGTAACTGCGCATCAAGACTTTTTAAAGTTTCTCGATGATATGGACGTTACTTATACTTGTATCACCTGAAATAACAAAAGATATGAAGTCAGTTACTAAAACAAGGTAACATATGATATTCCAGTTATTAACCAATTTTTCTAAATTGATGAATGCTATCTATTTCAAAGTGTTCATCAACTGCCGAATCCATAGTTAACCCGTTTTTGTTGATTGCATCTGTCGTCTTGTTGTAAAATAAAATATTGATATATATACATAATGAATGCATTACCACGGGTAATGAGTATAGAATTCCGCTCAAACCTGTGCTAGGGCCGTCTTAAATTTCAGTGAGATGAGAGTTTTTTTTATTTTTTTGCTCCGTATTGAAGGCCTAACTGTGACTTTGTGATGAAGAACAGCAATAAATAAAAGCGCTGTTCCTTTGCTTTGTGTGTGTATTTCTTGCTGTGCATATACTGATTTTGTGGCATGGATGGATACACTATCCTTTGTTTTTCTATAATATTGAGAACCTAATGGGACAGAATACATTATATGATAATCATGTTTATTTTGACAGAAATTAACAAAAAAAGATATTTTTGTTTTGGCGTGGGAAGGGGCTGATCTAGCTTGAATTTCCAAATGTAGCGTTGCTTCTCAGTGGTGAATATTTCATGCATATTCAAGGTGGGAAGAAATTAAACAGTACATATATAAATTAGGCTTTTTAATGTTTTAGGTTTTTAGGCGCTACATACAGACTGCAGCTGGAAAATAGAATATACCATGTATGCTGGCTTTTAAGCATTACGCTGCATTCTGAAAAAAGAGGTGTTATTGATTTCCTTCTTTAAAGAGGAGTATATGTAGGGCGAACCCGGATTAATTATCTCTCCTTTCATACTGTGGATACATTTATTTTAGTTCTTACTAATTTTCCTACATGGAGGAAAACTTGCATTTTTGTGAATATTGAAATTTGGATTTGACAAGGTCTGTATAGAAGCCTTTAGAAAATATATGTTTCGGTTAACATATAAATTCGTGGTTTAACTGTAACAAAGACATCCACGAACATTGGTATCCTCGAATTAAAATGAACCCACAACATGTGAACGTAAAGTGGAATAAATGTGAGATGGTAGCTGTGTTGACGCATGACGTTTGCTTACCAAACGAAATATCCGCGTATTCCCAAACATGGGAAAAAGGGTAGATGATACTGGTTTCCTTCTTTTATTGAATCATCTAAAACGTAAATCAATCATTATGAGAAATTATTTTCAAATTAAATTTCAATCAAATTGGTAAAGTGTTCTTCATAAACCAAACTTACAAATGCGTATCTACACAATGCTCTAGATTATCCAGAGACATCTAACACTAACGTAAATGAAAAGCAACTTCAACAAAAAACCATAGGGTAAAATCTTTTCCGTGGAGATACAGACTGTATTAGTATCTTGACATAGAACTAAGGTTACCGCAAACGGAATCCCTGACATATCCCATGAAAAATGAGAACAGATTAGATACGATAAAAGTTTATCTCATACCGGTAAGCAAAATGTATTCATAGGCGCAGAGTCTATAAATTTATCGGGTTATGTATTTCAAGTGTGGTTTACAGTTACAATTGGCTTTGAACTTGATTTCAGTAACCACGAGTACTCTAGATCTGTACTTTGTGTCTTATGTCCTTTCTAGTTTATTGTGTGGATCTGAGGAGACAATCAATTTCCAACTGAATGCACATACAGTTTTTATACTAGGCATTTACACCAGTGTTCCAGGTAAAGGGAGGATTCAGCACTCTGAATCATTTTTACCCCTCAACATTCTATATATCCCGGTCCAAATCCAATAGCTTGGAAATAAGTTGTTGTCTATTGTTGTTACCTGTCATATTTGTTTTTCTTTTTTTTTTTTTGATTAACATGTTTAAGGATAGAAAAGACTCTTTTGAATTATTTCCCATTTGTCATGCTGGATAGAGCTTTATATAGTTGCTGTATGGGTTGTGCCATACCATGCATACGGTGACCTATAATTGCTTATATTCCCATCCTTTAATCCCTGGTTTATAATTGTCTTATTGACAATCCTATCACATTTCTTTATTTGAATATTAATAGATAGTTGTATGTGCACGCTAAAAAAAAAATAAGGATGTAAAATATTTCTGAAAACTACAAATGCACACCTATCGAGAAAATAACTTTTTCGTCTTGGGTGTTAGTGAACGGTGCGTCCGACTTTTCCTTTTTTGAGTACATTTCATGAACAAAATAAATTAATATGCTTAAATTTTAATTTTTAATTGAAAAATGAGTGAACGAAAATAAAATAGATTACAAGTAATAAATAGACCTTTAATTTTTCACATTTGTAGTAGCATGAAGTTTTGTGTATGTTTGTTATTCAAACATGCCTACGCTGTTGTTATGACTCATTAGAAGGGTACTTTATTTGACCAATATACTTCATTTCATGGTACTGTGAATTTTCAATGATATTATATCAACATGTAGCTTTGATATGTTAAAGTAATGGAAGCTGAAGCGAGTTCAAATAACAAATACTTTTTTTTTTGCTTAAAACGTTTTCAAGACAAAACAATAATCTCAAACACGGCTGAACATAAAAATGTGTACCCTGCTTACTCTTTTCGATTACAATATTGCTTTTTTTTAGGATTTTAAAAAAAAAAAAACTGTTGCCGGGGGCAGATGCAAATTAATGTTTTAAATAGATCAATAATCTTAATGAGTAATTTTTTCGGCAGAATGTATGCTTATGCATCCACATGTATTTGCTGCTACCTTAATCGATTGTTTTGTGTATATTTGTCTTCAATGTAAAAGACTCATAGTCAACCATCTTTAAACAGTCTTAACCCATTCTCGACGTGTCTTCAACCTGCACTTAACATGTCTCCAAATACACACTCTCCAACATATTCTAATAAAAAAGAATGCATTATACTTACATCCTGTTTCTGTAAATCTATCCTTTGTTATGAAGAATGTGACAGCTCCTGTTAGAACTAGTGCGACCAGAATACAAATAATAATAAGAAAAAACAACCACATTGAGATTTTAATCTTTTGTCGGCTATTACTATCTGATGGCTTAAGCGTATTATTAGGTGATGTGATTTGATCGTAATTGCGAAGATCTTCTTTATATATTAAAGATAATTTGTCGTACGTGTCATCTGTTGCGGTTGTCTCTGTTTTGAAACTTCTTTTGCCATAAGTGTTTTACCGAACATTTGCCATTAAGGTTGCTAAGCTACAAACTGCAAAAAAAAAAAAAAAAAAAAAAATCGTTGTGTTATACAATATCAGCTTTTCTGACCAATTGTGCAACTTGATATGAAATTATAAGTAACAAAAGAATGGCTAATGGGAGACAATTTGAAAAATTAATTTCCATCTTGGGTTTCTTGTCGGTGACTAACACGGTAAGTTGATACTGTCAACGGATCAATTTTACGACGACGGACGCCAAGTGATGACAACAGCTCACGTGGATTTTTTTTAATCATCGTTACAACTTATAAAAAAAAACAATGTATTAAAGAATTTCCAAGCTATTAAGGTTTTTAATAGCTTGGACATTCTTTAAAACATTGTTTTAGGAGATATCACGTCGACGTGACAAAAAGGTCATAAAGGAATACTGTTGAGTCATTGTGAATGTGTAATGATGACTGCAAAACAAACTTAGCTTATGCAAATGTTAACACCATTTATCAGTAAAGTAGTTAAAAATGAAAACAAATATTTATAAAATTTTCCTTCAAACAATATTTTCAAAATTCTATAAAGGATTGACAGAGTTAATGTAGTATTAAAATGTTTTAACACAAAACTGTCTTAAGGTTCCACGAAAAATGTTATTCCATTAGTTTGGGGAGGCAACAACAAAAAATACCTGTGTTCTGGATACTGTCTTTTAACATGAAAAAGCCTTTGTCGAAGTTTAAAACAATTTCAGGAGGGTTTGACAATTGAAATTTATGTCTTATCGAATGTTATCCACAGACTGAACGTAAGTGTTGACAACTGAGGTTGACGAGTATAAATCAAAAAGATATTTTCCTTCAAAAAGTATTTTACAAAGATGTTATTGTGCGTAAAATATATGTTTTTGTGAATATGATTTTGACCAAAAACTATGCATGAAATGGTGAATTTATGTCAAATAGGTGAATGTAGATAAATTCATGACGTCATAATGACACTCCTGACAAATCTATACTATAGTATCCCGATTATAATATCCGGTCGGTTATCAACTAAGTTTAGTTATTTTTTTTTTTGCAATTTCAGGCGTCAAATAATGCATCTTATCATACCGACTCATTTAAGGGATACATCAAGGTCTTTCACTTATTCCGCATAATTGATTGTTGTTTATCATATTAATTCTCTTACCTTTTTCAAGTTGTCGTCTCATTTAGTTCTTTCAATTTATAATAATAAGATATTAAACTAGCATTATTTACAAAGTCAGTAACATAAAGCTTGAATACAGCACAACCGTGTATGACCCTGATAATATCTACATCGGACTCTATGTTGTATTTCTTCAACATTCAATTGTACTGCTTCAAATCAAAACCTGACTATTTCAAGTCATAATTGTGTTATTTGATCCGATCATATTTTAATTTCAACCTATATTTCATTATCTGAACATCGAAATGTTTTAAGTGCCTTTCTGGAAATTTAACTTTGCATTTTTGAGGAGGGAGAGGGGTCTTATCCCGATTTCCGGTTTTAATATCAGAAAATCCCGAAATCCCGGACATATTTTGTGAAAATCCTGATCCCGATAAATTTGTTCCCCAATTTTAAAGTTTAAAGTTTCAATGCTTACGATTTAAACGTCTCGGGTATGATTGATGCATCGTCTGCTACAGGAAGTTTATATATGTAATTTAATCAAAATCGTTTAACGGTATAATTGAGGACCTGATTCGAGCTCAAAGCTTATCTCTAAAGTTACTGTTACATGTACTCTGATCTGGATCTACTCTGTTTCTAGATGCGATTCTGATTGAAGTATAATGAAAATGGCACTTTTATCTGTCCAAGGTACAGTTTTTGTCAATACCGTTATATTTCAACATAAAATCCTGATTTCCGTGGCTAAAAACGTGTCTTTCCTGTATCCCGATGTTTTTCTATCCTGAATTCCCGATCTTTAAACAAGGCAATCCTGATTTCCCGTTGCTAAAATCAGCCGATCCCGGCGTCCCGAAAATGTTCTCGCCGCCCCCTCAGTTTTCTGTTTATAAATCTTAATTTTACCTTGCACTCTTGCAAGGCAGCATCGTATTATTTAAAGTCATCAAACATAACGATATTCAAACATGTTATTAGTCGTGTCATGCTAAGCATATTGCGGCCGCATGTCATTATAATTGAAGATAAACTGATATAACTTAATATTATCTTAAGCATGTTAAGTTGCAAGCTATTACATGAAATATTAGATGAACATTAAGTACAAAAAATGTAGTTTTAACTCATGGTAATGTGTAATACGCAAATCATCATTAAAATCTAGCCTTAGCCTTATGCTATCACAACCCTAGAAATAACAAGTAAACATAACACACATTCAACTAAGCCTTTTATAATTCAAAATTAATATTTTGACGGTTCAATTCATCATCATGCAGTCTCAACTTTACATTTAAACCTTCCGCATAACGTATTTGAAATTTTTAATTTATGACATCTGAGCCTTTCCATATAAAATGATTAATATCTCCAAAACCGCATTTACTGATTTGATATTTGTTGTTATTTCAGGTGATGATGATCTATTAGAAATGAAATTTAGTAGAACAGCATTTTAATTAAAGAATCAAGTTTAAGGCAAAGCATAACAAACAAACAATTTATGTGGAATTAACGGCCACAGTTCACTTTGAATGACGAGGTCTGACATGATAACAGAATGCCGACATGATTGATTTAACTGACAAATCTGTGCACCATTGGTAGCAATGGATGCTCAAATTCCTCCAGGTCAAATCCTAAAGAGAACTAGGGCCATGATCCCCAAATACGTCGGGTCTTATTCGCATCACCTCCTGGTTTCAGGGGAGTAAAGATTAACAATTTAACAATTTCTAAATTATAAAACAGTTAAGCTCGAACTGGTACCAATTCAGAACCGGTCACTCAGGGTAAACATGAGATGGTCTCAACAGAACTTCCTGCGGTAACGCAGGAAAGTAAAAAACTAATATGATCCGACGTACAATACAGGAACGGATCATGACCCCTTAATCTTGCCACATGAGTGAGTCTATACACACTCATTAAGTACCCCCTTAATTTTTTCAACCCTTGAAAACCATAAGAAATGCTATTCCAAATTAGTCTTCGGGAAACGGCGAATTTTGTGAGATGATAGGAAAGTTTCAATACCCCCTTGTATGTTGTTCAAGTATATATCATATCCAATATCGGATAAGTGAGTTCCGTCAAATCTATACAAGTTCATCTCTCGAGCTCGGATATTGGGATGCTGAATAACACAGTGCCCATCATTCAAGACATAATTGTTAATAGAAGAGTTTACTCGTTTTCGAGATCTTTCGATAGCTTTTCCATCTTTAGCACCGTGCCAATACCTACGCAGTAGCATTTCGCTCCATACGATGCGAGTGTTAGGTAGAAGTAAATGCAGACGCAGAATATCCCTTTCAATATTTTGGATAAGTTCCAAGGTTTTACTTTTACCAGATCATTGGAACCAAGCTGAATGACTATCATGGCGGGAGGAGAAAATTTGTCAACTGCATGTGATACCTTGGCATTAAATTCATTCCACAACATACCCTTTTTCCAAACCATCGTATGTACACCCTCTGCTTTGAAGACCAATGTTTGGGCCCCGTTTCTCGTTTTGCATTTATCTGTGCCCAATATACAATTGAAGATCCGACGAACCAAATAGCTTTTGAACCTAAAAGGAGGAAATATGTATTATAATATTAAAACACTTCGTTTGAGCTGTAATGAAAGACTCAGATACGAATAAAGCGTAAATATGCAACGGAAGACCATCGGCCGCACTGCTTGATAATATCGTCTTTAACACCATTTTTGCCATATCAGTAGCTCGTCCTATCCGAAAAAATGAGAACGAATGTGAAACGGTAGTTCACAGAAACCCAAACATTTTTGAAGCAGGAACAAAATTGATATTTTGTTAAGGCCAAACCATTAAAATGTGTATATAACTTATTTGATCCATTTACGCCGGAGAAGCGAACCTGCAAATAAGATTGTAATAGCGTAATTCGACAGATATTCGAATCGGCATGGCTCTGAATGATCAGGGTTATGGAAGTATGCTTTTGATCGGTTTTTGAGCTGCAATTTTTTTACATGTAATTCGGTTTGACCATTACTCTTATCAAAAGTGATATCTTCACATTGCAATGCATGTCCGCTTTCGTCAGTACGACTGTTTATAGCCAACTCACGTACCCGTAGTATGGCGAAGTACGCAAGAGAAAAGGCAGAAGAAAACAATATAGTTTCATACTGAGAATTACAAACGCTGCGTAGACTGTGAATTAAACGTTTTAACAAGTCAAACGATATCGGCGTTCGAACATCTAGTTTTTGCGGATTTTTTCTACGCAGTCCTTCAATCATTTTGCAGATGATGAATGATTTCGTGTTATCTGTTACATTGTTAATCTTGTGTGTGTGGGCCAATCCGGAGATGTAAGTTGAAACAGTAGACGCAGAGAAACCTTCGTACGACAGGTATGCTATAAATTGAGCTATTTCGTCGATAGGTACCGGCGAAATATCACGATAGTTATAAATAATGCGGAACTTTTTTAAACATTCTACTGCTGTTTTATAAGTTTTCCAGGAGTTGGGAGCCATTGAACATTTAAGTAATAGGTCTGCCTCGTCTTTTAACCTTTCCAGAGGTGGGCCGGAATCGTGTATGGGTTTGCATCTGCTGTGGGGCATAGTTTCCGGAACTTCTGAAAATCACAACGAGAGAGGGAGTCAGCAAGAGAATTCAAATGACCTGGGATATGTTCGGCTTTAATCAATATGTTGTATTCCAAGCAGGCCAATACAAGTTTTCTGATCAGGGACATAACACTTGTCGACTTTGAAGACTTTTTATTGATTATAGAAACTACGCTCTGGTTATCTATATGAAATTAAATGTTCTTGTTTTTAACATGCCTCCCTAAATGTTCAAAGCAACGACTACAGGAACAATTCTAGAAAGGTAATATCGGTTAAAAATCCAGAAATTATCCAATTGTGGGGCCAACTCGCCTGGGCCCATTTCCCTTCAAAATAAATACCAAAGCCTTTTCCGACCCCACCTGCACTGTCAGTGAACAATTCGAGATCAGAGTTAGATGACCAAAATTTATCCAGAATTACGGTAGTACCATTGTAATTTGATAGAAATAGTAACCAAATATTAAGGTCTTCTTTCATAGCCTTAGTTATTCTGGTTCTGTGATGGGGCCTAGGCAAATTGCAAGTGGCGTCAATCAAACGAGACAAAGGCTCGACCCGGGACAATCACTTGACATGCAAAATTTAGTATGCGAATCAATGATTGTAAATCCCGAAGGGTGATTTTGGATCTACCTAAACAAAAAGAAATTCTGGCTTTTAACTCAACAAAATTGTCTTCGGGTAGACGCATTACCATGTTGATGGTGTCAAATTCTATACCAAAGAATATCAACACTTCCGTTGGCTCGACCGTTTTTTCCTCTGGTAACGGAACCCCCAAAGTTTACAAGAATCCTGAAAACACTTCAAAGTGCCGTGGCATTGTAAAGTTTGTGCCTCGTCTCCAAATAGAAAATCGTCCAAATAATGTAAAATATTGTCGTTTTTGACTGTTGCTGTACAACCCAACGCAAGGCGGTGGAAAAGATTCAAATAGCGCCGAGCTAATACTGGCCCCATTGGGAGGCATTTATCAAAGAAACATTGATTCTCAAATTTGAACCCCATCAGATCAAAATCACCCGGAGAGAGTCTTAGCAAACGAAAAGCCGATTTTACGTCGCACTTGGCCAAGAGCGTGTTCTTTTTCAATCTGTGAATCATATTGACAGCGTCGTCTATGCTTGAGTATTTTACAGAACAGTACTGCTTGTCAATAAAGTCATTAACGGAGTGATGTATAGGAAAGGACAAATTATGAATTAACCTGAATTCTGAACTAGATTTTTCAGGGATAACCGAGATCGGAGAAACCCGAAAGGTGGGGAACGGAGGTTCTGAAAAAGGACCAGCTACCCTACCCAGGTTAATTTCTTTAAAGATTTTGTCCCTAGCTATGGTGGCTTTCTCCCAATTCATTTCTTTAGAATCTATATCCATAGGAAGTCTCGGACCGGAGTATTTTAGTTTAAACCCAGCTTCGAGACCTTGGATCAGGTCTCGCGCAACCTCTTGATGCGGGTAATTTATGAGAGCTTTCTTTACTTCATCGACGTTTATTGGCGAATTACCTAGAGAATACAAATGCGTGTAACCTGCAAATAAAAAACAAAAACAAACACAAATTAAATAACATGAGAAAATATAGTAAATACATTTGTACTAGTACAAGGAGAGATAACTCGGCCATTTCTATGAAACAAGTTCACTTGCACTGAAAGATATCTAAATATAATTTCTAGGGAAAAAGAATATTTACAAAACAAAGTAAACAAAAACAAAGCGGAATTAATTTCTGCATTCTAAATAGGGATGACTACCATTATATTTCGAGCATTTGTGAGTATATTTGCAATTCTTGCCAAATGTACAAATACCCTTGTTATTGAATAATCTGCATGTAAATTTTGGCTCGACGCCCCACTTGTCGATGAATTCCCACTGTGCCATTGATGGTTATTACCATTTGAAAGTCCTGTATTAAAAGAAGGACTAACGTTCGGAGTAGATACACATAGCAACCACAGTTCCATATCGACAACTCCCCATGAAGAAAAGGGGAAGAAGCTTTACGTAATCTAAATTGCTCATCGTAATGAACCCAGCCTCCAGAGTAACCCCTTGAGGCTGCCATTCTGACTGTTTGCATGAATTTGAAAAACTCCAGACCTTTGTTGGGCCATTTTTCAAGCATTACACTTCCATAAATCATGAATGCGGAAGTCCAGACATGAATACTTTTTATGGGACTTCTCTTTTGGTTAACTATGGATAAAACACCCCTTTTAATACCAGTTCACCCTCTAAATTTTGCTCGTTTACAAGGTCCCGGGTGGATTTGAGAAGAATGTTCAGGTCAATGAACTCACCGTTCCATATTTTTTCTTTAATTTTGACCGGAATATGGGATGAAATGGGATCAAAAACACTTGCAATGTATGAAGGGGATTGGTCCACTTGTAAACGAGTATCTAAAGACCCAGAACCTGCCGACCCGTGTGAAACAAATTGATTTGAGACAGTTAACATACCAAGGTTGTTGTTTGCTGGACTCTTCACCCCGCTGGGGCCTGGTTGTGGGGTCAGTGGTAACAAAGCTCCCCCTGGTCTGTCCAGTGCGTTTCCCTCGTTGCAATTTTGACTTTCTATATCCATCTCATCCTGAATCCTGAAAGGCACGAATGGGGGTTCCTGATGTGCGTCTGCTACAATGTTAATAACCGGACCACTAGCAATTGGCAAATTAGAACCGGTCGCTGTTCTAGAAACTTGTACGGTTCTTGTCGTGTTCTGTGATTCTGAAAGTGCTCCTCGTGTTGACGGCACTTTGCCTTTTCTAAATTTCTTTGCTGGACCTGCAGGCTGCTGTGAAACCTTTTTGGGAACATTACGAGGCCTTTTCGGTGGTTTCATATCTGATTAGAAATTTATAAGTTGCGGATGTCGAGCGGCTAGTTCAAATGTGAGGCTGAAGTCACGTGATGTTTATAAGCCGGAAGCGAGATGCGGATCCGAATGATAAAATATGTCTTTATGGAAAATAAATATATTAATCAAATCTCTTTCATTAAATTGGTTTATCTTATAAGTGATAAACCTTAGTATAAAGAATGGTTTATATCAGCTGATAATACAGTTCTAAGTAACGTCCATACTATTGAAACTACAAACAGTCCCCATGCACAATTACAGAATTATAGGGGAACGATTTCAAACATATGTGTAGGAAACAATGAATTAATTTACTATGAAGTATACTATACATACACAATAGTCAATCCATTAATCAAAACATATCTTGTCCTAGAGGTAGGTTTGGCAGAACGTGCTATGGTTGACAGGTATCACTTTGTCAGAAACAACAACGTCGGTGGATGGTCTTTCCATCTTGCTTAAAGATTAAATATAAATAGCGTGTACTTGTTCTCTTAAGATGCTGATTCGCTTCGAGTTTGGGGTTCACTCAGTAATAATACAGTCGGTACAAAAGTTCAAGGAAAATTTGAATTGTTCATAAACAGACGAAGAAATGAATTTTCGTTAAGACAAGGTGATTCGATAGATCTGGTAATCAAGAATGTGATCTCAAGTGGAAAACTGTGTCCAGTATTTGCAGTGTACAATCCTCACAACGTTCGTGTCAAATTGCAGTTAATTAATCCATTTAACTTGACTCGTTACCCATGGTGTTGCATTCAGTCGTTCTTAATTGATACTCATTGGTGCATTAATGAACATATTCCTGCTCCTTAATCTTTTTTCTCTGTGCAAAGTTCTATTCACTCTTTTCTTGTCATCTTTTCATCTTTTTTTCTTTTGTATGAATGATGGGTGTCTTTCTTCAAATTATGGTTGTTAATCGCCCCATTGGAATCTTCATATTTCTAGGGTAGGTTAAATATTGAAAATTACTATGTTGATTGCATAGCTTTAAACATGATTGATTATAAAGAATGTATATCAAACAGAAGGCTTTTTGTTTGTTTCAACTTTCAGATTAAATTAATTAGAATAAGTCTATCTTATTTTATATTATGTTATTTGACACAGCACCCAATAATACAGAAAAAAACACACGAGATATCTGTCGAGCAGACATCAGTGTTCATTTAAAGACAGTGGCGGATCCAGAGGGGCGTAGAGGTGTACGCCCCCTTTGCTTGCAATTGTTTTTTTTTTTTTGTAAAATGATTAATCAGACTAGATTTCGTGAACTTTGCCATTTCCCGTGTATTTAATTTTATGCGACAATTTACTGTAATATATTATTGATTATGTCAAAGTCATGTGATTCTCTACGGTGGAGTTGACCAGTTCGTCGAAAAACGTCACTCAGTCATTTTGAAATTCCAATTACAGTAACACATTGTTTAGGCTGAGGATGACAAGCATGACGCCTTCAAAGCGACAAAGTATTGAGCAAGAACGTATTGACTTCTATTTCACAATTCCACCCAACAGAAAGTAATACATATTACACTCTCATGAAAGAAAAGTTCCACAGCAATATCATTTACCTACGAAAACATGTTTAACCCACACGCCCCAGGCCATTAATAACATTGCTGAATAGTGATCCCCAGTCAGTAAGCTCTAGATATAGATTTAAAGTCTAAGGTACGGACCATTTGATCTGAGGGGCATTCTGAGATATTTTAGAGAATGTCTGTTTCGCCGAACGGATATACTGAATACTTTTTCAAGGCCCGACTGCAACCTACCTGCTGGGTGTGGCCTATATGTCTCCATGTATCGACCGTCATTCACAACTTCATTGTCATTTCCGACTCATTCGTAGCCTTTTAATTTGGAACCCTCACTTCCCTTGTTGGGTGAAACATTTCAACCAAACATTTGGATGAAAACTGCTTGTTTGTCTTTCTTCGTGTCGGTCGTATTGTAAATTTCATTGAATAGCCGTATATCTTGTTTACAACAAGAAATATGTGAGATTATGCTAACTTACCATACAACAAACGAGAATTTTCCATGTCCATTTTTACTGACAAATCCCACATCAAATATATTAATTAGTACATAGCTTTGGATCCATCCAATCATTCATAATAGACAATTGATGGAGAGAATACGGCACAAAAATGTCCAACCCCTACACTTTAACTATAAAATGCATTTTACACTTATTTAATGTTTTCAGCCAAAAAGGTCCAAAAATGTTTCGCCTCGCTTCGCTCGGCGAACTTTAATACTACGCCCCTTTCCAAAATCCTGGATCCGCCCTGAAAGACATGTGTATATTGCATATACCAAGCTTTAAACACTTTGCGGATGAATTTCCCTGAAATCTATACAGTAATCTGTAACAGAAGATAACCACTGACGAGGTTCATGGATATGACAGTCACATTAACATAGTATGGGTTCAAATTAGTTATTTGCGTACTAAACTCCAGACTACGTTTCATAACAAAAGATCAGTGAAGCTCGATAGAAAAAAGTTAAAAGACCAAATAAAGTAAGGAGTTAAAGAGCAAAGAGGACCCAAAATTCCGAAAGATTTAGCCAAAAAAAGCTTATGTTATCTGTTCCTTGGGTGGAACTTCCTTAGTATTTCGAAAAATTCAACGTTTTGTAAACAGTTAATTGATAATTATGAATATATCAATTATAATTCATGTCAACACAGAAGTGTTGATAACTGGGCTGTTAGTACCCATTTTGGGAACCTCCACCAGCAATGCCATCGACCCAGTGGTTATGAATAAATTCATCACAGGTACCAGGATCAAAATCTTATACGCCAGGCTCACTTTCATTTAGACGTGTTGGTTACCCTTACTTTTCTGATATACTGAATAAAATCAAGAACAAATAAAACATAGTTAAAATCAAACAAACCAAACATTCATTTGTAATATTAACATGAAGTTTCACATTGTAAATAGGGTTGAAAATTTGGAAAACAGTCAATGTTTTGGAAACGTAACAACTCTCACTCACTCAAACTGGACCTATTGGACTGTCAACCAGTCTAACAGTTGACAGTATTGATACAGAATGTTATCTGTAACACCATTTGTCTTTGGCAAAACACTTTTTGCGAATCAATTTAATTCTTTTAACTTGTATAGTTTGATTTTGAAACTAATTTTATTTTACTATTTTATTACAATGTCGTCTCTTTGATTTTGACATACTGTGATAAATAAATTGTGTACTTTGGCTTTAATATTTTGCTAGTATACATTTTACCTTATTAAGATACTTGATAGTTTATAAATAAGTCTAAAAACTCTGCTGTAAAGCAGGTTTCGGCATTGATCCATCCACTCTCGCATTTCTGTCTTTGATTCGAACTTTGACCTTGACTTCTAAGTCGCAAATCGTTTGCTTTACTTGCAAAATGATCAAGCTACGACCTGCTGTGTAGTATTGAGGCAAGTTTCATCTAAAAAAAACATATACATAGTGTTTGGCAAGATATTTTTTGAATCTTTTTATTTTTCAAATCTTATGTATCTTGATTTGGAACCTAAATTGATTTCATTATTTAGAAGGGTCGTCATCTATTTCACATTGCTAAGAGAAAATGTTTTTGTTATCATTTAATGTTTTGATTTTTACTGTATACCTTAATCAAGATAATAAACATTTTATTATTATTTTTTAGCTTTGTATAAAAACTTATTTGCTGTTATTGTTTTATTGAAATTGCTTACATTAATTAAAATATTAAAAACTCTCATTGAGTTTTATCTATACAATCAGAATATTAAGTTTACCAGTAGACTTACCCCATTATTCACGGTTCAAGTACATACGAGTTACAGCCCCTTATTTAGCGGAAATCTGGCCCTTGGGGACAGATGCATTCATGTTCCATTTCTTATATGGATACAAATGTAAAGTATATATCAATAAAACAGCACATATAATCAAAAGAAATTTAGAGGGCAACAAAACAAAGGTTCTATCAATGTGCCAATCTTTAAATCGCCACGAGTCTAAATATAAGTTGTTAATAATTTAAACCAAAAATAGCAACAATCTGCCATTAATACAAATTATTCAAATGGCCCAAAAGGAGTAATGATATAAAAAGAACGACGACGAGGCCCCTGACTTGTGACAACCACATTAACATGTAGTTTGGTTTAACAAGGTTTTAGATGTAATCCTTCTCCTTTAATTCTATCGACAGAGTATAAGTTAACATCTAAAAGGTACCATGCAGGAAATACAAAAACTCGTAAAACCAGTATAATAGATACAATAACTCAGGTACAAACAAAATGATTTAAGTAACCCTGCGACGTGTTTCGTCTACAGAAGACTTTTACATGCATGGCAAATGATTCAAACCATTAAAAGTCCAACCTTATAGAGCATTGTAAACAAAACTGATAATAAAAGGGGATAATAGACTCTTCACAAAGTAATTTTAACAATGGATTTTTGTGTCAGCAAAAGAGCGCACATCTACATGCTGGTGAAACCCTATGGTAAACAACGGTACTCAGTAGTGGCATCGCACCTTGGGAGGCCACTTCCTATATACAAAGTGATAGGGCGTGCCGCTGGAATAGGGCACCTTTTCAAGCTTGCAAATATGTGAATAGGTCGGGAAACTATAAGAAATATACGATAAGGTCAATAAAGTTCCCATAACTTCTTCGTCTGTCTTCTTTCTTGGTGTTTCCGGCTGTGTTTTTATCAACAAATTTTCTCTTTTAACACTTTGGTATTCCAGTCTTACATTACACACCACATGAAACCCAAACAATATGAGAAAAGGTAATATTTTACCTACGCAATATATGAAAAGATATAAATTTTTAAAATCTGAATCATATGAAAAGGGTAGGGTAACAGAATCCCAGCGGAACCCCTAATCAATTAAGTATTGAAGTGGACCCCGGAGCATCGCACCAGTGTTGGTAAAAACATATCACAGATGTTGGGTTTATATTTCAGTATACGCTGGACGCGACTGCTGTCAATATATCCTCAGTGGTACGCAAATCGAAACAGTTGAAAGCAAAATCAGTTACGATCTCGCGGTTGAAGAGCATTGTAAACCAAAACATAGATTGAGTCGTGTCAAAGGCTAAATACATTTTAGTCAAATATCAGGGAGGATCTAGGTGACGAAAATGTGTTTTAGTGCATTATCTTATATTTACATCCCTTCTTCAACTTTTGAAAATCCTGGATCCGCTGTGGAATAATTATCCCAAATTCAAACTATAATTTTCAAGTTCCTTTATTTTTCAATATACATAAATAATGAATGCATGGACATTTTAAAATAAGGAGTTTGTTCAACGTGAAAATATACTGACCAATATCTTACGGTTCCATAGCACCCACAGTGCACAAACTGAATGGAATATTTTATTCTTTTGTCATTCGAAATAACGTTTTGTTAGATTTTTCTGATCGTAATATATTTAGTCAGATGTGTAATGCTTTGTAACTGTTGGACTGCCGGAAAATACATCATAGTACCCACTCAACTTTCGTGAAACAATGTCATCTATAAAACGGAATTCTTATAGTTTAGGACACTATTGTATCAAATTGAGTGTCCTTCATTGGCAAATGTTTGGACTACTTATTCAAAGTAATGTTGATATTGTCAACGAGCTTTGTAGCCGCGGTGAAGAAATGGAGTAAATAATTTGCATGTCAGTCTAGAGTTTTGTCTACTTAAAACTCATCAGTGGCAACCGAATCTTAACAGATAGCATGCAAACAAGTGAAAATGTTGAACAGCATTGTCACCAAAAATTCTAAATCTGACTAACGCCATATATGTCTTGAGATAAGAGAAATATGTTATGAACTGTAATTTTACATAAAATTTACCTCATCAATGATGCATTATGACAGCACATGAGCACTGACTACTGCAGTGGGGATATCATCGGGAACGAAACGGTCGACCCAATGGTTATAAAAATCTCAACAGATCGCACGTTTATAATTGCCAGACGGGCGAAAGACTGGTCAGTGGCGGTGCTCTAATCAATCTAGTTTGGAGAAGGTCGCTTATATCGTACCAACTGAAAAACGTACAAGCCAAAAAACCATATAAAACAGCCAACAAAATGTCACCATCAAGGACAAGAAAAGTATCAATCGTTTCGTTGATTTGTATTCTTTGACTTTTAATATGAAACTTACCCTGAGAAATTTTTATATAGGGTCTAAAAGAGGAGTACATCGGTCCTTTTAAAGTTGGGTTTAGTAGAAGAGAATTGAGTGATTTTTCCACTGAATATAGACTATTTACAGAGAATATACCGTTTTAATATCTGCAGGCTTTGCTAGAAATATCTATGAAGTGGTTGTCTCACTGTTTAGTCATTAATTGTGATTTACAACATTAAAGCAAAGAGATACATCTGTATTAAGTGATGTATATAATTAGATAGTCGTAATACCAATCACCTGACAGTAACCATTTTAACCGTTTTTGTGCATGTCCTATTGGTGTACTTTTGTAAATTGTTTTACTAGAATACGACATGTAAGGTCTTTCACAGTTATAGTTACACTCAGATTTATTGAAAGACCGTTATATTAGGCAGAACAAAATCTTGTTTGGTGAAATAAGTGTATAGAGAAAGCATATCTGGTACTATACACCATGGACTGTAACATCACTAGATTAGTGTTAGGAGACATTTGATACTTTATCTCTCTACGATTGCCACTTATTCTGTAGCATAATCTGCTTACCCATCCGGAGCGCAAGAGATTACCCCGGTTTTGCTGGGTTTCGTGTTGCTCAGTTTTTAATTATCAATATAATGTTTTGTAGAATGTTATTTGTCTTCTCTTCATATTTCGGGTTTTTTATATGGCGTGGTCATCATAAGTTTCTCTTCGACTTATGAATTTCGAATGTCTTTTTCCTATGTTCCGCCTCTTTTTAAGTAAAATAATCTTTCAGTAATTAGTATTACAATATTTATCTAGGTATTACAGGTAAAACAATAATTGGCGCACAAATAATAACATTAACGGTACAAAATTCTACTGCACAGATGCGCATTTCAACAATTAATATATCACTGGTGCTCGAGGCCAAAATACTCGAAATTCCAAAACCGGATACAAACATTGGAGAGCTGATAAAACAATTAAGGACCTATGGTAAAGCCAAACTCAGACAAGGAATCAGATTTATGTGTGAGGGAGATGCATTCCTTAATTTGATATGATTTCCAATATTTTATAAAGAGCAAATATCAATAAAACATATCTATATTTTGCCAGTACCGAAGAATACTAGTGCATTGTATAATTAATTCATCCTCTGCCACTGTAAATGAACAAAGTGCACAAAAAATGTATACCCAAATATTCATATCTATTAACACACTCTAGTTTTACACCATTAGACATGTAAATCAATCTACCTGCCTTGTTAAATATAAGAACCTTTGTTTTATTTGTATTCACACTTATGTTAAATGGTGTAAAAGCCTATTTTAAGTTGTCTAAATATTTTTGCATCGATTTTCAGGCAAACAAATTACAATTTGTACAAAGTAAAAATACAAATTATAATTTGTACAAAATGATAACTTGTACACAAAATATATATAGAACATAATTAGTTTGGATAAACATATAATCAGCTAGCCCCAAAAAAAGTTAAGCATGTCTACGGGTCATCCTGTGTCAGCAGCAAATAGGGAAGCATTACGGTTTCCTAAAGGCAGCTGACACCAGGGGGTGATACCTTATGGACCATAGGCATGTCAAATATGTGTAAATGTCTCGTTCCTACCTGTATGAAAAGCAAACAAGGTAGCATCATAGGTAACTTGAATGCAGTTGATACCAGGGGACGATCCTTAAGGATATAAGAGAACATTTGAATAAATTATGTATTCTTTAAATATATAGATAAAAAAAAATTTTTTTAAATCGGCTAGTATGTTTGTGATATTCAGATAATATATAGTCATATAGTTCTAAGATGTCCAATCAAATGTACATACACACATAGATTCCCATTAAATAATCTTCACTATGGAAGATGTTTGTATATAAAATTACATATCATTTTAAGTAAATCAACATTTTCTACACTAAATAACCAGGTGATTTTGTTGTGAATGCTCATATTATCAAAATAAGAATTACATTTTGCAATGCTAGCTATCATATAATTTCCATCATCCTCAAATTTGTTGCAACCAAAAAGAAAATGAGCCTCGTCTTCGACAGTATTGGAAGAACATTTATTACATATTCTGTTAAGTCGGGGAATACCCTAATATCTACCTAGTTCTATTTGTAACTTATACACGTAACTTTGTAAAACTTCTTCTTAGCTCAAAATTCTTGATCAATGTTTGATATTTTTCAAAACCAAAGTTTGTTTTATATAAATGGTAGGTTTTCAGTTTACTGTCTGAAAATTTATCTAGTTTTTTTTTTCCAATAGCTAATGAACAATATTGATAGCTTGGTTTGTACATACTTCTTAAATTTGTATAAGGATTCATAAAATTGAGCATTTATAGCATTTGTATCGTCAATTCCAAGTAGTTTTAAAATAACATTTATTAAACCACACCATGATGTTTTATTCATCTGAAGTAGTGTCTTAAATTGTATACATGCCTCTTTTAATAGAGGAAAATTATTACCTAAATTCTCTCATCTATACCAGTACCATAACATTTCTTTTTTAATATTAAGATATATTGGAAATCTTCCAAGTTCAGATAACACTGCAGCATTTGTTTTCTTGTGTACTCCAAGTATAAATTTAAAAATTTTATATGAAGTTTCTCACAGGGTAAACCTGAATATAATTAAATGAACCAGAGGAGCTTAAATATAAACCTAGGTATTTGTATTTTGAAACACATTCCAGATTTATATTCTGAAATGTGAATATCTGTTTTACATGTCTGCCTGCTTTGTTCAAAATCAGAACCTTTGTCTTATTAGTGTTCACATTGAGACACCTATCTTTGCAAAATTTATCAAGTATTTCCAGCTTTTCTTGTAGTCCTTCAGCTGATGAAGATAATAAAACAATATCATCGGCATACATTAAACAATGCAAATCTTTGTCATTGACATTAACTGGGTCTCTAGTCTTTGACAAATATCTGGACAAATTATTGATGAATATCTTGAATAAGTCAGGACTGAGATTGTCACCTTGCTTGACTCCGATATCTAATGGGAAAAAATCATTTACTTGATTTTGAATTTTGACACATGATTTGCTAATTTCATACATACTCTTAATAATGTTATAGAAATAAGACCCAACCCCATATCTAGTAGTTTAATAAATATGATACAACCAATGTTCTACGGCTTCCTCCATCAATTAAAAAATTGCCAATATAATACAACCAATGTTCTACGGCTTCCTCCGTCAATTAAAAAATGGCCAATATAATACAACCAATGTTCTTCGGCTTTTTCCTCCACCAAATAAGAATATCCAATATGATACAACCAAGGTCGCTAAAAGTGGAATCAAACACCAAAACACAAAACAAACAAACATTTCGATTTATTTTATTTTAAAAGAAATAGATAGCGTCCTGAATCTCGACAACGTTCAAAACGTAAGGAAATCGTTGAGTGGACAAACTTTCAAGACATTGGATTTGTTAAAATAACGAAGTAGTTTTGGCCACGCAAATTATCCAAAAGTATGTAACTGTTTTGTGAGTTAAAGTACAATTACGGAAAAACACGATTCTGTATGCAACATATTCAAATTTTTAATACATGACGTCGCAACTGACAGTTAACTTGTAAAAAGCGGCGAAATTTGATTCTTGCAAGATATTTGCCAGACGCCGTAACGTTTTTATTTTTGATGTGAGTGCTGTAAAAATCCGGTTTAGAAATGGTCTATCTATTGGGAGTTTAATTTATGAAAACGACATTTCATACCGTCTTATATATTATTATATTTTAAAAGCCAATACATTTTGATAACTTAATATTTTCTAAAATTTGGCCCTGGGTGAAGACTATATATTTTGAAAAAATCAGTTTTGGCCGTTGCTTCAACTCAAAATATTTAATGAGCTAAACTTTATTTATGACGCATATTATTTAATCAAATTTGCGCGGATTTAACTCTATTTCGAAGAGCACAAACACTGTGGCGGATCCAGGGGGCTTGTTCCGGGGTTGAATCCCCCTTTTTTGTTTGACAACTAATGCTTTTGTATAAAGACATAAGGTTGGACACCCCCCCTTTTTTTATATGACTTGCATGTGTTGGACCCACCTTTTTTATATGAATTGCATGTGTTGGAACCCCCTTTTAAAAATGGCTGGATCCGCGCCTGAAACACCTCTGTAAAAGTTATTATGCGTATCTATAATCTGTTATGTTTGACACGCATATTTTTTACGTTTTGTCAATAAATTCGTCCTTATTTTAAACTACTGTAAAAAGTTATAAAACAGTTCATTGATTTTTTTAGAAACAGTAATATCTGCCTAGTCTATGGATATAAATGTTATATAGCTCAATTGTTTTGATTATCAGTGTGGTCTGGTTGATTTCACGGTTTTGACACAACGCGCGTAACGTCTTTCAAAATATTTTAGGTTTTAACAGTTTTGCAAGATTATTGATTATAAAACTTTTACTACCAAATGTGTATTTTGTGCAAATAGTTGGCTTATTGGGTCGTACTTTTAAAATCACCGTATGGGAGCGACACCGCAGATATGTGTACTAGCTAAAGCGGAGAGGGGTATAAAATGCAAGCTTCCGTACATATCAATAACAAGTTGCCGTGCACTATCGAAACTTTGTCTTTATGATTTACATATAACTTTTAAAAACAATTTATGAAAATAATGGTCTTGTGTATTTATAGAAGGTCATAATTGAATAATAGGAAGAAATATCCAATCTTTAGAAGCTTTAAACCGGCTTATTTTCTTGATCTGAAGTAATCGGTGCCTCTTTTTCCGGTACCAGGTAGTAGTTTGTCTAATGTCTAACATTCCGAAATGATTTGGAGAACAGGTCAATTCCTAACATATCATTATACAAATCTTTACTTACTTACTTCGTCATTGCTATGCCTGATGGCACATAAGGCAAGGACAAGTCTAATTCCTTCTCTCTTCTCTAGTTTTTGTTTTTCTTTCCACTGTGCCCCAGGTATTTCCTCTTTCCTTTATTTCATTTTCTATAGTGCGACGCCACGTTGTTTTTGGTCTTCCTCTTTTTCTTATTCCTTCTGGTGTCCATATATAGGCTACCTTGATCATATCTTCAGATGGTTTGCGTAGAATATGACCAAGCCACCTCCATCTCGTTTGAATCAACAATGTCACCATATCCTTGGTGTGTGTGATCTCGTGTAGGTCTTTGTTGGCGATTTTGTTTGGTTAGAATATTTTCATTGTTATTACAAATGCATAAAAATTATAATTATTTCCTGTGATTACAAAATTTTACTACCTCTCTCCTCTTCAGCTAGTTCCAACATCCGGTGTCGCTTCCATACGGTGATAATATTAGTTTTTTTATTGAAAAATGTGGTAATTTGGCTCTACTTTACAGTTCGTCTTTCTACTCGTCGATATTTTTTTTTTATTTTAGATATGTTTGCACTCCAGCATTACTGCTCACTTAGGTAAGGGAAATGCAGGTATGATGCCTAAAACTTGATACGGTCAATGTTACGGTATGCATATTACTAATTCTTTGGCATTCAAAATTTATTTATTCAAAATAATATAGAGATCGTTGCGCATATAGATTTTTAAACAATATGACTTATAGTTGTGTCATTTAAAAGGTCAATGCATGATAGTTTTTCAGATATCACAATTTACAAGAGTATATGCTATAAAACATGATATATAATAATTTTCTAAGTCTTAGAACTTCTTAACTCTAGTAGAGTCATCTCTTCCTAAATTATTTGGCTGATCGATATGGAATATTGTCAGTTCACAGAATCTTAGTGACAATATCGGACATATCGTCACAATTTTACTCAATTTTTTTCGCTCATATTTATAGAAATTCATTGTGGAGTACACTTGAATAGCATCATTTATTTTTCAAACACACTGCTAACTTACGGTTACAGATAGCATACTTTTATTTTAAGTAACTTTAATTTTTGTCCTCTAGCGTGGCGCGTCTGCACGGACACTAACTCTGAACAGTTAGAAAAGGTGAAGAAGAGAGCACTCCGTTTTGTATATGAGAATAATACCTCTTCATATGAAACCCTTCTAGATGTGGCAAAGGTTACAACTCTGCAGGTGAAAAGAATCGGGACAATGGCACTTGAGACTTACAGTGTGTTTGAGTGACTGAGTCAATCTAAAGGACTCAAAATATAATTTAAAGTATAGTAACATCCTAGCCATACCACAGGTGAGAACTAGTATACATATATATACGATAAGAGATCATTCAGATATGCAGCCGCTCCACTCTGGAATAGCTTGCCAAACCATTTCAGGACTCAAAATAGCTTTTCTCATTTTAAGAGTTTGCTTCAGTCCTGGAATGGTTCGAACTGCCGTTGCTCAGCCTGCAGATGGTTAAAATCTGCTTACGTTTGTCCCTTTGCATAGTTATTAAGCGGAGACTCATAGAGGCGATTGTCACATGGGTTTGTTTGGCACACACCAATTTTTTTGAATTTATACAAATCTGTGGTCTGGCTTCGCTAAATGTATTTTTATGGTTTGTTGCTGCAGACGCTTTGTTTACAGTTAAACGCTCATGCTTCGTTTTATTTAGTTTTTAATTACCACACAGACCTTCCATATTAGATTTTTCTTATGTTTAAAGGGATTCATCCTCTTATTTTTTTAGTGCAAATTTTTAAAATGAATTTCCTACTTTATCAAATATCAAATTTTATCATGATTTTTACCTATAATTCTAAATTTTCTTAGGGCTAATTCAAAATTTTCAGTAGATGTATTTTTTATCTAACTTCAAGTTTGCTTAGAGGGTCATTAGCTGTCAAATTCATGATCACCGATTTGACTCAAATTCTCGTATTTGATTTATAACATACTAAAACGTATATCCAAATTATAAAAAGTATAAATTTACCATGCATGGACTCGATAATATGTATCAGCATTACGTGTGTATTTTAATGTTTTTTTTAGTCTAGACGCCATCTTATTAACCATCGAGGGGACCCTTGAAGACTGTCCACGGTCATACAATCCGATATAAACATAAATATAGATATAAATAGATAGCCACCACGTGCAATTGGATGTTTCTAGGTCTGTTTGTTTTCATATTATAGGTTAAAAAATGTTAATCATCGTTTTTACCTGTATAAGAATAAGTTTTTTTGTGGAACCAACCAGTCAACCAAATGGTTTACCCTTCATGCCAAGAAATCCTCGCTCAAAACTCCGGTGAACCTCCTACGACACCCATTAGTAGTTAAATATTTGATTTCTATAAATTAATTTATGACGGCCATGAACCAAATGGTCAATATTAATCATCCGTGTAAAATTGCTCTATAGCATGTTTGTAAAACTTCAACGGAGGAAATTTCTTGGCATGGGAGAAAGGAGGAAAGACCGTTCACATTGTGTTTAACCTTTTGTCTTTTAACCAAATAAAAAAAGAATAAACCTTTAAAATATAGAATCCATAAGATAAAAATATTCGCAGTGGAATCCTTCTTTTACTCCCTCCATTTTCACCCTTTGGATTAGGTTTTACAATCTAATTACATTTAAAACCTTGCTTTCTAACCGATCTATTCATGTACAGTACCGGCAACTCCCTTTATCTAAATAGAAAATCTGCAGTGCCGTTATACAAATGCATGTTGTCTGCTTGGATTCCCCGCCTGAAAAGATCTGAAAAGAAAGAAATATCCTAAATGTCCAAGATAATATATTCCTGTACTGATCACGTGATTTTTACCACGCGGGGCTTACATTAGAATAAATATCGAATATAGAAAGTGAAACTAAAATTCAAAGCGTAATATTCAGGACCAATTTCCTTCTAATAAAACATAAAGTCCGAAAGCACCTATATCATGTATATATAGAAGAAAAAGAAGTTGTTTTAGGCAAAGGGTGTCGGGGTACCCTTTCTGTGTCCAAAATATATATGAAATATTTGCCACTGCACCTTGTCTGTTCTATGAATTCTAACCCTGAGTTTTCTATCTGTTACATGCCAAGAAATCCTCGCTCACTAACTCCGGTGAACCTCCTACGGCACCCATTAGTAGTTAAATATTTGATTTCAACAAATTAGTTTATGACCTGCATGTACGTGTCGCTTAGAACACGGTCATGTACCAAATGGTCAATATTAGTCATCCGTGTTATTTGCTCTATGGGATGTTTGCAATATTTCAACGGAGGAAATTTCGAGTTGGCATGGTTTCACTTTCAATGTTGACATTCTTTCCCTTTAATAGCTGAACGTTGACGCCTAGTTTATGCGTAACCCATCGCTAGTTAAGGGGTTAAATTGAAGGTCACATGAATACGGATTCAATGAGGTCGAATTATTCACTTGCAAGTGAAAATAACATCAGCGATGTTTCTTAGCTTATTTTGACACAATATTGAACCAAACTGGCTGCTAAAAGCGAATTAGTATTTCACTAGTTCGCATTCATTAATGATTGTAAAAGATTTGTTTTTTAAATCTCATAGCTAATGCCCCTTTATTATAAACATGTTATACCAAGTATTTCACACATAGTTCCAAATTTGAGTATGTAATGTATGTTGTTAGGCCCTATTATTTGTTTTTATCTTATATATGTTCTTATATTCGGTCAAAAGCTCCCTCGAGCTTGTGTTGTATAGTTTGTATATATGCCGAATCAAATTATATTTCATTTTTCTCAGTTTTCTTTGTATGATAGCAAAGTTTAGAATTGTATTCACTATTGTATGTATGTAGGTTTACTTGGAAACTGGACCAAAATTTTCCATTGAATCTGAGGCTACTATAATGCATGGTTATAGTAGTCTCAAATTTAATGTATTCCCATTGCCATCAGGGGCGTAGCTAGGTATCAAATAAACTGTAGGCACAAATCGGCAGGGGGTCTGGAGTCGCTTAAGGCACCCAGCAGGTCCAGGGCAGAGCCCTGGTAGGGGGTTCAGAGGGGCGAAGCCCCCCGCCGAAAAACGGTTTTCAGCATTTTAGTTGCAAAATTTTGTGTACAAAAAACACATAAAATTTACTAGTAATTTTATCATGATATATAATAAACATGAAAAAAGTCGCATAATATATTAAATTTTACAATAAACCGTCTGACTGATGAATTAACCGGCAGCACAATCGGAAATATAAAAACAATATTTGGAATATGCATTGCCCAGCGTGAATCAGCGTAGCCCTTTATTAAGCCGAAACCCTGTTTATAATAAATAGTTTCATATCTATTCCCCTCTGAACGAGGATAATTGATATTATACATCAATTGATAGTACATATTGACGATCCTACACTAAAAACAATAGGCACATTAACATTGAGACTACTATATGATCATACTATCCTTTGGACTACGCATCGACCATTCATCTTTTGATACTTAAATCTTCACCATTCCCCAGCCACACAAACACATACCAACTCAAACTCAATGGCATCATGCCTCATGCAGAAGTTCTGTTCTGATCATACAATCTTAGAAAATTCAATGTATTTATATTTTCTGATATATACCGTGTACTGTAAAATCTCTGCCTGCTTAGGGATTAGAATAATTATAGTCATTACACGTAGAGCTGAGAGTACTCGAAGTTACTGAAAGCTAGTTGATTGATTGCTTGCTAAACTTCCAGTGACAAATAGTTCATACATGCTAAAGAAAAAAAAACAAATTTACAATAAATACAACAGGTACCTAAGTCCTGTAATTAGAGCCAGGGTCGTCCAGAATGAAGGTCTTGAAATTTGGAAATGCCATGCATTGGAAAATGAGGGTTAAAGGATAGGAACAGAAATTCTAGAAGACCACCTATACGAATTCCTCAAAGAGTTGTTGCAAGTTTCTTAACGTGCAGAGAGCGTGGAATTCTCTCTACACTAGGCATCTGACAGACGTGACTGCATATTTAAACATCCAGACGCCCAAATTAGCCAAGGGTCGGATGAAGACAACATATGGAAGGCTAGTTGAAAAATAACTAATTAATAAAAAAAAAATCATGTATCTAAGAATAAAATGTCAGGGTTTTGAGCATGTTGAGGTTCATTCAAGTACTTTTTGATAGAAGTGAAATAATCTGAACCAAAGTTCTAGTTTTTAGTTTCTATATAAGGTGGAATATATTGACATACTGTTGTTCGGTGTGAGCCAAGGCTCATGGTGGAAAGGCCATACTTTGACAATAACGGTTCACTTTTTACAAATTTTGACTTGGATTGAGAGTTGGCTCATTGACACTCCTACCACATCTTCTTATACCTATATTCAATAATATCCAATACTCCATTCACTAAGGGTGATAGACTAGTTTACAAATTACATTTGATAATTGGATAGAGAGTTTTGACGAGTTCACGTGCATCTACAGATAACATTGTATATTAATTTTTTAATCTTAATTAGAAAAAATATTTGTGAAAAAGTTATGTGTAGGCACGTGCCTAAAGTGCCTAACGGCAGCTACGCCCCTGGCCATTGTCGAAACAGCCGATAAAAATGAATTAAAATTGTCGAATTTTGGGTATTTGTAACGACCGCCAAGTATGTCATAGGAATCACGTGACATAACTAACTTCCTGTAAAATGATTGAATTTTCTCGGAAGAAAAAATCCAAAATATTTGGGGTTTTATTACATAGGGGAACACTATGACTTCCTCAATAGACGCCCCTATATTAATTGATTCAGACAGTAAGTAAAAATCAAGTTTTGAACAAGTAAGTTTCAAAATAAGAGTGGTGAAGGGATGGTCATTTTTGCGATTTATCTCTTGATGTCAACTCGTGCGAGGAAATGAAAATAAACAATAGCTGATCAATTAGGGTGAATGACGCACAGCATTTGAGTCTTGAACTTCAATCAGCTTTCCTTTCATTGGTTTTAGACATACACGAGGAATAATAAACACTCGTAAAATAGTTACCAGTTCACTGATACCCTTTCAACCATTGTGCAATTTGCCCAAAAGACATGAAAGAAGGGAACAAGTAATCAGCTGATATAGATAAATTTTCAACCATGATTTCATTAATTGGTAAGGAGAAAGTTTTAATTGTAATCAATTAAGATTTAATCAATCACAAATGATGGCAGTAATTTGTAATTCACAGATTTTTTTTATCTGTATTGTGAAAATACATGGATGGTATGTATACCCGCGGGAATTAAACCCTCAAACTCGGGATCTGACCGACTGAGTCAAAGAAGATCTTCCCTAAATCAACCAGTTTGACTACCATCCATATGAGCAGCTCACAGGTACACTACTGGACAATCTCTTATAGTCTTTTGCTCAGAAAGCCTGTGGCGTGAGTTTCTTGTATATCACCTAGACATATCAGGGTCATCCCTTCTGACCTGGTTATACCTCATGATCTATCCAATTAAATGCCAGGCATTTACAGACACTGGTATGTACCAGAAGTAGATGCTTACAGTGCCAATATTGTGAAAAGAAATGAATGGTACTAGCAGGATTCGAACCAGCAGCAGTCTTACTGAATGAGTCAAAGAAGATCTTACCTTAATCAACCAGTTAGACTACCTTTATATCTCCAGTTATACAACACCTGTATTTAAAAGTGATGATAGTTCCACATGTTCCAGAACCATGTGTCAATTCTTTTTGGGATACTGAGACCAAAACTCATTTCTGAATTGGCTGACCACAGAATCTAAGAATTAATAAATAAGAGGGTGTATTGGGTTTTCAGAATTCCTTAAATATGAATAAATACATTCTCTTTAATATGTTCAATCAGAAATTAAAGATCCATTTTGTCAAATATATGATACTGTCACTTGCAGAAAATTATTTTGTTAACTGTGTTTTAATTTGGTGAAGTATGGCAGGTGGATGGGCTGGCAACTGTTCAACCAATGCTTTTCAAATTTTAATATGTAGATGCTAATGAACAAATGAAGGTCATGTTGGTCCAATGGATAATGACAATTTTTTCACTTTTACCGTTCAGGAGTTATATGGTCCTTGATATATTGGAAAATTGCACTTTATTACCGTTAAATGATAACACTATTGAGAATTTTTGACGGAAAAATTGTTTCAAAATGGATCTGTAACTACCTTTAGAGGGAAGATATTATAAAATTAAAAAAGTCCTAAATGCCTACTTTTCAAGAATCCATGACAACTGGCCCCACTGCCAAATCGCCCCACTTTTTCACCAACTTGCCCCACTTTCTAAAAAATCGCCCAATCTTGTTAACAAACTCACCCCACTTATGAAAAAGGGTAAAAATCCAGTTGCATATAGGTCTGCCAACTCGCCCCACTTATGAAAAAGATAAAAATCCTGCCGAATAAAGGTCTGATAACTCCCACTGATGAAAAATAGAAAATCCTGAGGAATTTAGTCCTGCAAACTCCCTCACTTATGAAAAAGGTTAAAAACTCATTGAATATAGGTCTACCAAACTCGTCCCACTTTTATGAAAAAAAAGAATCACAACTTACTGCATTAATGACTACAAACTCGTCCCACTTATGATAAGGAGTTTAATCCCATTGAATAAAGGTCTGCCAACTCACCCCACTAATGAATTCAAATAAAGGAATTAAACTGTACTGAATTAAGGCCTACCAACTCGCCCCACTTATGAATTAAATGAATACTGATGAAAACCTTGGAAATGAATCTTGGTTTTTTTTAACTGTTTTCTTTTGGTTGAAATAAAACAGAAAGAAGTAAGAATCAGCATTTCTGTGATTTTTATGTCCCATTTATGGGCATTATGTTTTTTTATCTGTGTGTCCGTTCGTCCGTCTGTCTGTCCCGCTTCAGGTTAAAGTTCTTGGCCAAGGTAGTTTTTGATGAAGTTGAAGTCCAATCAACTTGAAACTTAGTACACATGTTCCCTATGATATTATCTTTCTAATTTTAATGCCAAATTAGAGTTTTGACCCCAATTTTACGGTCCACTGAACATAGAAAATGATAGTGTGAGTGGGGCATCCGTGTACTACATGTATGGACACACTCTTGTTTATTTTGTGTAGATAACTTTTCATAAGTGGGGCTAGTAGGCAGACCTTAAATTTAAATTCATCAGGATTTTACCCTTTTTCATAAGTGGGGCGAGTTGGCAGGAGTATATTTAACGGGATTTAACCCTTTTCATAAATGGGGCGAGTTGGTAAACCAGAGTAGGGTGAATTTTTAGAAAGTGGGACGATTTTTTAAAAAGTGGGGCGATTTTGTGTGGGACGAGTTGTCTTCTAAAGGGTACAAGGATTCTATGCAATCACCACTCAAAGGGCATGTGACATCCCATCAGGAATAGGATCATGCAAAAGAAAAAGTGGCATGAGGCCATTTTGCTTTAGCATTGTTTAGATTGAAAAAAAGCAGATAATGACAATTAATGATTAAACTTCATGAACATGAATCCAAATGGAATTGTTAAATTATAGAACTATAAAGTTTGCTATTAAGAGATAGTCAAACCATTTTTTATTCAGCCATGCTGGATCTATGTGATCACTCTGGTTTTGGAGATGGTGCAGAATACTAAGTTGAAGACATATCATGAAACTAATTGTGTGTTTGTATGACTTGCAGAAACTTTCTTCACCCTTTTGTCGAGCCTTCGACTTTTGTCAAAAAAGCAAGACATAGCGATCCTACATTCCGTCAGCGTAGTCGGCGGCGTCCACAAATATTCACTCTGTGGTTTAAAGTTTTTGAAATTTTAATAACTTTCTTAAACTATCCTGGATTTCTACCAAACTTGGACAGAAGCTTGTTTATGATCATAAGATAGTATCTAGAAGTAAATTTTGTAAAAAAAAAATTCCTGTTTTTCCGTATTTTACTTATAAATGCACTTAGTTTTTTTGCCAGGAAACATTACATTCACTCTGTGGTTAAAGTTTTTAAAATTTTAATAACTTTCTCAAACTATCCTGGATTTCACAAACTTGGACAGAAGCTTGTTTATGATCATAAGATAGTATCCAGAAGTAAATTTTTAAAAAAAATTCCTGTTTTCCCGTATTTTACTTATAAATGGACTTAGTTTTTCTGCCAGGAAACATTACATTCACTCTGTGGTTAAAGTTTTTAAAATTTTAATAACTTTCTTAAACTATCCTGGATTTCTACCAAACTTGGACAGAAGCTTGTTTATGATCATAAGATAGTATCCAGAAGTAAATTTAAAAAAAAAAAAATTCCTGTTTTCCTGTATTTTACTTATAAATGGACTTAGTTTTTCTGCCAGGAAACATTACATTCACTCTGTGGTTAAAGTTTTTAAAATTTTGATAACTTTCTTAAACTATCCTGGATTTGTACCAAACATGGACAGAAGTTTGTTTATGATCAAAAGCTAGTATCTAAGGAAATTTTTACTAAAATTTTGTACTTGTTTATCCATATTTTACTTATAAATGGACTTAAATTTTCTTCCTGTTAACATTACATACAGTCTGCAGTTAAATTTTTTAAAACATTTATTAGATTCACAAACTATCCTGGATTTTTACCAAACTTGGACAGAAGCTTCTTACAATAAAAAAATTGTATCGAGAGGAATATTTTTATTAAATTTTTTCCTCACCACATTTTTGTTGAGCCTACGATTAATAACAAAAGTAGGCGAGACACTGGGTTCTGCGGAACACATACGAATTTTAATCATCAACTGCCAACTTTTGACATGTTATTTTCCCTTAAATTAAGAAAAGATTGGTGGAATAACCCTTTTATTTTAGATATACACTTGCATATAGTTCTTTTTTAAATCAAAATTTATAATGATTTACTATTCATGCTATTTATGAATTAATTTGAAAAGTATTTGTACATCAATTGAATCAGTTGATAAGAATTTTGATAGTATTAGATTAGTATCTTTTTCTTGTGTAAGTGATTGTTCAATGAAATTTGGATCAACATGTGTATTAATATATCTAAGTTGATTCCCACACTTTTTTGAAATGGTATTACTCCAATTCTTTCCATAGGCAAGTAAAACCTGTTACATAATTTAATAGACACAATTTATTACACACCTAACTGAATACACATATTCTTGACCTCGATAGTATATCTGCAAATGTATTATTTATTTTGATCTACAAAACATTAAAATATTCTGTTAATTTTGCTAGCTAGCTGAATGATTAATCAGATGTGGGTTATTTTCAATGAAAAGATAAAAAATGAAAAAAAATATGTATACAAAATGGCAGCAAATTTTATTTCACTTGTAAAAACAGTGTCATTATCATCTGTCACATAAGTCAATAATCAAGTTCTAATTAATTAGTTACAATTATCAGACATTTGGTTGAAACAATAAACAAAATTGCATAACTCTTACCTGAGTATTTTTTGCAATAAAATTTATTTGTTTGTTCTACATTTATATTCCATTATATTGCTATTTAACAGTAATTGGAAATATCTCAGCATTAGGTATTTGTTCATTTAATTTGAATACAGGAAATGTAATGAAGAATGAACACCAATTTAGATAAAAAATAGTTATTATTTTCTTTTATTTTTGTTGTTGGGAATTGGATTTTTAATGCCTCTTTCTGGAAATTATTAAGCCAGTTATTATTAATGGCATATAAAAAGATGTATATTACTTGTTTGACGATTTCCCTTTCCATTCTTGTCAATACCAGTAAATTGCAAATATTTATAAAAAAAAAATCTGACAGAGTCTAAAATTGAAATATCAATATTTATATCAATACTTGCATCAATATCACGAAATTCCCAACCTTTGGACAATAACATAGAAATTTTACAGTAAGATTGGAAATGAAAAGAGAAAAAAATATTGAAAAAAGTATGGTCAGAAAGAATATCAGACTAGCTATGAATATGGCTGGATTACAACATCGACAATCATGACAATGCTTTGATTTACTACCCTGATAATTATATATTATTTTTGTCAATTTTGTAGATGATGATAGTGATGTTGAGATTCTACGTGAAGAGAGAAATGAAGACTTAGATATTATATTTGTCTCAGAAACAATTCATGTTAAGGAAGAAGAGAAACCCTCTGCAGAGAATATTAAGTCTGAAAGTAAACCATGTGACACAAATTTTAATCGCAGCCTGAGTATTTCATCAAATTTAGATTTGACCTTACGTTTAACAGACAATCCAACACCACCTTCAGTTGATCAGACACCATGTTCAAACAGAAATTCTTCAATGTCAGCCATTGACCAAGCTCCACTGGATTTATCATCTAAAGCAAAATATGATGACATTACTGACAGTTCAGAAGAAGGATCCTCTGAAGAGGATTACGATGAAGATGGTGATGATGACGAAGACGATGGAAGCGATGACCCATTCACTGTAAAAGGACCAGACAATGGTGGAAATATACTGTCAATGCCGAGACTATATAGTTCTGACCAATCACAACCATCAAACTGTTGCCCTAAACCACAGTCTTTCAATATATCCGATATTTTATCTACTGGAAATTCTACACAGGGAAGAAAAAAACAGCCTAGTCAGATAAGAATTCTAAAATCTTATGACCAAACATTACAACCGATTGATTCAACGTCAAATTACCAGATCAAACAAGACTGCACTCAGTCAGTATATGGTTCTATGACCAGTGCAGGCCCACAACAAACTCAGCTTCAAAGTAATGATCAATCAACACAATCTATGACCCAACAAACAATATGCAATAGTGTGCATTATCAGCAAACATTGACTAGGAAAGATTCACATGATAAAATACAAAGTCAACAAGGAATGTGTAACACATCAGACCATGCAACTCAATCAAATCTTTCAACATCAGGGACAAATTCCGTTACTTGTAATCCATCGTTTTCATCCTCACCCAACAAAACAGTGACTGATATATGTGATGAATTACTTCAGGATCTTGATTTTCTTAATAGTTCAAACAATTCTTTGTCATCACATTCAAAATTGTGTAAAACTACATCATCTGGGGACCAAGAATTAAAGTCATCACCTCCAGCTGTGGGAATCAAACGAACATTATCTGAACAAAATCTCAAATCAAAATCTGATGATAAAATACTGCCTCCAAAGAAACAAACAAGATATCTTTATCACCAGAGTAGTGAAGAGACACAATCGTCATCCTGGGGAAGTGAGAAATGCAGTCAGTGTCAGATGTCTCTGCTTGGTCTTAAACTGTCACGTTGTCTTCAAGGCCATCCTTCTTGTACCACATGTCTGGAAGAAAAGGTCAAGGTTGTATTGACAGGAAAAGCAAAAGTAGGTAACTTTAAAAAAATATAGATAAATAAAGGATAAATGCTACTCTGCATTATCATGATCATGTATAAGTGTGACCATATATCATATATATTATCTCAGTAGTCTTTATATACAAAACACAATTCATGAATAGGAAATTTTATTTAAACCAGACATGTATCAGTTCCAGAATGAGTCCCTTATTTTATTATTTAACATGATTTTAGATCTATGACATACATTTACATGGCATATATATATTATTATAAATAATGGGATATAAACATGATCAAGACTTAGAGAAACATCTTTTTATTCTCGTGGTTTTCAGTACTACATCATGTACATTTAGGTATGTTTCATGTATATTTAGAAAGTGAAAGTAGACTAAATAAAGAAATGTATTTCTTGTAAGTCATCACCATGATCATGATCAAAATAACAAATTTTTGAAAATATAAACATGTTACATGTACATGTTTATATGTGAGATGTTTTTAAATGTACATGTAGCATGTGTGTATGGTGTGTGTATCTGGTATATATTGTAAATTAGGTTTGGGATTCAAGGTCAGTAGGAAGAAAGAAGTAGGAATTCCTTCAACCTACATGACCTCTATACCCTGATACCAATTTAGATGAAATGATTTAACACAACATGATTTTATGTCATGTAGGTTTGAATACATAAATGATATTCATAAAAAAAAGACATCACTTACAAATGGTTCATGCTTAAGATAGTTCTGATGAAACTATAGTGTACCAGTTGTACACATTGTACAATGTGCAACAGAGTACGCTAATATTTATACACATGAATTTTTATCATTTAAAAGATCATGCTTCATGTGGGCACTATCAGCTAACTATTGGAAATAAATTGTACTTTGCATTTGTTTATACAATAAATAAATTGATGTGGATGTACATCATGTACATATGATGTAAGGATTTCTAAATAATTAACTCCTTTTAATGATTTTTCAGGAAACTTTACATTGTCTGAAACCTGGCTGTAACAGTTACTTTCCAATTGGTATGTATTCTCATCAAAGTTTTCCAATTGACTCACAGGAGGTCAAGATTATAAAATTGCATAGAATGAAAATTCAATAAATTCCTGTACATGTTTTTCTGTAAATTGCACTGCATCTCTTTAAGACTAAAGAGTTCCATGGAAAATTTCAGCCCCTCATGCCTCCTCATTGACATTAGTTACTCTGATTATAACTTGTTTATAAAACAGGCCCATTACAAAATCCAAAGATTTGCTGTATTACTCCACACAATTTGACTCAGTACATAACTTACAAATGGACATGTAGATCAGTGTGCATGTACTTCTTCAACAAGATCAGTTGGAAAAAGGGGTGTCATTACTAAATGTAATGACTTTACAATCATGACTATGGAATATATTCAGGGTTCTCACTAAGGATTTTTGAAGGCGAGTCCAGGGACTCATCATTTTTGGCCTTGAAGAGTCCAACAGTGAGAAGAAGAAAATTTTTCTGTTTTTGAATTCTTATTTAGGGTTCCATGACAAAAAAGAGATAGAAAAGAACATCACATTAAGAGTAATTTTAATTTTTTGCCATAAAATGATGATTTGTTGCTCAGTTGATACAAAATGTTACAATCTTGATGCATCTTTGGACTCACCAGTTTTGAAAATAATGAGTCCAGACAGATTTTCATGAGTCCAGAACTCATGGAGTTGTCGAAGAGAGAACCTTGATATTAACCTGGTTAAATATTTAATTTGATGGCTGTTTTGTTATACATATACATGTGTATGTACAAAAAAATGTATTAAGATAAAAATAAGGAGATGTGGTATGATTGCCAATGAGACAACTATGAACCAAAGTTCAAATGAAGTGGATGTCAGCAATTATAGGCAACAGTACGGCCTTAGGTACTTTTGTTTTGAGTATAACATAAATTCACGAAATTATGAATAAAATATTCAGAAGTTACATTTTCCTTATTTTGCATCATCAGCCTTGCAGCTAGGATTTGAAAAAAGAGGGAAGTATTTATAAAAAAGGAGACACTAATAGTGCATTCACACATGAAAAAATGCATTTGCTATACACATTACCTGAAAAACTACACAAACATATAAAGTCATTTCATTTATAATGGATTAAAGCACCAAGATCATACATGTATCTTTCTGAATAATGTTGAAAGATTTGATATAATATTATAAAACAAAATGAAACAAAATAGGTAAAAAAAACTGTCTATCTTTGCATAAATGTGTTCAACTTTAAAATATTACATTGTCGGAAAATTTTCTTATAAAATCGTCAAAAATTAGTTTGTAAACATTATTTATTGAGGCCCAGTGTACTTTATGTATCATGTACTCCAGTATATGTACAATGTACATATAATATCTTTATTGTCACATTAACCATTTGAAGCAGTTTTTATATGACCGCAAAAAATTTTGCAGTCGTATATTGGTATCACGTTGGCGTCATCGTTGTCGTCCGAAGACACATTTGTTTTCTCACTCTAACTTTAGTTTAAGTGAATGGATCTCTATGAAATTTTGCCATAAGGTTCAATACCACAAAAGGAAGGTTGGGATTGATTTTGGGGGTTATGGTACCAACAGTTAAGGAATTAGGGGCCAAAAAGGGGCCAAAAATAAGCATTTTTCTAGTTTCCAGACAATAACTTGTGTTCAAGGGTATGGATCTCTCTGAAATTGTACTGCAAGGTACCATACCACCTAGGGAAGGCTGGGATTGATTTTCGGGGTAATTGCCTCAAAATTTTAGGAATTAGGGGCAAAAAAAGGGGCAAAAAACAAGCATTTTTCTAGTTTCAGGACAAAAACTTGTGTGTAAGTGTATGGATCTTTATGAAATTGTATTACAAGATTCCATATCACAAAGGGAAAGCTGGAATTGAGTTTGGGGTAATTGCCCTAAACATTTAGGAATTTGGGGCCTAAAAACAAGCATTTTTCTAGTTTCCAGACAATAACTTGTGTTCAAGTGTATGGATCTCTCTGAAATTGTACTGCAAGGTACCATGCCACAAAGGGAAGGCTGGGATTGAGTTTGGGGGTAATGAATCATAAGGGGGTTCAAAAAATTTGGGGGAGGCATTTTTTTCCTTTTTTCCTTTTTTTTCTTTAAAATATTCCATTTTAAATTGGTTATTTCTGATTTATATATAAAAGCAAATAATAATGATATGGTTTGAATAGGTAAATTAAAAATTTTTAAGTTCTTAGACCACATTCATTCTGTGTCAGAAACCTATGCTGTGTCAAATATTTAATCACAATCCAAATTCAGTGCTGTATCAAGCTTGAATGTTGTGTCCATACTTGCCCCAACTGTTCAGGGTTCGACCTCTGCGGTCGTATCAAGCTGTGCCCAGCGGAGCATTTTATTTTTTTCTAATTTAAAGTTTTAGTTGTTGTAGGGGTTGGTTATTGTCCCACATTCATAGCATAGCATAGCTTCTTTATGCATCCAGTCTGATTGTTTGTATTAAATAAGTGGATACTGATATGCATAGAATTAGTCTAAAAGCATTTGTAAAGACAATATATTTTTTAAATCTTCTTTAACCGATAAAACAGTTTCAAAAATCGATATTGATTGCAATCATTGGAAATACTGTCTTGTGTTAAAGTCATATCAGATGTTCCCACCAGCCAACCAAATATATCCTCCATTACCATTTTTAATCTTTTTAATGTTCTCTTTCTTCAGGTGAATTGAATCAGTCTTTACCAAAGATGGTTGTAGATATATTAGAGACAAAACTTGATGATGATTATATAGACTATATTGCTAATATGATACTTAAGAATGCTTCATCATCAGAGGACAGTGGACACAATATTAACTCACAGGAAGTACCATCTGTACCAGAAAATAGGGCCACAGGCTGTACAGCTGACAATAAACTGGAGAGAAATAAAGATCTACCTGAAAACTGGACTGTAATGGACAGGAAAAAGGTATCATTTTAACGAGAAAAGGATAACATGCAAGACAAAGACATGTATCATTCTTTATAATCAGATTTACTATTCACATTGGGAAAACAAGGAATAAGAGTGATGGGGTAACATGCTTTTGGGGCACAATTAGGTGAACTTGTAAAATCTCTAAATGAGCTCTTACTGGAGATCTTTCATAACTTACTTGTTATTGTGTTGGCCATTGTTAATTTCATAAGGCAATATAAATGGCAGGGCTCACCACACCAGGCAAAGTGAGTGAGATTATCGTCCTAGGATTCCTTACTTTGCTCTAATAAAGCACCAAGAAGAAGTTTGTTGTCCTCGATTTTTAGAAAATTCCCCAATTTCACCTCATAATTTCAATCAGAATGCACATGATTCCAATATTCCACGAAATAAACATGTTATAACATAAAACCCTGGCTAAATGACACATTTATTTAACTGCAATATATTCTATTAAGTAAAATGCATGACTACCTTCAAACTGATTTTTTTTTAAAGTTTATTAATAAAAGAAGTAATCTTGCAAACATTATCAATAAGTACATATTCAAATCTTTTTATTTACTTTTGATTTCATACAACTTCCTGTAATTTTTGCAGGAAAATATGGGGAAATCCCTGTTGCCATTGAATTTGGCTATTATAGATCTACATTGTAATTAGACTTTAAAAAAAAATTGATTTAGAAATTCTTTTTTATCTTAATGATGACAAAAGAACATTTGAATTTTAACACAGTATTTATTCTGTATCTACATGTAAATAAAATTTTCCAGATGAGACAGGAAAACAGAGAGACAAGTTAAATTGAACAAATGGAGTTATCCCTCTTTGTACTGATTCTTGACAAAGAAAAAAGTGAAACTGTGTTAAAGATAATTTTGCACTTGCATAACAACTAGATGTTGGAGATGTGAGGGTTGTCCTATGTTCTTGCTTTATTTAATGTTTTTAAGCACAGTTGTAGGCAAAACTAAATAGACTTTGTTTTGAAAAAGCCTTTGAGATGCAGTAAAATTTGATCAATGTATTGATCTTTGTTTATGTCATCAATTCCTTCAGACCACAAAGCAAGGATATAACACCTTAACAATTGTCATGCAAAAACTCCTATTAATAACCTCAATTCTCCATGAAGTCTCTCTGTTGGGTCTTTACTTCTCCCTAAAATTCAAAATCCCTGAAATGGTGGCCTGTTTTTATCCTCCTACCCTTTGCTCTTATTGACATCATACCTCAAAAGAAAATGTGGGTATTATCATGATTATTAATGAAAGGAGATGTGGGGTAATCATGTTTGAGAAATCATCCAATAGCACAATGTTATGGTAGTAACTGTTAAAATTTATTAATTAGTCTGTAATAATTTATCATTTTGTACAGACCACAATGAATCGTATGCAAGGGGCAGATAGTTTTGATGTCTGTATGGGAAACTAAAGTTCTTTATGATGCTCAAAATGTGGTATTCTCCCAAAGCATTTATCTGATATTGCCTAATTAAACTAGAAGTCAAATGAATTATCAGATGTCCTCTGCTATATGGAAGTTAAGGTTGGCATAAATGAATGTCTCCAACTACCCTTGGTGTACATTGATTCATAAAGGAAGTACAAATCCTGCATGCATGTACGACAGGTAGAATATGACATATATAGTGTGAAATTGACAAATTTTATTTATATTCTAGATCTGCACATTCTGAATATAAAATTTAAAAAACAATACTTTATTGCAACAGGCAAAAAATTTAACAAAATCTTTTATTTCAGTCCCAGAGTATGTTGTTTGCTCTATGATGGAATTACAGTGTGTTTACACTGGTATAGCATTTATTGATTTTTTTTTATATATTTACAGACACATGATTTAGTTGCCTTGGAACCCGAATCTCCAGAATATGTAGATGTGGTATTTAAGTTCCATGAATCAATGAAGTTCCCCATAGCTGATATTGTCAAAGTTTCCAGAATTCAAAACCCTATACTCTGGCAATTTTTTAATGTGTAAGTTATTTGTTTAATAGCTATGAATAGAGTCATGTGCAAGATATGGGTCAATGAGACAGCAATCCAACAACACAAAAAAGATATGTCAATGTCAACAATTATTGTGGTCTCCAGCAATAAACATGTCATTATTATACTTCACATCAAAATGCCAGATTTTGATTGGTAAGTATGAGGGTGATAATTGACTCTTTCACATGGCTAAGTGGATGACAATTTTTTTAATGTCACTCTCTCGTGCAGACCAATAAAAAATCGATAATTTAGGTATATTGGGTGTTTTTTTCTGAGCATCCCGTCTGGGCATGTTGCAAAAATACTTTTTGGTTTAAAAATATTTTACCAAGTATCATTCAATAAACAACAGAAACTTCTAAACTTGAAATTTAAAGATTAAATTATCAAAAAATTAAGTGTCATTAAGTGTCTTTAAAATTTTCAGAAAAAAATCCTTTTAAAATCAAGGGCAGATAATTACATTGAATTTGATATGACAATTTGTGTTTTTGGATTTGCAAGAAAATAAGGCCCCTGACCCCCTATTTTTAAGTATTTATGAAAAGCAATTCTTTCATTGAATTTTAACCAATTCTATCGTTTAATGTTTCTTCAACAAGGAAAAAGTTTCCCCTATATAACCCATATTGAATAACTACGATTTCATTAATTTCAATGTATTTTAACGAAAAAACCAGGTCCGTGACCCCCAGTTTTTAAATAGAAATTTGAAAGAACAGTGACCCAGAAGTCTTTCAATTTACAATTTTAAAGACATAATGACAGAACCTTCAGTATAATAGATTAAATAACACATAGGAGAGGGTGATAGAGCTGATTGTTACCCTTTGAAAAAAACATTGTCAACCTTGGCTTTGTGGGAGTAAAAATCTGCTCTATCACCACCTCAGGTAAGTGTTATTTATATTATACCAAGCTCTTAATCAACCCTAGTATAGACAAAGTTGTGATTGAATTTTACAGAGGTTATCAAAGATCTGCATTAAACACCAAAGTCTCTAGAGGATGAAAACATTAAGATATAATTAAAGATGTTAGATTAAATGATATAATTAAAGTCTTTTATCTTCCAGCCCCTAAAAAATGACTGGTTGTGCTGCACAATCATCATATAATGACACATTTGTGTTCAAATTACTATATCTAAAAGATGCAATAATGAAGAGCAATATATGAATAACTGTCTGTTTAATGCTTTTATATTCTTATCTCCATCTTACAGAAGCAAACTGCATTTAACCTCAATCTGCCAGTCTTTCCAAAATGCATTAAAATACTGTTGTTCATATTTCAGAAAAACAGTTATGATTCATCTAACCTACCAAAAATATATTTAGAAAAAAATCTGTTGTTAGTAAAATATGGATAAATTACTGTTCTTCTTAGAAAATGGTTCTGATTTACACACTGTATTTGGTATTCAGCTCATGCTTGCTTACACAAAATTGTAAGGAAAAATATGGGATCATACATTTTTTTACCAGAAAAATTGACTGGTGAGATACCAATATTTGTCTCTCTGACCAAATAATTGTTTGACTTGTCCAACTGTACGGTACTGGTAGTTTTTATACGCCCATTTACGGGACGTATTATGGTATACCGTTGACGTCCGTCTGTCCGTCCGTGGGTCGTCAACAAGTCAGACTTTAATTCAAAAATGCTTTAACCAATATGCATGAAACTTTGGTGAATTGTTTATATCTATTGATGTGAGCTCCCTTTCGTTTTTTTGTAAATTTCGGATTTACCGTTTCCGAGTATTGGGTTTTATTCATTAAAAAGGGTGATTTTCCAGTTTTCAGGCAATAACTCAAAAACAATTTCACCAATTTGCATGAAACTTTTGTGAATTGTTTGTATCTATTGACGTGAGCTCCCTTTCGTTTTTTAGGAATTTCGGATTTACCGTTTCCAAGTTTTGGGGTTTTATTCATAAAAAAAGGGGGAATTTTCCAGTTTTCGGACAATAACTCAAAAATAATTTAACCAATTTGCAAGAAACTTTGGTGAATTGTTAATTGCTATCGAATTAAGTTTCCTTTCTTTTTTTTTATAAATTTTAGACTATAGGTTTCTGATTTATGGGGTTTTATTCATTATACAAAAAGGGGGATTTTCCAGTTTTCGGACAATAACTAACTTTCAGCATTTTTTATGAAACTTTGGTAAATTGTTTAAATCTATTTTTGTAAGCTCCCTTTTCATTTTTATAAATTTTAGATTTTATGTTTCCGAGTTATAAGATTTTATTTGGTTATAGTCTGACTACAGATTTACTAAGTATTGCGCAACAGCACAGTGTATTGCACAACAGCAAGAAATCTTTGATTGAATATAAATTCAATTCATATAACCAATTTCAAGTTCTTTGACTACATTTATTCAGAAACCTATAATATGTCAAATATTTAATTACAATCCAAATTTAGACCTGTATCAAGCTTGAATATTGTGTCCATTTTTGCCCCAACTGTTCAGGGTTGGACCTCTGCGGGCGTATCCAGCTGCGCTCAGCGATGCAGTTTATTTTTATACAACCACAAACAAATTTTGTGGTCATATATTGGTATGACGTTGGCGTCGTCGTCGTTGTCGTCCGAAGACACATTAGTTTTCGCACTCTAACTTTAGTTTAAGTGAATGGATCTCCATGAAATTTTACCATAAGGTTCAATACCACAAAAGGAAGGTTGGGATTGATTTTTGGGGTTATGGTACCAACAGTTAAGGAATTAGGGGCCAAAAATAAGCATTTTTGTAACTTCCAGACATAACTTGTGTGTTAGTGTATGGATCTCTCTGACATTGTACCACAAGGTTCCATATCACAAAGGGAATGCTGGGATTGATTTTGGGGGTAATTGCCTCAAAATTTTAGGAATTAGGGGGCAAAAAAGGGGCAAAAAACAAGCATTTTTCTAGTTTCATGACAATACTTGTGTGTAAGTGTATGGATCTTTTGGAAATTGTACTACAAGGTTCCATATTACAAAGGGAAAGCTGGAATTGAGTTTGGGGGTAATTGCCCAAAACGTTTAGGAATAAGGGGCCAAAAATAAGCATTTTTCTAGTTTCCAGACAATAAAATGTGTTCAAGTGTATGGATCTCACTGAAATTGTACTGCAAGGTACCATTTCACAAAGGGAAGGCTGGGATTGATTTTGGGGGTAATTGCCTCATAATTTTAGGAATAAGGGGCAAAAAAGGGGCAAAAAACAAGCATTTTTCTAGTTTCAGGACAATGACTTGTGTGTTAGTGTATGGATCTTTCTGAAATTGTACTACAAGGTTCCATGTCACAAAGGGAAAGCTGGGTTTGAGTTTGGGGGTAATTGCCCTAAACGTTTAGGAATTTGGGGCCAAAAAGGGGCCAAAAAACAAGCATTTTACTAGTTTCCAGACAATAACTTGTGTTCAAGTGTATGGATCTCTCTGAAATTGTAATGCAAGGTACATTGTTTCATACCACAAAGGGAAGGCTGGGATTGAGTTTGGGGGTGATGAATCATAAGGGGGTTCAAAAAATTGGGGGGGGTTTTCCCCTTTTTTTCCTTTTTTTTCTTTAAAATTTTCCATTTTAAATTGGTTATTTCTGATTTATATATAAAAGCAAATAATAATGATATGGTTTGAATAGGTAAATTGAAAATTTTTAAGTTCTTAGACTACATTCATTCTGTGTCAGAAACCTATGCTGTGTCAAATATTTAATCACAATCCAAATTCAGTGCTGTATCAAGCTTGAATGTTGTGTCCATACTTGCCCCAACTGTTCAGGGTTCGACCTCTGCGGTCGTATCAAGCTGTGCCCAGCGGAGCATTATATTAGTATATTCAGTTAAAAGAATAAACAAAGCAATTGAACAAGTAAAGATGTAACTAATAAGAAATGAAAGGTTTCTCTATTAACAAACATATATGCAGATTTCTGATTTTGGGCCCATTTTTATACAACCGCAACAAATTTTTTGGTTCGTATAATGGTATGATGTCGTCTTCCGAAGACACATTTGGTTTCCGGACAATAACTTAAGTTGAAGTGAATGGACCTCTATGAAATTTTACAGGAAGGTTCAATACCACAAAAGGAAGGTTGGGATTGATTTTGGGGGTTACTGTACCAACATTTTAGGAATTAGGGGCCAAAAAACAAGCATTTTTGGTGGAAGAAGACTTCAAGTCTTCTGAAGGCCTATGGTGCCGACTTTAAAATCATTGAACCACCTCCGTATGCCGCATCCGTTTCTGTGTATTACAATTTCATAACAACTTCCGATTCTTGACACCGATTTTTACACATGATTAAGCATCTGAATCATTTAATTTGTAAATTAGGATTGAAAAACAATCACTATCGTTAATATTTACCCTTTTATTTATGTAATTTATTAGATTTCATCTCATCTACATGAACGTTATTTGTTTACTTGTAACGGATGTTTTAATGTAGATATTTGTAGTACCCATGCGTGAATTTGGTATCGGAACAACTCACCCTGTTTACATGTTCGCCCTTGGTCTGTTCGTCCTGAGTTCTTTCGCCCATTTAGTACGTTCACCCTGTGTTCATTCTCTTCACTCTTATCTTACACAACGTTTTATAATACGTCCTTGCATTTATTAAAAATATTGATATTAAGGGTATCGTTAAAAAGCTCTAAAACACGATTTAGTGAAAATCATCTGTTCCTTATTTTGTTCCCAAGGTAAGACAATAGTGTTCAGCCAATCAAATTCTGTGTTTCTCATGATCAAATTAATAAGCCAATCAAAACGTTTTCTCTGAAGATTATTCTAACATGCTAGATTTTTAACTTGTGTTGTTTTCATCTAGTACTTTAAAAAATACTTTTAAATAATACAAGTGAAAACAACTCCGTTTCTACTTGGTGTTCCTAATTGGAAGGAAATACGAAGAAGAAAAGAAGAAGAAGAAGTTGTAAAATCGTGAACATGGCATGTGAATTTTCATCTGCAAGGAGGTTCTTACACAGCTTAAGGATAAAAGCATGACTGATTGACCAAATTCAATGATGCAGTACTACCATAAAGATAATAAATAGTATTTTTTCACTAATTTATTGACATTATACTTTTGTAACATATGTTATTTTGTATTCAATTAAATCATTTAAAGCACAATGTACTATTCTTTTTCACAAAGACAAACAAACAGGTTGGGACCCCCACCCCCACCCCACCCATTATGAGTGGTGTCCCTTAAATGAGGGACTGTCCCTAAAAAAGGTGTCATTTTACTGTTGAAAAAAAAGAAAGAAAATTTTAAGATTTTTAACTCAAAAGTGGGAAAATTCATTATATTTGGAACAACTTTTCTAAATGAGGGTCAAATTAATAAAGAAGATATAAGTTTAGAAACATCACAAAATTCTTTTGACATGTTTTGACACTTTAATACTTGATAGATGCATAGTTCTTGGGGAAAAGTTTCATCAAATAATATGAATATAGAGGTGCTCATTTTTTACAGTGGGTTGTAATGTTCTTCTAATGAGGGTGACACATCTTTGCATAATTCAAAATTGGAAATTTCAACAAGCATCTAATATTCTTACACAAGAAAATAAATCCTGGTCTGCTAGCTACATGTTCATCTTTTCTACTGATTTAAAACTTAAATCATGCAAACAGACTTAAGAAAAAGGCATGTAAGCTCATCATACAAATATGACACTTTTTCAAGACAATCCAGATCGTGCAAAATACTTCGCTAAAAATTGTAACCTTTAAAATTGTTGTCGCACACTAAAACCCCATTGGAAATTTCAAAAGTTGGCAGGTATGTAACAAGTCTTACTATTTTTATGCCCCATTTATGGGCATTATGTTTACTAGTCTGTCCGTCAGTCCTGCTTCAGGTTAAAGTTTATGGTCGTGGTAGTTTTAATGAAGTTGAAATCCAATCAATTTGAAACTTAGTACACATGTGTTCCTTATGATATGATCTTTCTAATTTTACTGCCAAATTAAAGATTTTACCTAATTTTCACGGTCCACTGAACATAGAAAATGATTGTATAGATTGGAAATCCATGTACTTATGACACATTCTTGTTTGAAGAAAAAAAATACATCATAGCGATAATGGAACAAAGCAGGCTGGGTTAGTGGGGCTGCTTTTATGGTAATTCAAGTTACCTTTTAATTTATTCACCTTCTTCCACCTCAGAGCTATCAGCTGTTTGATTGTAGTTTCTGGACAATAACTTGTGTGTAAGTGTATGGATCTCTCTGAAATTGTACCACAATGTTCTATATCACAAAGGGAAGACTGGGATTCAAGTTGGGGTAATTGCCCCAAACATGCAGGAATTGGGGACCAAAAAAGGGCCAAAAACAAGCATTTTTCTAGGTTCCAGACAATAACTTGTGTTTTTATGTGTATGGATTTCTCTAAAATTGTACTACAAGGTTCCATACTACAATGGGAAGGCTGGGATTGAGTTTGGGGGTAATTGCTCCAAAGGGGGGGGAATTTTTTTTCAATTTTGTTTTCTTCAAAATTTTTCAAATTTCAAATTTTTTGAAAAGTTTCAAGAAGAAATCTTCAATTGCACAGTATTGCGCAATAGATTTTAAAGATCTTTGACCACATTTATTTTGTGTCAGAAACCTATATTATGTCAAAAATTTGATCACAATCCAAATTCAGACAGTATCAAGCATGAGTATTGTGTCCAAATTTGCCCCAACCGTTCAGGGTTCAACCTCTGTGGTCGTATCAAGCTGCGCTCAGCGAAGCATTTTATTCAGTTCTTTGACCACATCCATTTTGTGTCACAAACCTATGCTGTGTCAAATATTCAATCACAATCCAAATTCAGAGCTCTTTTTAAGATTAAATGTTGTGTCCATACTTGCTCAACTGTTCAGGGTTCGACCTCTGCAGGAAAATACGGTTTGCTGTCACTCTGACAGCATCTTGTTATATAGTAATTTGAAATTACATTGACCTAGAAGTCTTTTACACAATTTTTAAGAAAAATCTGTCGTAACATTTAGACACCCCAGCTACCTTAAAGGACATAGAATTGAACATTATATGCAAGCGGGGGCATCATCTGTGTCCCATGGACATAATCTCCATTCATTTAATTTTTATTTTGTTTTTATACCCCGTTTACGGGACGTATTATGGTATACCATTGTCCGTCCGTCCGTCCGTCTGTCCGTCTGTCGTCAACATGTCGGACATTAACTCAAAAACACTTTAACCAATTTGCATAAAACTTTGGTGAATTGTTTATATCTATTGACGTGAGCTCCCTTTCGTTTTTTATAAATTTTAGATTTTACGTTTCCGAGTTACAGGGGTTTTATTCATAAAAAATAGGAGTTTTCCAGTTTTCGGACAATAACTCAAAATGCTTTCAGCAGTTCTCATGAGACTTTGATGAATTGTTGATATTTATTAATGTAAGCTCCCTTTAGAATTTTAAAAATTTTAGATTTTACATTTCTGAGTTATGGGGTTTTATTCATTAAAAAATGGGGGATTTTCCAGTTTTCGGACAATAACTCAAGAATGCTTTCACCAATTTGCAAGAAATTTTGGTTGATTGTTGACATGAGCTCCCTTTTGATTTTTATAAATTTTAGATTTTACGTTTCCAAATTTACAGGGGTTTTATTCATAAAAAAAAGGGGGATTTTCCAGTTTTCGGACAATAACTCAAAAATGCTTTCAGCAGTTCTCATGAGACTTTGATGAATTGTTGATATCTATTGATGTAAGCTCCCTTTAGAATTTTATAAATTTTAGATTTTACATTTCCGAGTTATGGGGTTTTATTCATTAAAAAAGGGGGATTTTCCAGTTTTCAGACAGTAACTCAAAATGCTTTCAGCAATTCTTATGAAACTTTTGTGAATTGTTTATATCTATTGATGTAAGCCCCCCTTAGAATTTTATAAATTTTATTTGTTTATAGTCTGACAACAGATTTACTAAGTATTGCGCAACAGCATAGTGTATTGCACAACAGCAAGAAATCTTTAATTGAATATAAATTCAATTCATATAACCAATTTCAAGTTCTTTGACTGCATTTATTCAGAAACCTATAATATGTCAAATATTTAATTACAATCCAAATTCAGACCTGTATCAAGCTTGAATATTGTGTCCATTTTTGCCCCAACTGTTCAGGGTTGGACCTTTGCGGGCGTATCCAGCTGCGCTCAGCGAAGCAGTTTATTCATTTTTGCGTTATTAGTGAAAGATGGACTTCACACAGTTTTTTGCAGTTATCCTTTACATGCAGTCTGGGGTCAATAACATTGCCAAACCTTCCAAAGTTTTGAATCTTGGACAGCAGCTTTTTCGTGATTAAGAAATAGCATCTGAAGAAAAACTTTAATTTTTATGCCCTCGCCTTAGTGGAGGGGGCATTAAGTTTTACCAAATGTTATGAAACTTATACACAATGCTTATTACCACAAAATAGATCAAGTTTGAATTTTGGTGGCATCACTTTTACCGTCCTAGAGTTATGCCCCTTTACAAATGGAAAAAATGCTAAATTTTTCGTATCCATTCTCTAACTTTAGTTTGCCTCAACCAAATGTTACTATAAGCAATAGGTCTACTATATTTGGTGTATGTAATTAATGATTGTAAGGTGTACATGTTCAACTGGCAGGTGTCATCTCACCTTGACCTCATTTTCATGGTTCAGTGGTTAAAGTTATTTTTTTTGTTTTTGTCTGTTTTTCTAATACTGTATGCAATAGGTCAACTGTATTTGATGTATGGAAATATCTTACAATGTACATGTCAGTCTGGCAGGTTTTATTTGACATTGACCTCATTTTCATGGTTCATTGCTCAATGTTAAGTTTTTGTGTTTTGGTCTGTTTTTCTTAAACAATATATAGGTCAACTATTTTTGGTGTATGGAATGATTGTAAGGTATATATGTCTGTCTGTCAGGTATCATCTGACCTTCACCTCATTTTCATGGTTCATTTGTGGATATTCATTTTTCCTGGCTAACTTTGTTTCTTAGATACTATAAGCAATAGGTCAACTATATTTGATGCATGGAATGATTTTAAGGTGTACATGTCTGTCTGGCAGGGTTCATCTGACCTTGACCTCATTTTCATGGTTCATTGGTCAATATAAAATTTCCATGGTTTGGTCTGTTTCTTTATACTATAAGCAATAGGTCATCTATATTCCATGTATGGAATGATCATATTAAAGGTGTACATGTATTTCCAGCTTGGTTTATCTGACCTTGACCTCATTTTCTTTGATAATAAATGCTAGTGTGATATATACTTGTAGTAAAATTATGTATTTAGGACTATCAACATAAAATCAAAGGTCAATATAGTATGCGACACATTTCAGCGTGTGCACTCTTGTTATCTGTAGTTATGATATCTCAGTGTGGTTTTTTCCAGTAGGGAATTTTATGTTGGTTTTAGATCTTCGATAGTCTGTTAAATTTACCTGATATTCTTTTAGACTGAAGGTGATTGTCCTTCAGATATGAGAATTACTTCATTTCTTTTTTGTGCTAATAATGAGTCTTTATAAATATTTACACATATCATTGTCATGAATAAGAAAATATTTGATACTCTTAAAGACACTTTAAATATATTCATTTTTAATAGATATGAACTTCATCTTTGTAGAAAAAGATCTGAAATGATTCAAGAGAATGATGGGATTGATGTTGAAGAAAGAAAACTGTTCCATGGCACTCAAGCAGCAATTGTTGAATCCATATGTAAGAAAGGATTTGATTGGAGAGTCTGTGGAAAGAATGGAACAGTCTATGGTCAAGGTGAAATTAACTATAAGACTTTTTCACAAGTCAATAATTTTAACCAATTTTGAACATGCTGAATGTTTATGAAACTTGAGCAGAAGTTTCTTCATGATCAAAAGATATTATCTACATTTTTATAGCAAACTTTTTCTTTTTTTTTTTGTTGTTGATTTTTACTGATAAAGGAAGCTATAAATTCTTTTTAATGATAGATGAAATTATTTTTTATGCAGTAAACATTTGTTTAGATATCAACAATTTTGTCAAACCTTAATGGAATGTTACAAAACTTGTCTTTGTGATCAAGAAATAGCATTTGTAGAAATTTTTTTTTTATATTCTGTATTTTATTGGTAAATAGACTTTGTTTTTGGCTATCAACATATATATATATATATATACTCCTCAAAATTCAAGAGTCTATTGATGTTAGACTTGTTTATATTTTTTGGTTTGGGCTTCTATTATATTTGCCTTCGGGTTTAAATGATCCGTTCATCCTATTTTGACTCCTCAAAATTCAAGAGTCTATCCTAAATTGAGGTAAATTGTATGGCTTTCCAAATACAGTTTCGATTCCTAACATCACTGAAGAGACATTAATTGTCGAAATCCGGATATGGTGTACAAAAACCTTTGCACCTTTTGTTTGCAGTAAACCATCTTTTCCGCAAGTTTATTGTTGTCGAGCCTTCGACTTTTGTCGAAAAAGCGAGACATAGCGATCCTACATTCCGTCGGCGGCGTCCACAAATATTCACTCTGTGGTTAAAGCTTTTGAAATTTTAATAACTTTCTTAAACTATCCTGGATTTCTACCAAACTTGGACAGAAGCTTGTTTATGATCACAAGATTATATTCAAAAGTAAATTTTGTAAAAAAAAAATCCATTTTTTCCGTATTTTACTTATAAATGGACTTAAGTTTTTCTGCCAGGAAACATTACATTCACTCTGTGGTTAAAGTTTTTGATATTTTAATAACTTTCTTAAACTATCCTGGATTTCTACCAAACTTGGAAAGCAGCTTGTTTATGATCATAAAATAGTATCTAGAAGTAAATTTTGTTAAAAAAAAAATTCCGTTTTTTCCGTATTTTACTTATAAATGGACTTAGTTTTTCTGCCAGTTAACATTACATTCACTCTGTGGTTCAAGTTTTTAAAATTTTAACAACTTTCTTAAACTATCCTGGATTTGTACCACACTTGGACAGAAGCTTGTTTATGATCAAAAGCTAGTATCTAGAAGGAAATTTTGATAAAATTTTGTTCCATTTTTTCCGTATTTTACTTATAAATGGACTTAGTTTTTCTTCCAGTCAACATTACATACAGTCTGCAGTTCAAGTTTTTAAAACATTTATTAGATTCATAAATTATCCTGGATTTTTACCAAACTTGGACAGAAGCTACTTACAATCAAAAGATAGTATAGAGAGGAATATTTTTATTAACTTTTTTTCCTCATTTTTGTTGAGCCTGCGATTAACAGCAAAAGTAGGCGAGACACTGGGTTCCGCAGAACCCTTACGAATTTTTTTCTGTTTAGTGTTAAATTTATAAATTAAGATCCATTTATTACATCGGTGATCCGTTTATTTGGCGATCGCCAATGGCAGTCAGCAGGGTTTAAGAACATTTGTTGTTCAACCTGTTAGTCAAATGCATTTTATTAAAATATACTTTTTCACTTTTTTGGTCTTTTGGAAAATGTTGTTTGTGCTGTATTTAGACCCCTCTAACAAGAAATTTGTTTTGCATGCACAAGTATAAAAATTGCGGTTTTTATCCAACGCAATCATAGGTTTGAACGTTGTTTTCAGTTTAGACTTGTTTATATTTTTTCGTTTGGGCTTGTATTATATTTGCCTTCGGGTTTATATGATCCATTCATCCTATTTTGACTCCTCAAAATTCAAGAGTCTATCCTAAATTGAGGTAAATTTTATGGCTTTCCAATTACAGTTTCAATTCCTAACATCACTGAAGAGACATTAATTGTCGAAATCCGGATATGGTGTACAAAAACCTTTGCACCTTTTGTTTGCGGTATGGAATGTTACAAAACTTGTCTTTTCCGCAAGTTTATTGTTTTCTGTTTAGTATTAAATTTATAATTAAGATCCATTTATTACATCAGTGATCCGTTTATTTGGCAATCGCCAATGGCAGTCAGCAGGGTTTAAGAACATTTGTTGTTCGACCTGTTAGTCAAATGCGTTTTGTTAAAATATACTTTTTCATTTTTTTGGTCTTTTGGAAAATGTTGTTTGTGCTGTATTTAGACCCCTCTAACAAGAAATTTGTTTTGCATGCACACCTATAAAAATTGCGGTTTTTATCCAACGCAATCATAGGTTTGAACATTGTTTTCAGTTTAGACTTGTAAATATATATATATATATATATATATATAGCACTTTTACACTGACATCAGAAATCACAGATGAGACACAGGGTTCCGTGGAAGCCCCTTGGGTTGTTTTTATACGACCGCAAAAAAATTTTGTGGTCGTATATTGGTATGACGTTGGCGTCGTCGTCGTCGTTGTCGTCCGAAGACACATTGGTTTTCGCACTCTAACTTTAGTTTAAGTGAATGGATCTCTATGAAATTTTACCATAAGGTTCCATACCACAAAAGGAAGGTTGGGATTGATTTTGGGGGTTATGGTACCAACAGTTAAGGAATTAGGGGCCAAAAAAAAGCATTTTTGTAACTTCCAGACAATAACTTGTGTGTAAGTGTATGGATCTCTCTGACAGTGTACCACAAGGTTCCATATCACAAAGGGAAGGCTGGAATTGATTTTGGGGGTAATTGCCTCAAAATTTTAGGAATTAGGGGCAAAAAGGGCAAAAACAAGCATTTTCTAGTTTCATGACAATAACTTGTGTGTAAGTTTTGGATATTTCTGAAATTGTACTACAAGGTTCCATATCACAAAGGAAAGCTGGAATTGAGTTTGGGGTAATTGCCCAAACGTTTAGGAATTGGGGCCAAAAGGGGCCAAAATAAGCATTTTCTAGTTTCCAGACAATAACTTGTGTTCAAGTGTATGGATCTCTCTGAAATTGTACTGCAAGGTACCATACCACAAAGGAAGACTGGGATTGATGATGGGGTAATTGCCTCAATATTTTAGGAATTAGGGCAAAAACAAGCATTTTTCTAGTTTCAGGACAATAACTTGTGTGTAAGTGTATGGATCTTTCTGAAATTGTACTACAAGGTTCCATATCACAAAGGGAAATCTGGGTTTGAGTTTGGGGGTAATTGCTCTAAACATTTAGGAATTTGGGGCCAAAAAGGGGCCAAAAAACACATTTTTCTAGTTTCCAGACAATAACTTGTGTTCAAGTGTATGGATCTCTCTGAAATTGTACTGCAAGGTACCATACCACAAAGGGAAGGCTGGGATTGAGTTTGGGGGTGATGAATCATAAGGGGATTCAAAAAATTTGGAAGGGGGGGTTTCCTTTTTTTTTTCTTCTAAAATTTTCCATTTTAAGTTGGTTATTTCTGATTTATATTTAAAAGCAAATAATAGTGATATGGTAGGAGATACACACCAAACAGGATGTGTAAATTATTATATAAGTATTGTGCAATAGCAAGAAATTTTCAATTGCACAGTATTGCACAATAGCAAGAAATCTTCAATTGGACAGTATTACGCAATAGCAAGAAATCTTCAATTGCACAGTATTGCGCAATAGCAAGAAATATCAAATAGCGCAATAGCAAGAAATTGTCAATTGTACACTATTGCACAATAGCAAGAAATATTCAATTGCACAGTATTGTGCAAAAGAAGATACTTCGTATAAATTGCTTATTTCTTGACCAATTTCAATGGGGTTTTATTCTTGAATTCTTGGGGTTCTTTAATATGCTGAATCTAACCGTGTATTAAGTTTTTTTATTTTGGGCCCCGTTTTTAAATTGGTACACACTGAGGTCCAAAGGGTCCAAAATTAAACTTTGTTTGATTTCATCAAAAATTGAATTATTGGGGTTCTTTGATATGCCAAATCTAGCCGTGTATTTAGATTCTTAATTTTTGGTTCTGTTTTCAAATTGGTCTATATGAAGGTCCAAAGGGTCCAAAATTAAACTTAGTTTGATTTTAACAAAAATTGAATTCTTAGGGTTCTTTGATATGCTGAATCTAAACATGTATTTAGATTTTTGTTTATGGGCCCAGTTTTCAAGTTGGTCCAAATCCGGGTCCAAAATTAAACTTTGTTTGATTTCAACAAAAATTGAATATATGGGGTTCTTTGATATGCTGAATCTAACCATGTATTTAGATTTTTGATTTTTGGGCTCCATTATCAACTTTGTCCACATTGAGGTCAAAAGGGTCCCAAAATTAAACTTTGTTTGATTTCATCAAAAATTGAATTCTTGGGGTTCTTTGATATGCTGAATCTAACCATGTATTTAGATTTTGGATATTGGACCATAATAGGTGAATGTCCAATTTAAAATTTTTAAGTTCTTAGACCACATTCATTCTGTGTCAGAAACCTATGCTGTGTCAAATATTTAATCACAATCCAAATTCAGAGCTGTATCAAGCTTGAATGTTGTGTCCATACTTGCCCCAACTGTTCAGGGTTCGACCTCTGCGGTCGTATCAAGCTGCGCCGTGCAGAGCATTTTATTAATATTGTGACTTACTTATAAAAAAATCATAGACCTCATTAACACAAAAACAGTTTCATACAGGAACATATCAAAATCTTATTTTGTCACTGGCTTGATATCTATATCCTCTAGACCTCATCTCTACCTTTGTAGTGAGGTGATCATTCTTTAGATCCTACATGTATCCATCCCATTTCATGCAATTTATTTATTATAACGGATTGTAGATTCACTATTATTCCTGGGGTACAAATTTTGATGCATTTCTTAGGAAAATGTAAACCATGAATATAAATGTTCAAAGAAGTATAAATTTTCTATAGGCTGGAATCAGGTTCACAAAAAAAGTTACGACTAAGATTGATCGTAAGTATACTGAATTGTTCATGACTTACGATCAATCTTAGTCGTAAGTTTTTTTGTGAAACCGACTCCAGGTATGCAGACTTTGGGAAATCCATGGAATCAAATATCCACAAAAACAAAACTTTTCCTCAGTCAAAGAAGTTTGTTATACACAAAAATAAAACCACAGTGCTCAGATAATCAAGGTTTTAAATGATGTGGCTGTGCATACTGTTAGATTTATTTATTTATGCACAAAAAGTCAAGCTCTTAATCACCTTGTGATGTTTTTGTATGGTAATTTATACCTTATGTTTCCATTAACCAAATAATGATTAAAAAATATTAGACATTTGTGTAGATATAAAGGAATCAAGTTTTTTCAACTGTACTTACCATCTTGTACTGAATTTTATGTAGGTTTTGTTATAAAGATTTTGGTGTAAAATGACATAAATAAAATTGGTCTTTTTCAGGTTGTTATTTTGCTGTAAATGCCAATTATTCACACCAGTATACAGACAAACCAAGCAGACGAAATCGATTACAAAGACCTTTCATGCCTGTTCCACCTCCAGCTCATTTTCATTTACATGGAGGGACAGGTTTGATGGTTCCACTAATTCTTAACGCTCCACCAATGAATGCAGGACAATTTGGACAACAGCCAAATAATAGTTCATCGCAAAGTTTCCAACAGTTAAGAGTATACACACGTCCTAGTACTTCATCAAATGTATCACAAGGTAGCTGTTTACTTTACACCAATATACAGGCTGGACAACAAGTCTCAACACAAAACAATGGTGCTAATGGACAAAGGGCTGTTGGTTCTCAGTCGCCTTCTGTCATTGTTAATTCACAAGGATATGGTCAACCACCAGTACTCTACCAATCAAATCCTCCACCAATGGTTATGCAGGAAATGCAGGAAGAAAAACCCATGCATAGAATGATTCTCAGTCGAGTCCTTGTCGGAAAATATACAGGTGGAAATGCTAATTTTAGAAAGCCTCCTCCGTTGTTTGCTGACGATCCATCTGGGAGGTACTATGACTCGTGTGTTGATCACATTCATGCCCCTAAAATATTTGTTATATTTGATAGTGCTCAGGCTTATCCTGAGTATTTGATAGAATATAACATATTGAGTGAATGAATGGTTGTAAAGACGATTTCTATCACATTGATGTTACTGCTGTTAGTGAGTGTAATACACGAAAAAATTTCCTGTTCTTTTATGGAGGATGATTTCAGTTGAAAAGGTTGAACTTGTTGATACTGTGACAGTTATATCTTCATTAATTTTACTGTTACCATAGTTACTTTTGTTATCAAATGATAGTTAAGTGATAATTATAGATCTTGAAAAGCAACTCTTGTTGATAGGAACACTAATCATGCTAATGATATATTTTTGAAATTAATAATGCTGAAAATTTGTTTAAAAAGGGCCTTAAATCTTATTTTTAGATTAATGAGTATAACCTCCTGCCTAAGGATAATTATCTCAATTAAACATATTTTAAATATTAAAAATTAAGACTCCTTACAGATTTAGAGCAAGTCAATAACAAAAAAACAGAATGAATTCCTCCCTCCAGTTCCATATTTCTGAACACAAGATGAGAATGTTTAAAAAATATTTTTTTTGTAATTCCATATTTTTTTCATTTTTAGTACACAGTATTGTCTCAACCAAGCAGCTACTGTCCTTACCTTCCTCATTATATTTCTGTGCAACAGCTTATACAAACAGGAGGTAGTCGCTAGTCTGACATGACAAATTTTTGTAATTCATGTAATTGTCCTAATTTTTTAACTGAAGATTGAACTTTAGATTGAAGATTTTCATTTTTATGTATTTTAAAGTTGCGTTAATATAAAACTTAAAGCAAGTACTTTAGGGTCAAACCTATTATCATGAAAAACCATTTCTGTCAATTTTCAAATTGTTTGGACACGCAAATATAGAGTATATGCCAGTACCAACTAAATTATTTCCCACAGGTGTTTGTCTATATGAACACCTTTCATGTAAATATTATTTGGTATTTGCATTTGCTTGATATTCCCACTCAAAAAAATGTTTTAAAATTAGGCATTTTTTTTTAAATTTTTGTGCGAAATTTCATTTTATGCTTTTTAACCATTCACCTTGGTGAATTTCATAATATTTATAAATACTTACATCAAAACTTTTCATATTCTTTTCAATTATTTTACGCAAAAATCATTTTGTTTTTGTAATGCTTCAGTTTATTAAGCCAAAAAGGGTCCTCCTTTTTATAAAATGGATATTTGATTGTTTTTTCTACATTTTTAAGTGAACTATAAAAATAAAGTTCAAGTGATATACTTCTCAATGTTTTCCAAAAAATGTGTGATGATTTATCTTCTTTTTATCAAAATTTGATTTTTATACTCGTGGAATTTTTTTTTTACAAAAAACTCAACATATAATTCAGAATGAATAGAATGAAATTGTTGACTATTTAAATGATTTAAATTCACTTTTTCAAAAATTTGAAACCAGAATGTTAGATTTTAAGCAATTTTACCTTGCATTATTTGAAATGAAATGAAGCCTTATTATCAATATTGTCAAACCCTGTGCTGTTTCATCAGCCTAAATTCATTGAAATCCAGGAGGTTTTTTCAAATTTCACAAAAATCTCTATTTTTGCCAGTTTCGGGTGTAAATGTCAATGTTCCATAAGAAAGAGTCTACAAAAAATTCTTTTTCTTTTTGTTACATGTTTATTTATCAACTTGAAACACTTTTAATTAGAAAATATGGAGTTGATAATTGAGGCCAAATAAGACCCTTACCACACCTACCCCTTTCTGGTTCCCCTCCCATTTTGCTCCTTTTTCAGTCATAATATTTCAGTTTGAGATGGATAGAGATTGGAACCTCCCTTCTTTTGAAAATCCTGGATCTGCTACTGTTTGACATTGAATAATCATACCCTGAAAAATTGGTTATCAAATAACTTAGATAGGCAAAGACTCTTCTGTTAAATTTTACCTTAAAGCACTATTTTCATATTACCAACCTTTTGACTCCAGAGTTTATAATTTTTGACAGGTTACCTACTTAGTGGTATTTAGTCAAGTAAGAGAAACTAAAAGAAGTAAAATCAAGCTTACAATAGGTGCAATTTAAGGGAAAATTATCTGTTTTATGTTTTTTAAAACACACAACAAAATCATTGGAAAAAAGTAAATTATTTCCCAAAATTGCACTGATTGTAAGCTTGATTTTACTTCTTTTAGCTGCTCTTACTTGACAGAGAACTAGATTGTCCTACTATAGAGTAGATAACCTGTCGAAAAATTATATACTCTGAAGTCAAAAATTGGTAGCATGAAAATAGCCTATTATATTTTGTCTTGGGAAGCGTGTGGGGTTACAAGTCTTTAAAACAGTTTGACATATTATGTACTTTTTTTGGGGAAAGACGGCTTCAAGCCGTCAATCCCCTATGTGGTTGACCAGACTGACATCCCCTCACGTCATTCATTTTGTTTTTATAGTGTGGAAAACACCCCCAAAAATCTTACGGAGATTGATGAGAAGGAGACACACAAATGAATAGATTGACTTTAAACACTTTTTAACACATTTCCCTTCTGTTTCTCGCGAAATTATCGTATCTTCAGCTTTCCCTTACACTATTTACGTTTCTTTTACAATCCGGAAAAATCAGAATGATGAGATATTCTAAATATATCCAACCTACATTATAGTGACGTCATTGTTGGAATGCCACACTACGTAGAAGCAGGGATATCGTTTATTGATTATTTAAATCATTCTCAGAGTTCGTGTACTAATTCTAAATTGGTATTTGTTCAATTTGAACATAATTATGTTTGCTATACTTGATTCAAACATCAACATGCAATGCTTTAATTTGTAGGTCAACTTGTAACTTTCACAGTAAACAATGGCCGTGGGGATACATGAGATTGGGGAGAGAAACGACAGTTTTCATTTTTTCTGTAAAATTCTGTTTTGAGAATCTTCCTCCAATACAGGAGCACCTCAATTGATGAGTAATAATCCACTAAAATAAAAGTTAATGTATCAGAACACTTAAAATGTGACATTTAGTATATGATTAATAGTCTTCCATTAAAACTAAATTTTGTGTACCAACATAATCATTGTAATGGTAAAAAAAAAAAAAATAATTAAAAATGTTGCATTTTGTAGTTTAAACCTATTTATTCATGAAATTTACAAATATATCAAAATGTAGGATTTGGAAACAAGCTTCACACAGTTTACATCAATCATATTGGTTTTTATTAGTACCTGTATCCCTGTGATGAGAGTTGTAACTGGGAACTTTATCAATGGAAATTTAAAACTGAATAGATTTTTCAGTCCTCACTTTCTTGAGAAAAAAAATTAAAATCTTAGAGTACTGTCACAAAAAAAGGAAAATGGCCCTAGCCTGCAGTTCAGTGGTACACAATTAAAATTTCAAAAATATTGTAGCAGTTGTTAAATGATAGAATGCAGTTGAATTTTAGATAATTAACTTTCAACTTTAATCGAATGTTTTGATTTAGAAGATGCAGATCTCTTCCATTGGTCTAAATTGAATCCTTAACTAAGGAAATGAAATTACATTACACAACAATTGATTTCAATATTGTCAACCTTTCTACATATTGTAGGTGTTCTTTTTCATTCTTTATATGAAGACTATCAAAGATACCCCCAAAAAAAAAAGAAACAATGGCCGTTTTTCCCTCAGAGCTCTTCAGCTCTTTGATTAATTTTGATGCCCCCGCCCCATCCGAGGGGGCATTAAGTTTTTTATTGTAATGAAATAGGATAAGCTAGATGGAGGGGGAAATAAAATAATAATAACAGAAGAATTGTGTGAGAATAACATATGCATGATATGTGCCAACAACGAGAACAAGATCAGCAATCATGAATGTATGAAGTGAACCAATTGTAATATTTAGTATAATTCCTTATAGAAGATGAGGATTTGCAAGTACAAATGATTATGATAGTGCTGTCGATTATTCCCTGGATTTTAATTACTGTAAATTCGGAAATTTTTGTGTGCATTTTTTATTGTGTTTTTTGAAGAATGGACAGAAATGAGAGATTAGTTGTTGCGATTTCGGGCAAATCTGCATACAGATATATGTATCAAGTTCAGAATGTGAGTTTTAATTATTGCAATACTCACCCAATCGCATTAATAAAAACCTTGCAATAATTTCTGAATTTACAGTATATATATTTATTAAATGTTTTATAACCTCATTTGCTGTATATATATATGCTGTTTAAAAGATGTGATAAATTGTGATGTAAATGTGATACATAATATATATGACATTGTGTAAGATATCTGAACTGGCATAGGTTTTTTGTCAATACTTTATTTATTAGTACATATACAATGTATTTATATATAGTAGTTGTAAATCGTTCCAAAAAGACTTAAAACCATTGCAGATTGCCAAGGATCTGCAACTATGCCAAACAAAAATGGTAGTTAATGATAGGTTTTTATAATAAATGTATGACCCATTAGATATTGAAACAACATGGCCAACAGTCTGTTTTGGTCTGGCAAATACCTTCACACAGTAGTAAAATTTTATGGAAGGACTAATACATGTACTTTTGAACATACTTTTAATGGTACTGGTCCACTGGGATAGTCATGCAATTGTCTCAGATTCAAAAGTAAATAATTTAAATGAACATATAACATGTGTAATACACTTCTCATTGTATTGTTACTGACAATAGAGGTAAACACAAATCATATTATTTTCACATAAAATCATTTTTTTAAGTGTAAATGAGTGAGTACAAGAACACAATAGTTAGGTGATTAAATGAGGTGCCATATGTATATCTTATGCTTTTTACAGCAGCACTCTAGTATAGTTAGTCTGCACTTTGTTTCCTTTCAGGGCAATAAGTAGTCCCATACATATATACATGTATTTAATTTCATTCCACTTGTTATAGTATTTCACTGTCATTATAGATTGTCATATATAATGACTATATGTATCACTGTGTATCCCGTACACCCGGTATTGTTGTTAACTGATGTATCCTTAAATAAAATTATATAGCATTAGTCTTATCAGCAATTTACAGTACACACAAGCAATATATAGTACAGTAAACTGGATTCCTGTCATCTTATTTCACTACTGCTGTACTCCGGCTTCCTCCACCAATAAAAACTGACTGCCATGAAATAGCACAATAGTGCTGAAAGTGGCATTAAACACCAATCAATCAATCAATCAATATACATGTGATTCTGCAGATAAAAAATCCAGTTATTACTTATTAGTGGTCCACTTTATTCTTTTGTTCAGTTTTGTTCTTCCCATATCAGAAAATGTATGCAAAAAAATATTATCTTCTAAATTTTAAAGTTAAAAACTTTATTGTTCTCAGGGGTCAAAAAGAGAAGTCTGAAATGCAGAAAAGGGTCATTCCGTAATTAGCAAATACAGTCAACCCTGTATTAAGCATTCACTCATCATTGAATTCCACCATAAAAAGTTTGTAAGGGTTATGACCTGGCAGGTATGAGATTATGTTCCTATGAAAAGGTTCTCCAAACCCACAGGTAAAAGGAACCTACATGTAAAATCATCAGTAATTACATGTTTAACAGGTTTTTCTTTTGGAAAAGAGAGCAACTTTTTCAGAGGATAATTTTCCTTTTGGTGAAATTATTTTGCATCTTATTGGATGAGTGATTTAAACAATTCAAGAAGTTGAGCCGACTTGAAGGAGTAAATATAGGTCAGTGCTCATTGTTGTCAATATTCAGGTCATGATAAAAAGAAATTATGCTTGTCATGTACACGTGTTGTATGTTTGGAGGGTAGAACATCATTTTATCATTTACATTTTAACATTTTTATTTTAGTGATCTTTAAGGTCTTGGGTGGCGGAGTAGTTAAGTAGTTCATCTACAGTAACACTATCCTGTCAACACTCAGATTGTGAGTTTGAACCCTGCATAAGACAGGAACGTTTGACTCCAATCTTAATTAACAAGGATTGAGAGTTTTCCTACTGAAGGTTGGTTGTTCTCTCCAGGCACTCCTGCTTCCTCCACCAAAACTGACCACCACAATATAGCCAGTAGTGCTGAAAATGGCATTAAACACAAATAATTAATCAATTTTAGTTTCTAACTATTATTAGATCATTAACATATTGCATTATTGAAACTTTACAATTTTGAACAAAACTGTCTTTGTTAAGTAAGACCCTTCTCTCCTAAGAATCTAGCAGGAGCCCAAAAATATACCTAAAAGCAAGTTAATAACTCAAATATGAATACAAATATGTTGATTAATTCTTTCTCATATTAGGATGAAAATATCTGATTGTATTTACCCAATATTTTTATATGAGTCATCATATGACCATTCAGTTCTTTCTCATATAAGACAGGTTGCAATGAATTACTGTGATTTCCCAGTGAAATAAAAACTGATAATTTCATTATGACTTCATATAACACTTGGTGTTTTCTAGACGCTGTTGATGATGGTCCATTAAAACCGTTGAGAATGTTTTCTACTTTATTTCCATTAAAATGTCCATGGACAATGTAATAAAAAAAATAACTAATCATCATGATCATAGAATTAAGATATCAAAAAATATTCAAGTTGTGACCAAACAACACCGATAATTTACTCATGCACTACGTGCATTCATGAATTAATGTGTTGTTCAGTCACTTGTTGAATATTTCTCTATATTTCAATTTTTTAATAAGTTATTCAATAATTGAATTGCAATTTTCTTAAATTTTGTTTTGATCTATTTTTGTGATAGTTTTCCATCTCAAATGAGAACACAATGACATCTTAAGCCAATTTCATTGATGTTGCTGAGGAAATAGTGATAAACTGATTATCTTTGGTCTTTCAGCTCGAGGAATTTTCTCAGCTACATCTCAGCTCAGTGACCCTTCAATGAGATTGTAGCCGAGAAATTCACTCATTTTCAAAACCATAGATAATTTAAGTGTAATGCACAGTGTATATGTCATTGTATATTTTTCATCATGTTTTTTTAATACAGATCAACAGAAAAGAATTTTTTTAACTCTCCCATTGTAATTTTCTAAAAAGTTTTTAAGGAACCGATTCTACGACAGAATTGTGTGTAATATGCCATTTCTTCATAAGCAATTAAATTTTTAGGCATTTGAAAAGGCTATGCTAGCAGGACATGTTAAAATTTGAAAAGAATTTAATTAAGGTCTTGAGTTTTGAAATGGATTCTTTGGAAGAAACTAACATTTCTGTGTGTAGTGACTTCCCATACAATAGAATATGATATAAATTGTGGCTGATTGAAACTTGAAATTTCGCCGATGTTTTCTAAATGTTATGAAACAGTTTTCATTTATCTTGAGAGAACTATATTTTGAATGGAACCTTACACATGAAGGAGTCTTGATGAAATATTCAATAATCACTCACAAATTATACATGCAGTTTTTTTAAAGGAGCCTCATTCAAACATTTTATATCTGTTAACAAAATTCTTTCATTTTCAGTTTCATATAATTTATTCAGTTTTTTTCTGGTACAGTAATTTTATCTAAAAGGTTTTCTATTCTGAAAAATTATATCGTAATATAAGAGATAATTTGAAAGAGGCTGTTGTAAGAATACTTTCATGAAATTGTTTTTATTCTATCAATTCAATGTCAATGTTATGTTGAGAAGCTAATCTCATACCTTTATTTAATTTAAATGCATAATGCATCAATTTGCTAATATATACACAAGGTAATATTCTAGATGTTTTTTTGTTTAGATTTTGTTTACTTATGTTTTGTCTTCTTTCTTTTCTTTTCTTTTTTTTTGGGGGTGGGGGAGGAGGGGTTACAGCACTCATCCATTCATAATAGATATGATATATAAGCTGATTTTTCTCTTCATTGTAGACTGATAGACAGCGTGGTTTTTCCCATAAAATATATATAATTTTAGAGTTGGGTATATGTAATAAAGAGTTTTCAAAAAGTTATGAATGATTGTGTTTTATAGAATGTGCAGCTACTGTAGACTCATTTATTTTCGGGGATTGAGGAAAAATCATATATTTGTGGATACTTTATTTTGTGGTTTTATCTAAGCACACTGGAATTTGTATTTTGACCAACACCTGGGTTAAGGGAGTTAACTCATCAACTGCCCATGAAACAGATGTAAAATAATCTTACTTAGAAGCTTGCAATCTATTCATGAAAATGGTTGAAACAAGAGTTCTAGTGATTTGTAAGAGTTATGTCCCTTGTCTTAGGGTTACCTCTTTTAATTTACTGTTTACTCAAGCCATGGAATCTATCTCACTTCACTCTACCTCTTCAAATAATTCTTATGAGCATTACTCTGAAATTCCTGTAATAATCAAAATTTGCAGAAATCATTGAATTATTAGCAATTCTTTTTTCAAAAATAGGCACTAGATACATCTCACCTTTAAACTTATACCCTTAGATTATTTTTTTCATTTTTTGCTTTTATATAATGAAATTTGCATGCATTCATTTATATCCATTAAATTCAGATTTTCAAATAAAGTGGTCAGAACACTCAGGTGCCCACAAGTAAAAAATTATTTCTTTTTTTTTTCTTTGCAAGAAGTTGATATAGCTCGGGCTGTGGAGCAGAATGTTTGTGTATGACATCAATTAAATTGTGGATACATGTATTATGTATTTTAAGTCCAATGTGTTCCTTGAAAGATGTTGATAGGTCTTGCTAGGGAGCAGTATGTTTGTGTATGACATCAATGCAATTATGAATATTACGTATCATAAAGCCCAGTGTATTCCTAGAAAGATGTTGATAGCTCAGGATATATTGAGCAGAATGTTTGTGTATGACACCAATTTAATTGTGGATATTGTGTAGTCCTAAAGTCCAATGTATTCCTTGAAAGATATTGATAGGCTATGGAATAGATTGATTGTGTATGACATCAATGCAATTATGGATATTATGTTTTATTAAGTCCAAAGTATAGTGGATTCACAAAATATGATTGTTAAACCATGCAATTGTGAAAATGAATTTATTATTATATATTATGTTACGTCTGAAGGTTGTAATTTATAAAGAATGATTATTAAGTACTATGTTAGTATTGAGGTTTTCAATTGATATGGATATTAATTAAGTATAACACAGTTATAAGGTTTTAATTATATAACAATTTAAAGCATAATTTAATTGTTTCAACTAGTTATACACACCACAATAATATACATATATTTGTTGGGAACTTATTTTCTTCTGTTCTGTTTGCATAGAACCACAAGTACAAGTTTTCAATAACATAAGTACTTTCAAAAGGCTTGTAAGCAGAATTTAAAAAAAAACACAAAATCTAGTATCTTGTATCAAAAGTATCAAACTATTTTTTTCCTCAACCCACAAAAATTGATACCATCGAAGATATATATCATAATTTTGAATGATCTATCAGTACCTTTTACATGATCAGGTATGTTTTCCAGACATCAGATGTGGTATTTGTCTGTACCATGCTGCCAGATGTGGTATTTGTCTGTACCATGCTGCCAGATGTTTGATATGTTTGTTAAATTTTGTTAAGAATTCAAATTTTAATTGATTAAATTATAGTAAGTTACATTGCATCCTATCAAATTTTACTAGCTTCTATAGTCTGATGTACAAGAATTCTGTTCCGTACAAATGTTTTGGTAAATTACTTTTATAGTTCTTTTGATAGAAATGAATGTAACCTTTTCTGTTCTGTACAATTTTATTAAAATATTGAATCAAAACATTTGGATTATGGTTTTTTATATATCCCCAAAATTGTTAAAATCGGTCTGTTTACCTTTAATATCTGCTGTGTCATCTATGAACTCTAATGTAGTTCATGGTATATACAAGAGAACTTTCATTTCTAGAAAACCTTAAAGTTTTAACAGGCTTTATGTTGCTAGAACAAATATTTCTATAGTTCCTTTGGCATTCTGGTGAGGTTCTATTGATGAAGGATTTTATTCAGATTTATTACTATATTAAATGCTACATCGTTAGTCCTCTATAATAAATTACCACTGATAATGAGGTCACGGCTATATAACAAAGGTCAGACATACATACACTCTTCCCAATGCAAACAATCTACATACCAAATGTTGCTAACCTATCATGCATAGTTATTTAGGAACAGGGCCCTCTGTCAAAAAACTTTACTTGGTACTCCAACTACAAAATTTGTGCTCGAAACATCAAATCCAGTATTTTGATTGGTTGAATTCTGAGTTTGAGTACAATAATCGTACTCCAAGGACTGAACTTATGCTAAAAGAAGCGTAAAATTAAACACAAGGCAAAGAAATATGTCTGACATATATACTGTTACTCTTTGAAACCAAAGCATTTACCAAATTGTTGACCTATATTGTGAAGTAACTGCAGAACAGACCTAATCATGAAAACTTGAGGTCTAGCAAGTTTAACATATACTCCTCAAACTTGTCCCATATACAGAATATTATTGACATAGATGACACTGACTGGCTGACAAGATCTCATCATGAACAACTATTTTTTTGGCAAACTGATTATGACATCTCCACTGCATGTCACTATTGGAAAAGTAATATATATGTCATGCTTACTTGCTGGCAAGACAAAAATGATATTTGAAAGCAGCAGGTCATTTAAAGCTTTTAGTTATTAAACTTTTACACTTAAATATCAGCTCCAGTTTGTACTTTGGTAATAATTTCTTACAATGTCATATAAATATGCAAGAAAACAAGAATTATTTTGGTAGTGCAGATGTACTAGAAACACTAATCCTTTAAACTAGAGAGAAATTTTACTATATTTACAGAGAAAGTTTACTAAATTTACAGAGCAAGTTTACTATATTTACAGAGAAAGTTTACTATATTTACAGAGAAAGTTTACTATATTTACAGAGCAAGTTTACTATATTTACAGAGAAAGTTTACTAAATTTACAGAGCAAGTTTACTATATTTACAGAAAGTTTACTATATTTACAGAGAAAGTTTACTATATTTACAGAGAAAGTTTACTATATTTACAGAGCAAGTTTACTATATTTACAGAGCAAGTTTACTATATTTACAAGAGAAAGTTTATTTTCTGTAGGTTGAACTTTCATTTGTGTAAGAATTACGAGCAAGATTGTGCACTCTGAAATGTCTCACCTGCTCCTCTTGTCATGATTGAATTTCATACTATACCCTGAATATAGTTAAGACTATTGCTTATAGTATCTGATGAGAAATAGACCCAATTACGAAAATTGAACATTGGCCAATAAACCATAAAATATGAGGTCAAAGTCAGATGAACCCTGCCAGACAGACATGTTCACTCAATCATTCCATAGACCGAATATAGTTAGCCTATTGCTTATAGTATCTGAGAAATGGAATTACCATGAAAACTTTTAACTGACTAATAAACCATGAAAAAGAGGTCATGGTCTGAGATGACTGAAATACAGATATGTTCACCTAACAATCGTTCAATAAACCAATTATAGTTGACCTATTGCTTATAGTATCTAATAAACATAATACACGAAAATTTACCATTGACCAATGAACGATAAAAATGAGTTCAAGTTCAAATGAAACCTGCCAGACAGACATGTACAGCTGGTCTATTGCTTCAATTATAGTATCTGAGAAACAGATGATCAAACAACAAAACTTAACATTGACCAATGAACCATGAAAATGAGGTCAAGGTCAGATGAAACCTGCCAGTCTGACATGTACACCTTACAATCATTCCACACACCAAGTAAAGGTGATCTATTGCTTATTATATGAGATACGGACTTGACCTCGAAAACTTTGCAAGGATCCCATATACCAAATCTAGTTATTCTATTATTCATAATAAGTGAGTATGTCACATGACAAAAAATATTAAATTTTTTCAAGCAGTTGCAAAACCATTAAAATGAGGTCAAGGACATTGAACATATTAGACAGAAACTTCATCACATAAGGAATCTTCATACAAGGTTTGAAGCATCTAATAGAAAAACAAGGGATATGGGGTATCCATCTATGACACAAAACCAGTACTTACACAGCAAAAATCACCCAAAAATGCAAAGGAACAGCACTTTTATTGCTGTTCTTCATCTCAAAGTCACAGTGAAGCCTTTAACACGTAGTAAAAAAAACTCACCTCACTGCAAGTTTAAGACAGCACCCGTTTGAGATGAATTCTTTGCAAAATAATTCATGCCTGTACCAAGTCAGGAATATGACAGTTGTTTTCCATTTGTTTGATGTGTCCGAGCTTTTGATTTTGCCACTTGATAAAGGACTTTCCGATTTGAATTTTCCTTGGAGTTCGGCATTTTTGTTATTTTATTTTTTTCAGGCAGACTTTGTAAGATGTAACACCATCAAATCTGACCCGGTCAAAAAGAACATATTGGAAAGTAGAACATATATTTAAAACAAAATATATTTTGGTAATATAGGTATCAAATGGACTGGTGATCCCTGTAGAACACCTTTTGACTGATAATTTTAAATACAAAAATGTATGAATCTAAAAAGGAGGGCATATATTGACTGTTTCTCAGGTACGAAGTACCTGATTAGGTATATCCAAAGATCTGGTTTTATGTGTCAATAATGGTATATAGACCGCTCCCTCATAAATGTTTGAAATTGAAAAGTTTAAGATAGAAAGTGATGGGGGGCCAAGAATAGGTGGTGTGCTTTTTATTAAAATTTTAGTATACAAACTGGCCTAATATTGAGAGAATGATGTGGCACACATCAGAGAAGTTATCTCAAGAATAAATACACCATAACTTTAACTAAAGGCTCTAAAGAGACTGTATCGCTCACCTGCATCTTCAACAATGGCCACTTTTTAGTAATAAACATTATTAACTGACAATTTCTGTATTTGCAGATCTTATCCTGCTTATAATTTTTTCCTTCTAAAGCATCTATTTATCTATTATAGTTTTCAAGACATTAGGCAAAAAAATGCTAAAAATTATCATTATAGGGCAATAACTCCAATAACGAGTGTACTGAAGATTTCAGCCATATGGCTTAGTTGTAGATCTTGTTTTGCTGATCATTTGTGCTATTCAAGGTTTCTATCTATCTATTACAGTTTTCAAAATCAAAGGCAAAATTGGGAAAATCTTCATTAGAGGACAATAACTTCAATAAGGAGTCTACAAACAATTTCGGTCATGTAGACTTATTTGTAGATCTTTCCTTTCATTTTTGCAATTTAAGGTTTCTGTCTATCTAATATAGTTTTTAAGATATTAGGCAAACACCCCAAAAATTGGATAAAATCATCATCATAGGGCAATAACTCTAATAAGGAGTCCACTTAAAATTTTGGCTATGTTTGACTTATTTGTAGATCTTGTCTTGCTGATCATTTTTGCTACTTAAAGTTTCTGTCTATCTATTTTAGTTTTCCAGATAATAGGCAAATTTTTAACAAAAGGCTCTCAAGAGCCTGAATCGCTCACCTGTATTTCAGAGGAGAAGATTTTTAAATGTTAGCAAACTTGATGAACAAATTGTGTAAAATTGTCTTTAAAGGGCAATAACTCCTTAAGGGGTCAATTGACAATTATGGTCTTATTAAGTTTTTTGTAGATCTTACTTTGCTGAACATTATTGCTGTTTACAGTTTATATCTATCTATAATAATATTCAAGATAACAAAAAACTGCAAAATTTTGTTAAAACTACCAATTTAGTGGCAACCCAACAATGGGTTGTTCGATTCGTCTGAAAATTTCAGGGCTGATAGATCTTAACCAATTGAACAATTTTATCCCATGTCAGATTTGCTCTAAAAGCTTTAGTTTTTAAGATATAAGCCAAAAACTGCATTTGACCCCTATGTTCTATTTTCAGCCATGGTGGCCATGTTTGTAGATGGATCAAAACTTCGGATACAATTTATAAACTAGATACCCTAAGGAACATTTAGTTAAAGTTTGAAGGTATTTGGCCCAGTAGTTTCAAAGGAGAAGATTTTTGAAATAGTTTACGACGACAGACTACGACGACAGACGACGGACGCCAAGTGATGGCATAAGCTCACATGGGGCCCTTCGGCAATTGTGAGCTAAAAATGGTAAAATTCATCATTTAAGAGCAATAACTCCTATAAGATGTCGTCCAAGTTTTGACACACATGAACAATAGGTAGAGCTCAACATTCAGAACATTTTTGTCCCTGTCAGATTTTCTCTATTTATAGCATTTTCAAAATAATAGGAAAAACTTTCATTTTACCCCTATGGTCTATTTTCAGCCATGTCGGCTATCTTGGTTGGCAGACGGGGTCATTGGACACATATTTTAAACTAGATATCCCATTGATGATTGTGGCCTTGTTTGAATATATTTGGACCAGTAGTTTCAGGAGAAGATTTTTGTAAAAGTTAACAGATGATGACGGACGCCAAGTGATGAGTATAGGTCACTTGGCCTTTTAGGCCAGGTGAGCTAAAAATACAGAAGAGCATACACCTCAAGCACAGGGAAACTTTCTACAGCTTCCACACAGCACGAGAACAAACTCTGTTAATATATAATAGAAAAACAAAGGTCTTCTACATTCTGAAATATAAAGCTTTATGTAGGTTTACATGGTCACTGTCGTCTGATTGTAAATGACAAGACAAAATTGTTTGATCAACTTGTAATAAAAATCTGGCCAGAGTTGAAGCACATATTATGTCGAAGTTTCCGGCCAGTAGTGGTAACAAACCAGTGGTAGAATATTCAAGTAAATCATATGAAATTTTTCCTGTACTTGTAAATGTGCACATTTTATAACTCATCAATGTCAAGCTGCTGACTAAATATGAAGTCATTCTGTGCAGAATTATTGGAGAAATGTGTGATGAAAAATTTTAAGTGCATTCAATTTATTGAAAAATTCAAAGTATCTGCTAACAGGAAATAGTTATTCAGATCCTCAGAAATCTCACATGTAAAAATTAACCACTGTTAAGCTCCTGACCAAATATGAAGTCATTCTTTTTAATCATAGTTGAGAAAAGTGTGACAAAAATATTTATTGGACAAACTAAATTTACAATCAGACAAGGTTAATGCAAGCTCCCAATCCTTGAGTGGGGGTATAATAATTTATACATACTATACTATAAGGTCCAAGGGATTCGACCATGAATAAACTGCTTTGCTGAGCTTGATACAGGTCTGAATTTAGATTGTAATTAAATATTTGACATATTATAGGTTTCTGAATAAATGTAGTCAAAGAACTTGAAATTGGGTATATGAATTGAATTTATATTCAATTAAAGATTTTTTGCTGTTGTGCAATACTTAATAAATCTGTTGTCAGAATATAAACAAATAAAGTTCATTTTCTTCTCAATGTCATATTTGAAATTTATGAAAATCAATAGGGAGATTACATCAATAGCTATAAATAATTCATGTTTCATGAGAACTACTGAAAGCATTTTTGAGTTATTGTCCAAAAACTGGAAAATCCCCCCTTTTTTAATGAATAAATCCCACAACTCAGAAATGTAAAATCTAAAATTTATAAAATTCTAAAGGGAGCTTACATCAACAGATATAAACAATTCACCGAAGTTTCATGAGAACTGCTGAAAGCATATTTTAGTTATTGTCCGAAAAACTGGAAAATCCCCCTTTTTTTATGAATAAAACCCTGTAACTTGGAAACGTAAAATCTTAAAACTTATAAAAATCGAAAGGGAGCTCATGTCAAGAGATATAAACAATTCACCAAAATTCCTTGCAAGTTGGTGAAAGCATTCTTGAGTTATTGTCAGAAAACTGAAAAAATCCCCCTTTTTTGTCGAGCCTTAGACTTTTGTCAAAAAAGCGAGACATAGCGAACCTACATTCCGTCGTCGGCGTCGTCGTTGTCGTCGTCGTCCACAAATATTCACTCTGTGGTTAAAGTTTTTGAAATTTTAATAACTTTCTTAAACTATCCTGGATTTCTACCAAACTTGGACAGAAGCTTGTTTATGATCATAAGATAATATTCAAAAGTAAATTTTGTAAAAAAAAAAATCCATTTCTTCCGTATTTTACTTATAAATGGACTTAGTTTTTCTGCCAGGAAACATTACATTCACTCTGTGGTTAAAGTTTTTGAAATTTTAATAACTTTCTTAAACTATCCTGAATTTCTACCAAACTTAGAAAGAAGCTTGTTTATGATCATAAGATAATATCCAGAAGTAAATTTTGTAAAAAAAAAATTCAATTTTTTATGTATTTTACTTATAAATGGACTTAGTTTTTCTGCCAGTTAACATTACATTCACTCTGTGGTTAAAGTTTTAAGATTTTAACAACTTTCTTAAACTATCCTGGATTTGTACCAAACTTGGACAGAAGCTTGTTTATGATTAAAAGCTAGTATCTAGAAGGAAATTTTGTTAAAATTTTGTTCCATTTTTCCGTATTTTACTTATAAATGGACTTAGTTTTTCTTCCAGTCAACATTACATACAGTCTGCAGTTCAAGTTTTTAAAACATTTATTAGATTCATAAATTATCCTGGATTTTTACCAAACTTGGACAGAAGCTACTTACAATCAAAAGATAGTATAGAGAGGAATATTTTTATTAATTTTTTTCCTCATTTTTGTTGAGCCTGCGATTAACAGCAAAAGTAGGCGAGACACTGGGTTCCGTGGAACCCTTACGAATTTTTTAATGAATGAAACCCCGAAACTTGGAAACAGTAAATCGACAGAAGGACGGATAGACGGTCAACGGTATACCATAATACGTCCCGAAAATGGGCGTATAAAAATCAGTCATGCCAAATAAAATTCAAACTTTGAAACTCCTAAGCTGACCGCACCTTGTAAATCTGCTGACTAATGTAACCTATTACAGACAGTCAGGGATTATACTTTTTTATTAATTAACTACTTAGTTATTGAACTTAATATGATAATAACTGCCTGTGCTAGACAAAAGTGTCAACTCGGCCAATATTGATTTTTTTCATATTGGCCGAGTTCTGATCCGGCCATTACAGGATTTCGAAACGTCTCAGATTTTTAGATAAAAGTCATGATTAACACCAAATTAATGTAAACTGTTGTTTGGAAGATGCTGTTTTATTCACACACCATAAACTTGCCACAACGTTCACTGTGGCAAATATTTCAGGCTGAAGATGGTGACATTCATTTTGTAAGCAGAACATTTAATTATTTCAGGTTTGGGCAATGAGTCTGTATATTATCACAAATCTTGTTTCTTGTCGACCTCACAACTATTTAAAACATTTCATAAATTTAATTGGTACAAATTGATTTACTGCTTACTTTCGCTTTTCATGTTTTTTTAAGGTGCCATTTATTTTTCAACCCTAACCAGGCATATGAATTGTTGAAGGGTGACTGTATCTCTCATGTAATGGCAGTACCTTTCCATTTGCTATTTATGTGTTGTGTCTAAATATGAATTGTAACACTTGATAGTGACTGAAAAGGGTGAACAAATCATCAAAAGATGTAGACCACCTGGAAATAGCACCAGATCATTTAACATTGTAGCTTATAAAAGGAAACTCAGATTTAGATAGTTCCATTTCAAGGTAAAAACTGTTAAACTCTTATGAAATGAAATAAAACACACAAAAAAACAGGTAAACACTTAATAAAATATTATTTCCTATTTCTGTATTGGCCTTGTTATTGGTTCTCGGCCAATAACAAGGCCAATACAGAAATAGTCAGGTAATAATATTATAATACGTGTCTTTTATCTACTTGTATTGGCAAATAATTTTAGAGTTAGAGTCATCTCCCTTTGTCATTCAGATTTTTTTTTTAATCATACAAGTAAGAAAGTTATATTTTCTTCTTTTCTTTGGGTTAGAAACAATTACTAGATCTGTGTCTTCATTATGCATTAAAAAAAAATCAAAGAAAATAGAATCAAATTTTTATTAAAACTAATTGTTTGGATCATCACAGTGTACTGAAAAGATTGCCTTATTATAAATTATGAAAACATTCACTACATTAACAAAATTCATAGAATACACAAAAATACCCATAATAATACATACATACAAGCGTTACTGGTTATATCTTAAAACAACTTTTTATCATTTTTTTGCAGTATTTATCAATTAATTCACTTTAAACATGTTATTACAGAAAACTGGAAGCTTGAATCATTCCAAATTATTAATTCAATGCTCTGCAATGAAAGAAAAATGAAGTTTGTTAAGATTGTAGAGTAAGAATTAAGTTGTTATGTCTGGGGGTTTTTCCTAATTTTTTGGTTAATTATAATTTACATAATTAATATTTCATCAGATATGCAAATTTTACTTATAAACTAATAAAAAATCCTTACAATATTTGTTTTCTTCTGACATTAAGGATTTGAAAGAATGTCTTCCATTTGTAAAGCCTTGTTATCATTTGAAAATGTTAGGAAAATCTAGTGATAATTACATAAACAAACAGATGCCATTTACACACAATCAATTTTGATTTACATATATTTATCTTTAAACAGAACATGATTGCACAATTTCATCACATAATTTCATATATATATATATTAATCTGGTTAATACTGAAGAAAGAACAACAACACATTTTAAAAGAAAATTACAAACTGTAAACAGATAAAATAAAATGACTTACTCTTCTAACAAATTTAAGTTAACACATATTAAAATGTGTAAAGATTGGTATAAAATCTGCCATTTAAAAGCTTTATGTATCAAAGATATAACAGAGTTAAAAAGATTAAACCATCAATAGAATAAATTAACTTCCTAAAATAAATAACATGAATTTCCAGCATGTATACTTAAAAGTTAAAAAATCAAAAGTGTACTAACATTCTTAATAATCATAACAAATTACATATACAAAAACATAGATAATCATTTAAAATCAAGTCAATCAAATATAATGCTTATTAAATCACTGTATTTAAAATCAAGTCAATCAAAAATATTTTTGCTAATTAAATCACTATTATGGACATATGTTTCAGTGGTTGTAAACAGGTTAGAAACACATTTTATGTGTAATTTTACTTGCCAATTGCACTTTTAAAAATCGTTATGTGTTTTTATCGACAACATTATATAGTCAAAGAAAAATAGGCATACACTTTTACACATGATTATGCTATAAAATGCAAAATTGCTTCTCAGAAACAATTTGAGATAGAAAATAAATTCTCCCCTTTTATGAGTTTATATTATTAAAGCAAACATGTTTGATAGGTTGATTACAGCTTTTCACTGAAAGAAGAGGTCATGGCAAAATGTAGGAATAACTTTGTCAAATAAATAGGAATGTGTTAGTTTTAAATATGTCTAATGAAGGTCAGTCCAACTACTTGACCATTGGGCAGTGACAATGGTATGTTTTGAACACTTAGAATGATCACCCTTAATTGTAAGTTCCTAAAGTTTGCTCTCTTCTAGTCAACTCTGTAATCTTTTTTGTAAATCTTCTGCTACTGCATCAATGAATTCAAAGGTGTTTAGGTAGTCTTTTCTTACCACACTGAAAAAAAGTTACATTGTAAATTATTACAGGCTATACGTAAATTCAACTTATATTATGTTATCTTTGTGTTGTATTTGATAATATTTTATTTTATATCTATGTGTTGTATTCAATTATATTTTTTTTAAGTTGTGTTTTAAAAACTTCTATGCCCTCTCCTAAGAACAATGGAAAGGTATAAATAAAGTTTTGTCAATGCATGCATGTTTGTTATACTTTGATAATTATTATTCGTTGGGTTTCGTGGGTACATGTGAACCACGAATTCAAAGGTTCAACGAATAACATAGTTTCAATAGGCTCTGTGTACAGAGATCAGCAAAACCACGAAATCAAATACCCACGAATATGCAAGTTTTCAGCAATCCATGAAAATTGATACCCACGAAATTAAATGAATCCACAGTATGAATAAAAGTAGATGACGGGATATACATCAAAAGAGACAGCAAACCAACAACACAAATATCAGCTTGCACTTTGCAGCAGTAACTCCCATAATTCAGTTTTTGAAGTGCAATGAACATTTCAGAAAAATCTTCAGTACCTAATGGCAATTGAACTTCTGATGTGTTTTTTTCCACAACAAAAAAATGGACAACTATATTTATACAAATGGAGACGAATTGGTGAGCTATAGTCCTTCAAGTTTTTTTTTCCTTTCTTTCTTTTTTGAGGGTACAGTAAGGGGATCAAACTCGTTAAAAAACTTTAGCTGAATATTAAACACCTAAATATCCTTAAGTGCATCATATAATGTAAAATTCATATTTATTAACAGTGTTTCTAATTGTCGTGTAACACTGGAATGCCAAACAGTAGGACGGAGAAATGATGTTTTTATATTAAATTTTTGTATTGAGCAGACTTGTAAAAAAAATGCATATACAACTATTATATCATTTTAAATTGGTCTGTGATTGAGGATTGCTGTGCTTTGATAATTTTAATCATTATTTATTCAACGGATAATAAAATCTACCCAAAAAAGAAATCCTAAAAACTATGGAAAGTTGGCTCACTATACAAATTACATTTTTTTCTTCAATATTTACCAACTTTTTTCTGAAACAGCAACAAGTAAATGTAACAAAATACAAAAGTGGTTGTCGTCGGTTCATATCCCTCATATTTGTTTTTTGTAATTTTTTTGGTTATAATTAGGCAGTTAATTTTCTTGTTTTCTGCATGTCAGGGCCTTTTATAGTCAACTATAAGTTGTGGGATTTTTTCTTATTATTGAAGGATGTACGGTTGACTACTATTGCTTGCTTCCACATCATTTTAACCCTGGTGGATAGTGGTCTCATTGGCAATCAAACCACACCTCTTTATATATAGTACGATCCATAGATAAAAGAGAACTATTTTATTCATGCTTATTTGTAAATAACTAGTGACACTTACCTGTCCATTCCTTTTATACAGATTGCTAAATCTTTTGTCATTTTACCAGACTCTATAACACCAACACAAGCTGCTTCTAAACTTTCGGCAAATTTCTTCAGCTCTGAATTTTCATCTATCTTGGCCCTATGTGCTAAACCTCTTGTCCATGCAAATATGGACGCTTGAATAAAAAAAATCATAAATATTTTTTGGATCTTTTAAATTTCTATACATTGATATAGAGTTATCATTTACAGTCGACTCTTGTTATCTTGAAGACATCCAGACCAGAGAAACGTTTCCAGTTATGTGAAATTCGACACAAACAAATACCAGAAGTTTAACAGATCAAGGGACATAACTTTTACTTAACTTATAAAACTAGAGGCTCTCAAAAGCCTGTGTCGCTCACCTGTATTTACTGATGCTTTGGAAATTATGTAAAATAAGGTTGAAATCATAATTAATAGTATTAGATATTAGATATTATAATGATATCTAAGATAATAACAAAAACTGCAAAATTTCTGTAAAATTACTAACTCAGGGGCAGCAACCCAACAACATGTTGTCGGATTCGTCTGAAAATTTCAGGGCAGATAAATCTAAATCTGATGAACATTTTTGCCACCTGTCAGATTTGCTCTAAATGCTTCAGTTTCAGAGATATAAACCAAAAACTGCATTTTACCCCTATGTTCTATTTTTAACCAAGTCGGCCATGATGGTTAGAAGGCGGGGTCATCGGACATATTTTTTAAACTAGATACACTTATAATGATTATGGCCAAGTATGGCTAAATTTGTCTCAGTAGTTTCAGAGAAGATTTTTGTAAAAGATTAAAAAAAATTTACGAAAAATTGTTAAAAATTGACTATAAAGAGCAATAACTCCTAAAGGGGTCGACTGACAATTTTGGTCATAACGATTTATTTGTAGATCTTACTTTGCTGAACATTATTGCTGTTTACAGTTTATCTCTATCTATAATAATATTCAAGATAATAACCAAAAACGGCAAAATTTCCTTAAAATTACCAATTCAGGGGCAGCAACCCAACAACAGGTTGTCAGATTTGTCTGAAAATTTCAGGGCAGATAGATCTTGACCTGATAATCAATTTTACCCTATGTCAGATTTACTCTAAATGCTTTGGTTTCAGAGATATAAGCCAAAATCTACATTTTACCCCTATGTTCTATTTTTAGCCATTGCGGCCATCTTGGTTGGTTGGCAGGGTCATCGGACACATTTTTTAAACTAGATACCCTAATGATGATTGTGGCCAAGTTTGATTAAATTTGGCCCACTGGTTTCAGAGGAGAAGATTTTTGTAAAAAGCTAACGACGACGGACGACGACGACGACGGACGCCAAGTGATGAGAAAAGCTCACTTGGCCGTTCAGGCCAGGTGAGCTAAAAAAGGCTAAACTAAATCCAGCAGGATATACATGTAGGTCTGTGATTGATATTCTAGTCTGAAATCAATGTATCTGTATGTTATTGTCTAAGATACTCTTTCATTATCATTATAAAATTTTATAGTTTTTTTGTCTCTGCTATGAATCAACTTTATGAAAGAGCAAAGATATGCCAGTTTGCTTTATGTACATAATGTGGAGTTGTTCTTTCAATACAAAAGTTTTCACAAAGTTTAAGGGTGAATGATCTGATGGAACACTCGAGATGTACACTTAAGGTGGTTAGAGCCACAAATATGTTGAAAGAAACACAACCCTTTTATAACAGTAGTTAATACTTTCTTAGATTTTAGAAAATGTAGATTACCATTCATATTCTTTTATTTCGATCCTTTTCCAAAAAAGAATACAAAAGATAATAGATGCAGACTGAGTAGTTTTGTTGCTCAAATAATCCACACTTTTTAATGAACAACCAAGCTCAGTAATGTATGATTACATTTTATTGATTACAAAACATGTTTATAAATTCTTCATAATCTAAAACAATGTATCGCTAATTAATTGCGATTGGGATCAAAGATGATCTCATGTCTGCCTTTGATTTGGAAATGACAAAATTATAAACAGTCTACATTTTGTTGAAATTGTTTCAATATTCATACTACAAACATTACATATCAATGTTAAAAGTTTGCAATTTGGTGTCATATAATGTATCAAATATTTCATCTTTAAATATTTTAGATTTTCTATCAAATTATTAGTAGAAACAAGTGCAATTTGTTTGTACATTGAAGAATTCTTACCAACAGAATTAGTTGATGTCTCTTTGTTCTGTTGATGGAATCTGTAATGTCTAGTGACAGTACCATGAGCAGCTTCTGATTCAATAGTTTTACCATCAGGGCAAATCAATACACTTGTCATCATTCCTAGTGATCCAAATCCTGGAAATAAATAATTATGTGGTGCACTAATAGGTATATAACATTTCACAAATTTCAATTGTTGCAATCAATTATTTAAAGACTTTTCATTCAATGTAACTGTTTGTGCTGTTGGATTTGGTCAATAATCATACTTTCTATTTTTGAAATCTATAAAAGATGGAAAACTTAATAAGCATTGTTTTCAGATATAATGTAGAGGATGGTTAAAACTACCACAAAATACTTTTTTATTGATGATTTATTTATTGCACTGCACCTCTATAAATTTCAACCAAACATAAAAGTTAAATAAAAGTGCCTTCACCTATGTATTTTTTTCTGAAATAGAACTTTTTCAAGTTCTTCAGTATCTGAACAGAAAATCTTCTATCATGATGTTATATTTCTGATGTTTGATTTGGTCTTCCAACTTTTTTTATCTTATCGTCATTGATAAGTCTTATGTAGTCTGGCATAGAAAATTATAAGCCTAGTATCTTTGCTAAGTTTTTATATTTACATTACAATGTTATAAAATTCAAACAAGAAATTCCTAAAAATCTTTACAATGCAATGTTTCTGATTTATTCAAAGAAGTAAAACACAGCCTAAGCAATGCAGATAACTATCTTTTCAAATAATAGTAAACATGACATCTTATAAGTTATTACCTTATAATTGAATATCAAGGCATTGACTGTACAGTATGGCACAAAAATTCATTGTTTCACTACTCCACAGTATTAGTATGGGATAATTTGGTTCTAAGTACCTACCCTGGGCTACTGAATCTGATTGCACATCACCATCATAATTTTTACAAGCCCAAACAAAGCCTCCTTCTGATTTCATGGCATAAGCTACCATGTCATCTATCAATCTGTGTTCATACCATATCTTCTTATCTTCAAACTGTTTCTTATACTGACTGTCATGAAAAAAAAAAATAAAAATACTAAATTTAGATGAATTAATTCCACTTGTCAATGTTTTCTTTTACATATACACAATAATTGTTTTTGCATGCACATGATATTTGTCCCGTCTTTAATGCATTAAACTTTTAAATATGCAAAAGAATATCTAATATTATTTAAAAATCTTCTACTTTAAAATATTTTTAAAAATTTAAACACAAGTGTTGTTGTTACAGGACCTTCTACATTTAAATATTTTGCTTATACATAAATTACCAATGGAAAGCAATAGGTGTTTGATAAATTTTCTCAACTTTTTCTTTCTTTTTTAAACAGAGAGAAACAAGAATGTGTCCATAGTACACAGATGCCCCACTCGCACTATCATTTTCTATGTTCAGTAGACCGTGAACCTGGGGTCAAAACTCTAATTTGGCATTAAAATTAGAAAGATCGTATCATAGGGAACATGTGTACTAAGTTTCAAGTTGATTGGACTTCAACTTCATCAAAAACTACCTTGACCAAAAACTTTAACCTTTAACCTTGGCAGTGAAAGAGGACACAATTTTATTGTTCCTATAAGATGAAATATTTTTAACAATGTACTTTGCAGTAATTATAGAGCATAGCCTGCTAATATATCGATTTCAAGGCTTTTGATCACCTTCAAACTATTTGTGGATTTATTTTACCAAGGGGAACTTCTCTCGTACCATACAAGCTTATATATATATATATATATATGTTTAAAATTTAATGTGACCTGTACCATTCAAGGGTATATCTCTATAGGGTAATTAGAGAAAAATAACATACATTTGTTATTGTGGACTAAAAAATAAAAAAAGTGTGATTACATATGTATGTTACATGTTTCAAAGCGGCAATATACATCCTTTGTTTTGTTAAAATGTATACAAATTCTATTGATATTATTATTGTCTTTATGTATACTAAACTATAGAAAGATATAACAGTTCATAATTTGCCAATCATGCGTAGTACACCTATGTTATTACAGAAAAAATATGCCTGTAATAACTAAATGGTGTTATTACAGCTTCTCTACATCACTCCAAAGCCTTTGATCAGACATATATCATGCTTAATCACAGTGTATTTTAATTTACTGTAACAAATAATGATCAGAGCATGTAATGAGGTTCTGTGCAAGCTTCCAAGTAATCCCAAGTGTCTCATATAATAAGTTACATGCCTATAATAACTGAGCCTTGTTATTACAGCTAAGTTTATCCCTTGAAAGTCTTGTCTCATTGATTTACCATGGTTGATAAAAAATGTATTAATTTAATTGGAAAATTAGTTATCAAGGCTATGTATTAAGTTACTGCGCAAAGTTTCAAGAATTCCCATGTGCCTACTAAAAATTAAAATATTTATGATTTATTTTATCAATAATACAGGAAACAGGAATAAAGAGGACAACTCATGAAAGTATCTGTAATAACACATGTATGATATTTTCTCTAATATACATATAGAAATGATAAGTTATACCCTTGACTGTACTTTTATCTTTTTTGTTATTAGATATTTCCTTCAATCATTACCTTTTTTTATTGAAGCAAACATAAGGATTTCTAAAGAAAACATCAATTTTACTGATTTCCAATTTTTCATGTTGCATGATTCCTAAAACATCTGAGCTTTATACATAAAATCTTCTCTGAACTACTTTTAACATAGTGTTTATTCTTGAATCATAAAAGCTTCAAACATTTGGAGAAAAAATTTAACTATGTTGATTTTGCAACATGTGCAATGCAAAAGAAGAAGGATATTTGCAAACATAAAACAAGAATCAACTATATACATGTCATTTTGCTTCTGCAACAGTGCTTGGGGAGATAAGTGCAGAGACTTTAATAGGGGTTGTCATGGAAATGTACATATTTACTCACGTGTCATAGATTTCCTGGAATATATCTTTAAATCTTCCATCATATTTCTTCAATATAGTATTCTTTGTACTAAAGTGAAAAATTATCATATGAACAAAAAATCAATTTAAATCCTTACTTATTAGTAATCAAAATAATGTTTGAGATAACTGGACTTTTTTTTAACACCTTTACAACCACCTCAGGCAAAGTTGACCTTAGATGATTTTGGCTATTCTTTTAAAGTTACTTTTGGTCCTATAGCTCTTGTATTGTTCTGGTACTTACAAATCCCTGGCTTTCCAATGTTTTGGTCTATCAAAGTGTTCTGATGAAGGTCAATCCAGAAAAGTGTTAAGGATGCACAAAATTTGTGTTTTTTTTATTTTGACTGTAGGCATATATGGGATCCACACATACATGCAGAACAGAAAATAGCTCATGAATAAAACAATGAACAGAAAATTTATTTACATTTCAAAATCTGAGACATGGATGTAAACAATTTGTTCATCATATCCATTCTCTAAAATAAATGATTAAATTGCATTTTAAGTTTTTTGGTGCATCATTGAGTTTTAAAATACCTGTACTTGTTCTTCTCCCTTAAGATACATGTGATGATTCATTTTTTTTCTTATGAAAAACTTATTTCAAATATATACATTACCTTAGATACAATGGCCATTCTTTCTGTAAGGCAAACGTAAAGGAACAGTGGGCAAAGTCTGTTATACTCTGAAAAAAAACCACCCAACAAATTGATAAAATTTCACTGCTCTCAAACAACGAAAGAAAACTTATGTACATATAAATGATGCCTTCAATTGACATAAAATGTAATTAATATACTGCCTTTGGTTAGAAAACGAAAAAACCTCAAGTAAAATCATTCAACATTATAAATCATTAATGTTTAAAGGCTATATTTACATTAAGAAATCTATATTTATAATTTGCATCCCCTAATTCCTCTTGTGTGTGTTGGTGTGTAAATAATAAACCAAATATGTATACTCCAAAACTATAAGAAACACTAATTGACTATAAATTGTCTAATGTTGATGCTAGAAGTCATAATGATCTTGCTGTTTAGGATTGTAATTTGTCATTATCATCCAAGGTCCCTGCTGTTTAATAGGTGTTAATTTGTCTTGTACTCTGAAACATTAATGTCATTTCATTTTTCTGGTTACATTGTGTTAAAAATAAAATTTGGAGTATGTGTAATTTGTGTGAAAGAATATACATGTACATGACCTATTGTGACTCTGGATCTACAACATACACTTTGTACCAGTCATTTTATATAATACTTTGTTAATACAAATGTTTACAAGATTGTACATGAGACATATAGAATAATTCTTGTTTTTGATTGTGACTTTTGTCAGTAAGAATATCCAGCTAGACCGACACAATATACCCAATCATGCTGAAAGTGTGTTGAACACTTACAATCAATCATAGATAATTGCATTATGTGAATAAGCTCTGGAATTTGCAAAATATTTTGTGTATTGAGTCTAACCTTATCTGTGTTATACATTCCAAGAGCTACACCTCCTCCATCTTGGAAATCAAATACAGTGTAACACATTTCTTCTCCACCACTAGATGGTGTGAACTTCATCTCTAATTTCCCAGCACCTGGTACAACAAAATCTGTAGCTTTATACTGAAAACAGAAAAGGCATCATTATTATCTAACACAAGCATTGTTTTTACAGAGGTCAATGTTTCGTGGTAATATTACAATTGTCTAAAAATAAACAAAAAACTTGAGACCTCAAAGATTTAGAATTACGTTAACATGATCAACATACATGTTCTTCAAAGTCAAACTGGTAAAAATTTACACATGAAAGCTGAAAAAATGCTTAATCTTTTTATTATGCATAGGCTTGAGTATTGTTTTAACCCTTAGACTGCTGCATTCATTTCTATTGTACTTTTGTGTATTGCTGAAAAAATTGTTAATCACTGATGAAATAAACAAGTTTACTTATAATCATGATAATTGCTACATGTATATCTTTGTAAATATTCAGTATTCATCAATAAAAGTTTATTGAAAAAGGTATTGTTAGATTTCATGACTTCCAAATTGAACCAATATTCATGATATTGTTAAAAATCTCTTTAATTAACTAGTTCCATTGTGATTATTCAAAGAAAAAAGTTTCATCTCTGACCAGAGTCCTTTTTTCAGGGTTTGACACTAACTAAATTCATGTACTAGCCCTGGTACAAATTCACAAGCCCGCCAAGTGCCAAAGGCACTTGGATGGTCGTGCCATTGGCACGACCTATTCTAGGAGGGTCTGGGGGCATCCCCCCAGAAAATTTTGAGATAAATGAAGCAAAATCCTGTGTTCTGGAGTATTTCCAGAGGGTTTTGAACATGTTTTGTTTCATAAAATTTCACTGGTTTGCTAATAAAATGTACAAGAAATTTTTTTTTGTTCATTTTCTAATCATCTTTATTAAGAATCTGTATGACTTATTTTGATCTTTACTTGATGCATTATTTAAATAAATGTAAAAAGCACTTGCATCTCAGCTGTTTATTAGACTGAAATTCTTTGCTGGCTAAAAATAACCAAATACAGTGCAGTTATTAATTTAGGGATTTCCCATATTTTCCCCAAAAAAAGCACATGGCTTCCAACAAATGGCAACACAAATTTTGCATGTGACCATGATTTGTTTGCAGGATTACTGCTTTATTAATTTAATTTGGATATAGATATTCTATTTAAGGTACAGTCAAGCATTTACATTTATAGAATAATTTGCATATAATTTTTAATTTTTAATTTGATGAAACTTGGTCATACGATGTTTGACTTGTTCAACCATGCGAGACAATGTAAATAAATGGGAATGGGTAAACCCTGAGGATGCATAATGATTGAAAATAAGATAAAACCCAAATTAAATGCCTGTAATTGCAGTCTAATTAATATTTATTACAGAATGGGTTATCTGGCAACTACGTGCTTCTTACTATACGGGCCGAGTAATCGTATAATACAGTCCTAGTAATCCAAGGCCGAGTTGACAGTTTATTATAGTGACTGGTTTTCGGTAGAAATGTTACCCGCCAATGCTAAATAAATGGGTAGTAGAACCAGTGTGGACAATTTTCAGCGAAGTTGTCAGATTTTACCGCGGTTTAGTACTGTACTTTGCTGAAAGTACAACAGTTTTGATGTTCAATGACAAATAAATTTACTAGCCCTTTGGGCTACCGCGCCACAGACTTTCACTAGCCTGACACAAAAGTTACTAGTCTCGGGCTAGCGTTAGTGTACATGTCAAACCCTGTTTTTAAGCGACTGTTTTCCTTCCAACTTTCAATGTGCCAACTTTTCCTTCTATGTACAGTCAGGGGTACTACTTAAACAAGTGATTTCAGAATCACTTCTTTGAGTGATTTTGGCTGTGAAATATTAAAATTTTTCGCACAGACTTTTTAAAATCACTGAAACATGTAATTTGAGAAGTTAAAATGTAATCACTTCAATAAGTGTTTATAACATTTTTTTGATACTTTTCCCACAAGCTTGATTTTTTTATTGGTAAAAAGACATGAATTCCATTGAAAAAACAACTATGTACATGCAGAAATTGTCTTTGCTTGATAAGCCTGTCACTTTTACAGTTTATTTAAATATGCAAAACTGGAATTATTTGTAGATCAGGACATAACCTTGAAATAAATCATTCTAACTATAAAGAAAACCAATCAGGTTACCTAATATTGTTGACCTTTGTCTGATAGTAAGAGTAGTTAATGAATATTTGATTACAGAACAATTCCCAAGGGTACTTTTAAAAGCTTTAGCGCACTAACTTACTGCCCAAGCGCACTAGTGAAATTGATATCCAAAGATAAAGGGATAATTGATCTATATAGGAAAATTATAGAAAAGTTTGTGAAAATATCGAAAATCAATGAAATTAGCATTTGAAGATCAAAGGAAAACACCAAAATAACTTAAACATGTTAAATAGGTGATAACTGAATTTAAAAAATCACTGAAATAGGTGATAATGAAATCACTTGTTTAAGTAGTACCCCTGACTGATGTACAAATAAGTTTAGCTTAAAAGTTGATTGATAAAGGTTTCATCAATGAATAATCTAAAGCAAACAAAAGGTTCAGAACCTATCGATGTCAGTGATCAATTTTGTTTCACATTTGAACAGCACAATGATAAACATAATCCTGTCATGTCAGTCCGTTTCCTACATTGTCTGGGAAATCCCTGTGGTTCTTGCATGAAAAGTTTTCTGTTGGCAGATTCTATTTCCATCAATCATATCTTCTGTTCTGGTCCCTCAAAATCCTTCAAATTGGCCACTGATGTAACGTCATAATCATTGAAATTGTTCTGAACTTGTTGGCCATCACTCCAAACAATATCTGCCATTTTGTAATTCTTTTTATCAAAATTTTTACTTTCCATTTTATTGCTTATAGCTGACTTAAGTCAAGAGAAACACGAATATATATGCTGAATTTCAACCAATTGAAATCCATACAAGTCTAAAATGCTGCACTCCTACAATTCCATGGTAACAGTGTAAATGACTGAGTTACAGAAATGACAATAGTCATGAGTAGCAGTGGCGGACTGCTTTATTGGAACAACAAAAGTCACGCATAGCAGTCTAGGGGTTAAAACATTACTAAATATGTATTGCTTTACATTAATGAAAACTTATGGTCCTTCATTCTAGGACTTACCTGTTTATATAATATTATATTTTGGTATTGCATAAGGTCAAGTTTTTCTCAGACTGTTTATGACGACTTTATACTAAATCTGATGGATGTGTACTGACTGATACTTTACTCTGGGAAAATATGATTTATTAATAAGTTGTTATTGGCTTTGAACTAGCTTTCAGTAACTGTGAGTACTCTTAGATTGTGTTTTTTGTCTTTATTTTAGTTGGATTCATGCTTCATGCCAATGTGATGAATCAAGCCATTTCAAACTGATTATTACAGTTTGTTCTCATGTTGTGTTGTTACACAACTTTGTCCCAGTTAAGGGGAGGGTTGAGCATTGCCAAATATGTTTAACCTTATTAAATTCAATATAATTATGTGCCTGTCCAAAAGTCAGGACTGATTGTCATTGGTTGCCACCTGCATCAGGGGTTTATCTGGGTATTTTGGGAAAAAGGAACCTGGCCAGTTTTGGGAATTTTTTTACGCAATTTTCATTGAAATTGGGAAAACAACAAATATACCAGAAGTGAGTTTTAGTGTGTATATTTCATTAAAAGTTATCTATTTTTGTGAAAATAAAGTAAGAAACTGCATGATTGCTATTTATAATTTTTATTTTCTGTTCTTTTTGTTTTTAAACTTAACAACAAGGCACTCAAATTTATTTTACTAGTATCAAAATATCGTAGTTCTTAAAGCATACATGTGATAAAAATTTACCGCCTTTTTTATCTTCAAAGACAGTAACAGTTAACATGGTTAATATAATAAATAATTCAGGGATAGAAATGAGATGTATTTTAACTGGCTACTTTTTTTTTAATTCACTTGCTCTTCCAGATTTTACTGGCCCTTCAAGATTGAGAAGAAATTACCTCTTGGATCTGTAGTTATATGTTTACATTATAAATAAAATGCTCCAGGGCGCAGCTTGATACGACCGCAGAGGTCGAACCCTGAATAGTTGGGGCAAGTATGGACACAACATTCAAGCTTGATACAGCTCTGAATTTGGATTGTGATTAAATATTTGACACAGCATAGGTTTCTGACACAGAATGAATGTGGTCTAAGAACTTAAAAATTTTAAATTGGACATTCACCTATTATGGTCCAATATCCAAAATCTAAATACATGGTTAGATTCAGCATTCAAAGAACCCCAAGAGTTCAATTTTTGATGAAATCAAACAAAGTTTAATTTTGGACCCTTTTGACCTCAATGTGGACAAAGTTGATAACGGGGCCCAAAAATCAAAAATCTAAATACATGGTTAGATACAGCATATCAAAGAACCCCATATATTCAATTTTTGTTAAAATCAAACTAAGTTTAATTTTGGACCCTTTGGACCTTAATGTAGACCAATTTGAAAACGGGACCAAAAATTAAGAATCTAAATACACGGTTAGATTCGGCATATCAAAGAACCCCAATAATTCAATTTTTGATGAAATCAAACAAAGTTTAATTTTGGACCCTTTGGACCTCAATGTGGACCAATTTAAAAACGGGGCCCAAAATCCAAAAACTTAATACACGATTAGATTCAGCATATTAAAGAACCCCAAGAGTTCAAGAATAAAACCCCATTGAAATTGGTCAAGAAATAAGCAATTTATACAAAGTATCTTCTTTGCACAATACTGTGCCATTGAATATTTCTTGCAATTGCGCAATACTGTGCAATTGAATATTTCTTGCTATTGCTAATACTGTACAATTGACAATTTCTTGCTATTGCGCAATATTGTGCTATTGGATATTTCTTGCTATTGCGCAATACTGTGCAATTGAAGATTTCTTGCTATTGCGCAATACTGTGCAATTGAAAATTTCTTGCTATTGCACAATACTTATTATATAATAATTTACACATCCTGTTAGGTGTGTATCTCCTGCCATATCATTATTATTTGCTTTTAAATATAAATCAGAAATAACCAACTTAAAATGGAAAATTTTAAAGAAAAAAAGGAAAAAAGAACCCCCCAAATTTTTGAACCCCTTATGATTCATCACCCCAAACTCAATCCCAGCCTTCCCTTTGAGGTATGGTACCTTGCAGTACAATTTCAGAGAGATCCATACACTTGAACACAAGTTATTGTCTGGAAACTAGAAAATGCTTATTTTTGGCCCTTTTGGCCCCTAATTCCTAAACGTTTCAGGCAATTACCCCAAACTCAATTCCAGCTTTCCTTTGTGATATGGAACCTTGTAGTACAATTTCAGAAAGATCCATACACTTACACACAAGTTATTGTCATGAAACTAGAAAATGCTTGTTTTTGCCCTTTTTGGCCCCTAATTCCTAAACGTTTCAGGCAATTACCCCAAACTCAATTCCAGCTTTCCCTTTGTGATATGGAACCTTGTAGTACAATTTCAGAAAGATCCATACACTTACACACAAGTTATTGTCATGAAACTAGAAAATGCTTGTTTTTGCCTTTTTGGCCCCTAATTCCTAAAATTTGGAGGCAATTACCCCCAAAATCAATCCCAGCATTCCCTTTGTGATATGGAACCTTGTGGTACAATATCAGAGAGATCCATACACTAACACACAAGTTATGTCTGGAAGTTACAAAATGCTTATTTTGGCCCCTTTTGGCCCCTAATTCCTTAACTGTTGGTACCATAACCCCAAAATCAATCCCAACCTTCCTTTTGTGATATTGAACCTTATGGTAAAATTTCATAGAGATCCATTCACTTAAACTAAAGTTAGAGTGCGAAAACCAATGCGTCTTCGGACGACGACGGACGACGACGACGACGCTAACGTTATATTAATATACGACCACAAAAATTTTTGCGGTCGTATAAAAATCTCATATCAACATTTTTAGTGATAAAGAAAAGTAATGTCACATTTTATTGGATTTTGACATGAAAACTTATGAACTAAAAATAATTTTGAGTTTCTGTTTAAAATATTTCCTGTTTCTTCTTTCTTTTTCATACATCTTTTGGTTTTAAATTCTAGTGTTTATATTTCATAGCTGTATTTTGTCACCTGCCTGGATTTTTTTTTTATTTATTTGTTGAATTTGATCGGCAAACCCGGAATTAGCCTTATCCGCTCCCGGAATCTGATCCGGTATTGTAATTATCTACGTTTCCGGTTATGGCAGCCTTGTTTGTTGATGATGTTTTTGTCAGTCAGATATGTTATTACTCGGAATTACACATTTCCTTTTGGCGATTTTTGGCATAAAGCTAGCGGTTGAACAAAATGATCATCGCTGTCATGAATAATAAAGATGAAAATTTGAATTTTGAGATCGTTTGGGAATTTTGCTCCCAAAATTGGGAAAAATGTAGGGTTTTTGCCATTGGGAATGGATCCTAATACCGGACCCTGTGGAATGCTAGAAAAATCCATGCTGCTTATTTGTTTTCTTTTATTGTTTTGTCTGAAATCAGGCTGTTTGTTTTTTCATTTTAAATTGTTTCACATTCTGTTATGTCAGGCCTTTTTTATATAGCTAACTACATTTACTGTATGGGTTTTGCTAATTGTAATATGTTTAAGGGCGTGATGTGACCTTAAGTTGATCAAATCTACCTCATTTGGACTCTTGTGGATTGTTGTCTTATTGGCAATTTTACCCCATCTCATTATTTTATATTGGTAATCATTATCTCTTTGAAAATATACATGATATAAGAAATGTTACCCAAATCTTAACCTCATCTCATTTTTTTTAGTTTCAAACGACTGGTATTTGACCTTTTGATTGTATAAATTTACTTTCAACAAGAATATGTCCATAGTACACAGATGCCCCACTCGCACTATCATTTTCTATGTTCAGTGGACCGTGAAAATGGGGGAAAATCTCTAATTTGGCATTAAAATTAGAAAGATCATATCATAGGGAACATGTATTCTAAGTTTCAAGTTGATTGGACTTCAACTTCATCAAAAACTACCTCGACCAAAAACTTGAACCTGAGGCGGGACGAATGGACGGACGAACAGACGGAAGCAGAGACCAGAAAACATAATGCCCCTCTACTATCGTAGGTGGGGCATAAAATATTCACAAACTGAATATTTCATTTATGATACAGTTCACAACTGGCATTACCTGATCTCCATAAGCATGACGTCCTATAACAATACTTTTCTTCCAACCTGGAACCAGTCTTGGAATGTTTTTACAAATGATAGCCTCACGAAACACAGTTCCACCAAGAATATTACGAATTGTGCCATTTGGAGATTTCCACATCTTTTTCAGTTTAAATTCTGAAAAAAAAAGAATGGAGTAATTTAAACATGTTTAATATATTGTCATGCTTATAGAAGCGGACCTGTATTATTCAAATCATCAGAATCAAACAATGAATAGAATTTGAATTATTATAAATATTTATTTATGACTGACGCTGGTACAAATGTAGGTAGGTCTGAAATGAAATTCACACATTTTTAGTTTAGCCTTATAAAATTAGCTTCTGTTGCTCATCCATTAAAAAATAAATGGGGAATGTGTCCATGGGACACAGATGATGCCCCAGCTTGCATATAAAGTTATAAAGGGACATAACTTAAGAACTGTAAAAGTGACACTACCCAACAGGGATGGGCACGATTACTGACAAATGTAATCGATTAATAATCGATTACTTGAAGGATTTTTGTGCAATTGAATAATAATCGATTACTCAGATTTTTGTATGTAATCGATTGCAATCGATTACTTTATCAAAAGTAATTACATTACTTTTCGATTACTGTCAATTACATGCTACACAATAATATAAAAAAATAACAAAGAGAGATAAACAAAATTCTGTTGTTCAACGTATTTGTAGTGGAAATTTAGAACTGTACAAAAACAGCGTTTAAAGCATTGTTTCCAAATGTTATGTTTACAGTTGTTTTTCTAGATGAAAGCTTAAGCTCTTACCAAGGATTCAACCTTTTTAAACATTCTTGAGTGAGTGATTATAAACATCAGAACATTTTTGAAATGACAGCGACCATTGCATCAATTGCTTCTGTATATTGTAAGTCATTTACTCCATATTTTGCCAATTGTTGCTGTCATACTGACTTAACTTTTTTTCTTTTTTTGTTTTTACTCATTATGAAACAGATATATTTGAATATAATTCATAATCATTGCAATTTTGGAGGTTTCCTCTGAAAATATATATATAAAAGTAGAATAATTAGTTCAGTTAATTTTAAAGATGGAAATTTCTAATTTTTAATTACATGAATGAATTTATCCTTTTGTTTGGATAACCTTCCTAATTACAGGTTATAAAACTGCCAAAGGAGAACAATTTATAACCTAGGGCAATATAATGTAAATCTCTCACTTAATTAGACATAATTGAAATCAAAACAAAGTCTGTATCTCATTAATTAGAAGTCTATGATCATCTGATTAGTAAAAACAAAAGGTTGTTGAGAATTCTTTATTCTCTATTCAAAATTATAAACAATATATATTTTTAGTGTCAATATGGGATACATGTATCTATTACCGAACAAGAATTTCAATGCATTGGTTCACTGTCAAAAGAATTTTGTATACTTTCTTAATTTTTATATCATAACATTATGAAGAATTAACAGTTTATCATTTCTAAGCTAAAATTCTAACTCTTATTAAAAATTATGCTTTAAGGAATTTCATTCATATAAGCTTACTATTTCAATGTAGTACAGAACTTATTTTCTAATTTTTAATATAAAAGGTCTTAAAATATTGACAATCATTGAAAGTCTTTTGTTTCAAAAGCTTAAAATACAGAAAATTTTGTTAGATCTGGTTAATCATAATGCAGCTTTAGACAACAGATCTGAATAAGGTATTGGGTAAACTTTGAAGTATTATTAATACATTCTATTTTATCTGTGCTATAAACTGATAAATACATGCAGTTGTTTATTTTCATTTAAACAAGGTCATATTTCGTCAACCTATTTTACTGAAGGAATCGAAATGTAATCGAAAAGTAATCGATGATTACATAATAGTTTTTGCTGTAATTGATTAAATTACGATTACATGTAATCAAAAATGTTGTCGATTACAGATTACTGTCGATTACTTGAAAAAATGTAATCAATTACAATCGATTACGATTACAGATTACGATTACCCCATCCCTGCTACCCAAATTTGTACTTGATCTGAGTTTTGTTGCAATAAGCATTGTTTATAAGTTTCATAACATTTGCTTGAGGCAAAATTAAGTTAGAAAACAAAAACGAAAAATTCAGCAATTTTTCCATTTGTAAAGGGGCATAACTCAATAACAGTAAAAGTGAGGCCACCAAAATTCAAACTTGATCTGTGTTTTGTGGTAATAAAACATTGCATATAAGTTTCATAACATTTGTTTGAGGCAAACTAAAGTTAGAGAACGGAAACTAAAAATTCAGCAATTTTTTAATTTGCAAAGGGGCAAAACTCTAGAATGGTAGAAGTGGTGCTACCCAAATTCGAACTTGATCTGTGTTTTGTGGTAATAAGCATTGTGTATAAGTTTCATAACATTTGGTTGAGGCAAACTAAAGTTTAGAGAACAGAAACGAAAAATTCAGCAATTTTTCCATTTGTAAAGGGGCATAACTCTAGAACAGTAAAAGTGATGCCACTAAAATTCAAACTTGATCTGTGTTATGTGGTAATAAGCATTGTGTATAAGTTTCATAACATTTGGTTAAGGCAAACTAAAGTTAGAGAACGGAAACCAATTTCGGGACGTACGGTAAAACTTAATGCCCCCTCCTCTACGGCATAAAAACAACACTAATATAAATATTTATGTCTAAAATATCTGACTGAAACAAAAACATAAAATGAACGAGTTTCAACATGGCTTACTTGTAATTTATAGTATTAATCAATTCCTTACCCTCAACTCTTTTCTCATCAGGTGTAATTGTTGCACACTTAATTCCTACATTGTATTTCTGTATAGCATGAGCAGCATCAATGGTAACTGTAAACAAAAAACCATCATAACTTATAAGAGAAACATATATTCCATATACTACATATATTACATAAAACATGTACAATGTCTTAATTTTTGCAGCAGTGATGCAATTAAATAAAAGTAACATCAAAACACTGACAGGTACTAAAATAAGAAAATAAAGATATATAAATAGTCTTCAAAACTTAATCAGGCTATAAACATGATAAACAAAACAAAAAATATAATTTGTGGGACAAAGAAACATAGACCAAAAATAATGACTAGGAAGGCAAATAGTATTGAGACAAACAATGATGGTTATCATATAATGCTGTTAATGTAATTAAGAAACAAAAGTTTCTAGTTAAGCGACAAGACTCAAACAGCTGTACATGTCTTCAGATGAAAAATATATTATCTTACCTCCTATAGATTTATAGAGATATGATTGGTTAAAGGACTACACGTGGTGACTATGTATATTTGATATAGTGTGTCCTAAAAAATATAGGGTTAGCAACCATACATCATGTACATGGTTAGTTACCATATGGGGTTAGTAAGGAGTTACTTCCCTTTCAAAACAAAAATGATGCCACAACCCTTCATAAAAACAACATGGTGTTGAGGAAAAATCTGAAAGGATTCAACAGACGAAGAAATTGATGATGAAAGGTTGAAATAAGTTCATAAAACATAATTAAAGCTAACAAGTTGTTATTGTTGGCATAACGGGGTTACTTCCCTTTCAAAACAAAAAAAAAGAAATCTGAAAGAATTCAACAGACAAAGCAATTATAATACATGTAATGAACGATTGAAATTAATTCATAAAACAAATTTAAAGCTTAAAAGTTGCTATTGTTGGCATTTTTTTTCTGTATAGACAAATGGAAGTAGGATCTTAATACTAAGTATTGAAGACTTGATCACTTTGATAGACCGCTAGTCAAAATACCACATGTGAAGATAGTCGGTAAGATAAATTCGTTACACGGTGTGCTAGTGACCTAATACGATATATGGGGTCAGTAAATTCCATATGGGGATTCGAGCTTCGCTCTCACCCCATATGGAATTTACTGACCCCATATATATCGTATTAAGTCACTAACACACCATGTAACTAATAATACAATCCCCTGAAATAACGATACGTAATCACTGCAGTATCAAACCATACACTCATATTATATTTTTGCCTATATTAAACTGATATCTAGTCTTCAAACAGAAATATTAATGAGAAGTTTTAGATGGAACTTTGTACAAATGATTAAATTCAACAACCACTTGAGAGAAGAATGCATATATTATGATTTGATTTAGATTTTTGGTGTTTTAACGCCACTTTTAAGCACCGCTTTTGGGCTATTTCGTGGCGGCCAGTTTTTATTGGTGGAGGAAGCCGGAGTGCCCGGAGAAAACCACCGACCTTCGATAGGAAAACTGACAATCCTAGTCAATTAAGATTGAGTCGAGTGCACCCGCACGAGCGGGTTCGAACTCACAACCTCAGTGTTGACTGGCTAGTGATTACAGTAGTAACTACTTAGACCACTCGGCCACCGAGGCCCCCATATATTATGTACCTTGATCATCAGTTGCATCTCTGTTCTGTATACTAAGGTCATATTCATGTAGTTCTAGGTCTATAAATGGTAAGATCAATTTCTCTTTAATCAAGTCCCAGATGATGCTACAAATTTAAGACAACAAAATAAACAAAAAATTAAGCAGTTATAAGTCATAACATTAAAGATTTTATTTTTATGATTCAAATCACTCATGAAATTTTACTGAACTTTACTTTACCATGCAGTCCGGTAAATCCAACCACATAAGGGTTTGATCCTATGTATTTCTGCTTAATTATATACAAATTGTATCAAATTTAACATAAATCGATTCACTGACAAATCAACTTTGAGTAGTATATCTCATTTCCAAAAAGATATCTGAAATAAATTTTAAAATCAACAAAACAAGTGGGTCATCAGTTTTTTTTATAGGAAATGTGTTTGTCAGTAAATCCTCCCATGCTCAGTAAATATGTATGGAGGGCCAGTTTATCACAAATTTATGAAAGGAAAAGGTGATCTATTTATTAATAGACCACTTATAAAGAGATTCCAGATAATCCAAAAAAAATTTCAAGTCAGAAATGAGTTTTGTAAGCAATAATATGATTATTGTTAGCTTTAGGAACTGTATTATACATATATCACTAGATATTTTCGTAATAAAGGATTTTCCTTTAAAATTTGACATGCAGTGATAAGTACAGTTCCTATGAATAAAATAGCAGATGAAATGAGAGTGGGCAGGTTTACCGGACACTACTGTAGTTTAACTTTCAAACTGTATATAATAGTAACCTTCAAATTCCCAAATGACACATTAATGATGGGGACAAATCTTCAACTACAGTACACTATTAATAAAAATGTCCAGCATTTACCATACTTTACCTTAAACAAAGGTCAAAGGAATAGGTTCTAACCGTTCTATATATAGTCTCACTATACAAATCCCTGTCCTTGCATCAGGTTATTTTTTATATGTTTTTACCCTTTAAAATTTAATTCTCAAATGTACCATGTTTACAGTACAATTTTATTTTAATTTTAATAAAAATAAATAGTTATAAATATGGCTATTCCACAAGTTTTTGACCCTCCCCCCTGCCTATGGAAAGACATACAGAGTCAATTTTATTCTCTCCAGATTTTGCAAAATTTGACCAGATTTCCATTTATTTGTCTAACCAAATTTTTGTCTCAATAATAGAAAAATCTGGAAACCAAGCATCTTCCATAGGATTTGAGAACAAAAGACTGTCTGGATATTTCAGCATTTTCCATTGGGGGCATATATTTCTTGAACAGTCAAAATCTTAAAGCAGGTATCCCCATGATCGAATAAGGACAAAGTACTGGTCCTACAGTCGTAAAAATTTCAATCAATCAATCAAAATCCTGGAGCCTGAGCCACTACATGTTTCAGGAGGTGTCAACACTGAACCCCTCCTTTTACCGCAGGAATAGGAAATTCTATCAATAATAAGGTATAGGGGCATCTCAAAGATTGTTGGGCAACTATATCATATGCCCCTATACCTTACTATTGATAGAATTTCAGATTCCTGTGCTGTAATAAGGTATCGGGTCCGTTCGCGCCCAATACACGTTCGCACCCCACACGTTTGCCCCCTGAGTCCGTTCGCACCCTTTTTTTTTATTCAAACACCTGATGAATTATAAGATGTTTTTTAAGATGTTTATCTCAAAATAAAGAAAAAATCGGCAATTTTTAAATTTCCTAAATGAAATATTGTTATAAATTGATTTGATGATTAATTATTATATGTTAATTATGTATGATTACTGTTAATATATGGTGTTTACACAGCTAAACTTGATGTAAATTCTGCATGTAGTTAGCATGTATTTAACTTGGTATGAGTAAAAACAATTAAGATTCAAAATGTTATTGTTGTTGAGTTTAATAGCGGTTTGGTATCTTAACATTAAAATAATATTCAACTCAAAAAATCCTTTTTAGAAAGTCACTTTATTTTGAAACAATGAAAAAAAAAAATATAGCAATACACTGACCAAAACACGATTAAAAAAATATTCAACACAAAAAACGTCACTTTATTTTGCATATTTTGAAACAATGAAAAAAAACTTATTTATAGCGATACAATAACCAAAACACGATTAAACAATTATTCAACACAAAAATCGTTTTTAGAAAGTCACTTCATTTAAAAACAATGAACAAAAAAATTATTTATAGCAATACACTAACCAAAATACGATTGAAAAATTATTTAACACAAAATCAATACAAAGGGTGCGAACGGACCCGGGGGGCGAACGTGAATGGGCGCGAACGGACCCGGATTCCTGTAATAAAGGCCACCTTTCAAAAATAAGTTTCTTTCACGATTTTCTATCAGTCAGGGCACAGGGATACGGCCAAAATCCTAATTGAAATTTTCATATTTAAAAAGTGTCCTATATTTTAAACCTTTAACAGATTGTGTTTCTGTTAAGTCAGCTGATACTCACCGCGTCATCTCATCACCGTTCATTTCGACCACTGGACCGCCTGTAAAATAAAATGCAGAGATGAGCCATGATTCATACTAAAAATATGCACATTTCCACTTCTATTGCATAGAAATTTAGATTTTTTACCTTTGATTTTCCCCATTTTCATTAAATATTTGTGTTGTAACTGAACCGGCTTGTCAAACGTGAGCAGACAGGATATTAGACTGGTTCCCGATCGCAATATTCAGTATGTTACACATATACCAATAGCGTATGGCTATTAGCTAATACCTGGAACGTAGTACCGGGAACCAGGATAACAGGATATGATCTTTGATCTACGTGCTGGATGTCGTGATTGGCTGGTATTACTTCCGATCTTAAGAAAATTAATGAGGTGCCAAAAGGAAATTCAATATATAAATCATTTTTAGCATTTTAGGTTGAATATTACAATGGAAAGTATATAAGGTGCTTGGTCGTGTAAATGAAATTTAATGATAATTAAAAGCGAATTATAGCAAAGTTTGATTTTAATTTTTTTTGTAAATCAGAAAATAGAAAGACGTCCATTCCTTCATGTACACAAAACCCGTTAAAGGGAAATAACTCATAACATAATCAACAAGCACTCAAAAGGTAAAATGTATATATCTTTCAGTGTTCTTCATTTTATCATTGGTTTAATCTTAACATTGATACTATTTCAATGATCTTTTAATTATTATTTTTAAACGACATTTCTCATAGGTGTCTAACGATAAAATTATTTACAATGTCATACTTTCGTTTTGAAATTCTACTTTCAATTTCAGTTGAAAAAACATGAAAAATGTGAAAAATCTATTTCTTGACTACTCGTTAGGTTTGCCGTTTAACAATCAGTATCCAATGTAATATAGATTGAAACAAATTTTTAGTTACCCATGACCAAGATCTTATCTACATAATTTACTGATATATCCTAAGTTTCTTTTACATTTTTACTATTTTTCAGGGTTTTTTGTTAGTTTAATTTCTTTATTCAAATTACATTTATTTAAATTGTTTGATTTATTATCAAGACAGGAGTGTGAGAAAAATGCTCATTCATTATTATATTGCTGACAATTCATTAGAACATATTTCATAAGGTTGCTGATTAAATCTCAAGTGTCTGAAACTGTCGATTTTTTTCATAGACATGATAGATGCAATTAAAACCACTGTTGTAATGCTTCAGATATTTGTCCATGAAATAGCGTAACTATGATAGCTTTTGCAAAAAATATATGATAGGGTTTGTATTTTTGTTATTCAAAATATATTAAGAGGGTTGGGAACTGGATGTCTCAGCTTCTCACCCCTACCACAAAAAGGTCGAAATGCCCCCACCCCAACCGAGTATGTAGAAAGTGTCAGATAAAGAGATTTTTTGCTTGTTATAAGAATATCTTCAATGTTCCTTAGTTTTAAATCTATCTCTCCTTCTATCTCTCTTGTGTTTTAGGTGCATATAAAGTTTACAATGATACAAATCTACATTTCACTAGGGCAACTTAGATACTTTAGTCTAGCAGTTTCTGCAATGTATTTCATATAAAACGAAAACAATTTTAAAAACTAATCTCGTCATTGATCACTGAATTAGTTCATGATATTGAGTAATCAGGCTGAGGGACCATACACTGTACAAAGTATGTGAGAAATATAAATGTGTATCCAGAACAAGGGAATGGGGGGGGGTCAGACAACTGTTTTGTCCAAATATGTTTAAAGAACAGAGTCAAGTAAAACTAGACAAAAGTGGAAATTGAACCACATTTCATCATATATAAATCACACTCTCCCGATTTTAAAATTTTCTGAATTCGATTTGCCGATTAATCTGACAAAGCTGTCCAGGACAACCAAATCACCTTAGTTATATAGTTCGTACATACAGCTGGTTTTTCCTAGGCCCATCCAATATGATAATTACAAGGTTTTATAGTGGACCTTGTTGAAAGATCAAAAATATCACTCAGGTATATTTTCATCAACTTGAGTCTGCTGACCCTTATATAAACATTTAACATGTTAACACTATTTGTAAAGTTTTTTTTTTCCAGCATGTCAACATATAGTACAGATTTAGCTAAAGGTTTATGGAATCTTAAGATTGATGATAAATATGCCGATTTTACAATATCTGTAAATGGCAGAGAATTCAAGTGCCATAGAGTCATCTTAGCCTCCTTGTCGGAGTTCTTTGAAGTCATGTTTGATAGTGGATTAATGGTAAGGATAATGAGAATGAAATAACTTGTCTTGATAAGCGTCGCCAACGGCGAAAGAAGGTTTAGTAACCGCTCGACTCTGTCCGTCCGAAAGACCTTGAGTAGAAAGAAGACTGTTGTCAAATTTTTCTTTGCTTCTGTGAATGGGAATGAGTTAATAATTGGTTGCAGCTTCGTAATGTTGTAGCAGGTTAGCAATTTTTCATCCACCGTACAGCCACTTCATGATATTTGCCAATACTTTGAATTTTTACAGATGTCAAGGAAAATTTTCGTCAAAGTTTTCTCAACTTAATGTTAGGGAATGATCAATTATGCTTCGGTATGCATGTTACCTTGATCAGTTACGTGCAGCAACGCAGGTCTATACCCGGAATTGGATTTGTTATAATAAGGGTTATTTCTGGAAGAGAATCATGATTCTAACAAAGAGCTGTGCGACACATTTTGGGCGTGTTTTTCAGCAGCATGCCAATTTTTGTTGATATTGTATCCGTGAATTTCGTATATCATAGTTATAAACAATGGTCATATTCTTTGTTGCTCACTCTGTTAATGGTATTTCCTTTTCGCCTGCATTTGCTATTTACTTGATGAATACATGATGAAACATGATGTACCTATTGCAGCTGCACAACAGTAATTACTTATCAACGAGAAGTTTGCCGGAGGTAGAGACTTCCTTTGGGAGACCGGATGAAAGATGAAAACTATCTTTTGTAATTTGAAAAAGTGCGTTTTTCAGATAAGGGCTAAAATCTTTCCTCGAATAATTTACCTCAGTAACCATAAAAGAGTTTCATTTACGCGCAGACAGTTTGTCAATTTCCTAACAAGGGTACTTTAGATCGGGTTACACTGCATATTTGTATATCCCATTTTTGGTAGGAAAAGTTTGTGGTAAGTCATTGATGAGGAACTGTTTCTCGATTGAAAAATGAACAGAATGATTTTTGTCGAGCCTTCGAATTTAGTCGAAAAAGCGAGACATAGCGATCCTACATTCCGTCGGCGGCGGCGTCCACAAATATTCACTCTGTGGTTAAAGTTTTTGAAACTTTAATAACTTTCTTAAACTATCCTAGATTTCTACCAAACTTGGACAGAAGCTTGTTTATGATCATAAGATAGTATCCAGAAGTAAATTTTGTAAAAATAAAATTCCATTTTTTCCGTATTTTACTTATAAATATTACATTCACTCTGTGGTTAAAGTTTTTAAAATTTTAATAACTTTCTTAAACTATCCTGGGTTTGTACCAAACTTGGACAAAAGCTTGTTTATGATCATAAGATAGTATCCAGAAGTAAATTTTGTAAAAAATAAATCCATTTTTCCTTATTTTACTTTTAAATGGACTTAGATTTTCTGCCAGGAAACAACAGATTCACTCTGTGGTTAAAGTTTTAAAATTTTAATAACTTTCTTATACTATTTTGGATTTGTACCAAACTTGGACAGAAGCTTGTTTATGATCAAATGCTAGTATCTAGAAGGAAATTTTGTTTTCTTCCAGTTAACATTACATTCAGTCTGCAGTTAAAGTTTTTAATCATTTATTTGATTCATAAACTATCCTGGATTTTTACCAAACTTGGACAGAAGCTTCTTACAATCAAAAGATAGTATCAAGAGGAATATTTTTATTGATTTACTTCCTCATTTTTGTTGAGCCTGCGATTAACAGAAAAAGTAGGCGAGACACTGGGTTCCGCGGAACCCTTACGAATTTTTTTATCTGATTTCCTACAACAATCAACATAATGTTCATTGTGATCTCCGACATTGTTCAAAATACAAATGACTATTTTAATTGTTACCTCAATCTGGGATATGCTTTGTTGATGTATACTATTCCAAGCGTGAATCATGTGCACCCCATACTCTATTGGATTAGAAAATGGCTTTGTTTACAAAGTAAAAGAAGAACGTCATATGAGGATGAATTATAGACCTATAGAGAAACTTCATTGTAAAACCCAGTAATATAAACAACAACGGTACCAATTTTACTGCACTAGAGGCGCATTTCGACAATTGATGTCTCTTCAGTGAAACTCGAGTCCAACATATTTAAAAACCAAAACCTAAAACAAACTTTAATTTCATATACTTACACAAAGTCTATTGCATCCAAAATTTTCAACCACAAGAGGGTTTTAGAGGCCTTTAACCTCAAAGATGTGAAATTGCTCATGTGCATCGTCACAATACAATTATAGTCCAGCTGGTCATGTTATTACTGGCGACCTTGGCATCGTTACCAATGAACAACTAAGAGAGTTGTTAACAAGGGACCAAAATATAGAATTTTCCATCCCATCACCTGGAAAAAGAACTTCAGGTTACTGATGGATGCAGTTGAGGACTATGCTAGAAAATGGGTAAAGCGCAAACCAGACGAACCAGAACTGGACACTTTGTCTGAATGGATTAAAGCTATTCAATCATGCAGTCAGAAGCGCATTCAGAAACTACTATGTACTATGAGCACAGGGGTTTCTAACCCATTCAGAACCCGGAGGTTGTGGATGCTTTATCCTCTTTGAAAGACAAATATGTCGTTGTTCCAGCAGATAAAGCCTCCAATAATATTGTCTTCGTATGTAAAAACTATTATTTGCAATGTCTCACAAAAGAGCTTGGAATAAACAGCACAAAAGAGCTTGGAATCTGATGTACAGTAGTTGTCGTTTGTTTATGTAATTTATACGTGTTTCTCGTTTCTCGTTTTTTATATAGACTAGACCGTTGGTTTTCCCGTTTGAATGGTTTTACACTAGTAATTTTGGGGCCTTTTATAGCTTGTTGTTCGGTTTGAGCCAAGGCTTCGTGTTGAAGGCCGTACATTGACCTATAATGGTTTACTTTTATAAATTGTTATTTGGATGGAGAGTTGTCTTATTGGCACTCACACCTCATCTTCCTATATCTATTGGAATAAACAGCACAACTGGTAATCCTACATATTCTTTAACATCATTTACAAAGGATGAAATTTTACAAAATCACAAATCTGTCCTTCTTTCATTTGGTATTAACATCAAAGAAAACAAAGAAAATCTACCGTCATTATACTGGATACCAAAATTTCACAAAACTCCGTATAAAGAACGATACATAGCTGGATCATCAAGATGTTCGACTAAACATCTTTCTAAAGTGTTGACTACTGTTCTTTCTACAGTAAAAGATAGCCTTCAAAAATATTGTGATGAGATATATTCTACCAGAGGTGTCAATTAATCAGATGTGGATCAGGGTTCTCACTAAGGATTTTTGAAGGCGAGTCCAGGGACTCATCATTTTTGGCCATGGTGAGTCCAACAGTAAGAAGAAGATATTTTATTGCAATACAATTTATCATTTTAGTCTCCATGACCTAAGAGCAATGAAATGACATTAAATTCAGATTTCTTTTCAACTTTTGCTATAAAATGATGATATGTGTGTTCAGTTTATGCAAAATATTTCAATCTTGATGCATCTTTGGACTCACCAGTTTTGACAATGGTGAGTCCAGACAGATTTTCATGAGTCCAGGACTCATGGACTCGCCTTAGTGAGAACCCTGGTGGATTCTTAAACATTCTAAAGATCTACTGCTAAATCTTAGATCACAATATCTGCAATTTTTCAGCAACATTAAGACCTTTGATTTTTCTACGCTTTACGTACACTACTATTCCCCATGCTCAATTGAAGGATCGACTTCACCATCTCATCAAACAGAGCTTTTTCTATAAAAATGGGAATCGTAGATATAAATTTCTTGTGTTGGGTTATAATAATTCTTATTTTGTGAAGAACCACACTGATTCTATCAGAGAATACACTGAAGATGATATTATCAAAATGCTGGACTTTTTAATCGACAATATATTAGTTGAGTTTGGAGGATTGATATTTCAACAGACAGTAGGTATTCCAATGGGTACTAATTGTGCACCCCTTCTGGCCGACTTGTTTTTGTACTCGTACATGTATGAAGCAGAATTCATTCAGAACCTTCTTAAAGACAAAAAGAAAAAGCACCTTGAAAAATTCTTTAATTTTAGATATATTGATGATGTCCTACCACTGAATAACCCATATTTCAGTCAGTACTTGCATCTCATATATCCCAGTGAACTTGAAATAAGGATACTACTGATACAAAAAGGACTGCTTCATACCTTGATCTTTTCCCCAGTATTGACACAGATGGACGACTTCACACTAAAATCTATGACAAACGGGATGATTTCAACTTCCCAATAATCAATTTCCCATTTGTCTGCAGTAACATACCCTCTGCTCCGTCGTATGGTGTTTACATATCTCAGTTGATACGTTATGCTCGTGCATGTTCACACTATACGGACTTCATATACAGGAGTTTGCTCCTTACGCAGAAACTGCTCTAACAGAGTTATGAGGCAGGAGGAAAGATTAAAAATTACACTCCGTAAATTTTATGGACACCATCACGAATTGGTTGATCTATACGATGTGTCTGTGTATAAACTAACTAATGACATTTTTAGCACGTCTTAGGCAGCAACCATTTGATTTTCTGGGGGGAGGGGGCTATGGATTTTTTTGGGAAAAAAAGTTTGTTTCCAGTTTTTGGAGAAAAAAATAATTTGTTTTTGACCCTGAGAAAAAAAATTTGTTTGTTTCACCCTCAGCTGCCACTATATGTAATGCTAAAATTGAAAGAAAAAAATTGTTTTCGACTTGTCGCAAAAAAAATAGATTGATTTTCGCCAAAGGCGAAAAAAAAAGTTTGTCCGGAAAAAAAATCCATAGCCCCCCCCCCAGAAAATCAAATGGTTGCTGCCTTAGATTGTGGTTTAAGGTATCGGGTCCGTTCGCGCCCAATACACGTTCGCACCCTACACGTTCGCACCCCACACGTTCGCCCCCAAGGTCCGTTCGCACCCTACACGTTCGCATCCTTTTTTTAATTCAAAAACCTGATAAATTTTTAGATGTTTTGTAGATGTTTATATCAAAATATATTTATTTTCTTAAATAAAAATTCGGGAATTTTTAAATGAAATATTGTTTTAAATTGATTTGATGATTAATTATTAAATGTTAATTATGTATGTTTACAGCCTAATTTGGTCACGGTTATTGTTGAGTGTTTAAAAATCATGATTGTTGTCATGGTTGTTTTAACTTGCTTTGATGTAAATACTGTATGTATTTAGCTTGGTATGAGTAAAACTTTGAAGATTTTAAATAAAAGACATGAAAGATAATTGTTTTTAACAGCTTGGCTCCTTTGATCTCATGTGTATCAGAATCTCACTTTATTCATAAACAATGAAAAAAATATTTATAGCAACATACTATCCAAAACATGATTACGAATTATATTCAACACTTAAAAAAATTGTTGTCAGAATCTTACTTTATTTAGAAACAATGAAAAAATAATGTATATATAGATATATATAGAGCAATTATTATACACTTATTTACCTAAACATGATTAAGATTTATTCAACACATTAAAAAAAACGTTGTCAGAATCTCACTATATTTAGAAACAATGAAAAAAATATATTTATAGCGATACACTTACCATGCTTACCATTTAATCAACACCAAAATAACGTTGTCAGATTCGCACTTTGTTTACTAGAAACAATGAAAAAAAATATTTATAATACACTAACCAAAACATGATTAAAAATTATTCAACACAAAAATAAAATACTGGTCGTCAGAATCACACTTTATTTAAATACAATGGACAAAAAATGTTTATAGCAATACATTTACCATGACACACAAAAAAACCATATCAGAATCTCACTTTATTTAGAAACAATGAAAAAATATTTATTTATAGTAATACACTTACCAAAACTCGTTTACAAATTATTAAACACAACACCAATAAAAATTGGGCGCGAACGTGTAGCGTGCGAACGGACTTTGGGTGCACGTGTAGGGTGCGAAAGTGAAAGGGGGCGAACGTGATTGGGCGCGAACGGACCCGGATCCATGGTTTAACATCTATGTCGTCTGTCTGCTAAGTACTGAACGTGACCTATTCCCCAATATGACTGTTTTGCCGAGTGTGACTTTGCATTGCTATACGCCGTATCTCGGTTTTTATACCTCCAACATTCATGTATTTATTTATGATGTTTCTGTTGTGGTTTCGGTTGGATAATCATTGTTATGTCTTATCGTTTGTAGTCCAAATAATCATAAAATAGCCTTTCAATACCGTCATTATCATGATAATTGTTTGTTTGGACTAGTATTGCGAAAATAATTTTATGAATTTCAAGATTATATATTCGTTACAAAAATACGTCACTGTGTGTGATGTCCTGTACTGTCTGTCGTTAATGGAAGATGTTCGTTGTTATTCTGCGGTTTACATGTTGTATCGACTATTATATTATTTATGTGTGCGTTTCTTTGTGATGAGTGTTCTTGCGTGTGTTTGTGATGTATTTCTGTCACGTAGTGTTGTCATTTTAGCGATATTTTTTAACATTGCTATACAAGCGGGATGTTTTGCTAGCCACAAAACCAGGTTCAACCCACCATTTTTTCTTAAAATGTCCTGTACCAAGTCAGGAATATGGCAGTTGTTATCAAATAGTTCGTTTCTATGTATGTTGGCGTTTGTTTTTTTTGCACTTCAGTGTTTCTGTTGTTCCTTTGTTTTCCTCTTATAGTTGATGTATTTCCCTCGGTTTTAGTTTGTAACCCGGATTTGTTTTCTCTCAATCGATTTATGACTTTTGAACAGCGGTATACTACTGTTGCCTTTATTTGAAGAGCTGATTAAAACAAATAGGACAAAAAGTAAAAGCCAAATCGCACAAGGAATAAGAACAATGCATAAGGGCGATATTCCTTAATTTCAAATGATTTCCAAAATTTTATAACAGCAAATTTCAACAAAACAATATTTGCATTTTCAAGCCAGAACCGAACTCAATAAAAAAAATTAACCAAAGCAAATAAAAAGATGCTTGGGGAATATGAGGTAGTGTATTTCATATGCAGGGGTACTATTTTTTATTGTTTCCCAGGTTACGGCTGTTGAATGGATGGATTAGTGTTTAACGTCCAGTTGCAAATATAACAAGCATATCTGTACCAGATAATGCATGTTAATATGTAATATGAACATGATGAATATGAATCCTGCTTTGTATTAAACCGGCACGCTGAGCAGGTGCTAATTCAAATAGTAATAGTTCGCAGGAAGACATGTCAGCCTATCTGGACACATCATTAGGACTCAGAATCGACCAAGGTCCGAACCCTTGACCACCCTAGACTGGTACCCGGCCGTTATTTGAAAGTTTGACAATCCTTAAGATCGAATATTTTACGGAGGGAACCCACACTCGAGCAAAGCACGGTAGCATAGTTAACTGCAAACTGAGATTTTATTTTCTTATGATTGATGCTAAATAAACTCAAATACTAATCTCTTTGATTCACCGTAGGTTTTTTTAGTTGGAGCAACAAATGGAAAAATAGAGCACGATCAATTGTCCTTCAACAATTATCTTTGTACCAGCACAGGTTCGAATCCGTGACCCTTTGCACTGTTAGGCACCATTCTACAAACTGACATTAAGGAGTGCTCCACTACCATAGCTAATGGAGGGCTGTTTAATATCTATTGTTTCAAGGGAAGCACTGCTGCATAGTGGTCTATTTTATTTGACATTTTGTTTTAATAATTATCGGTTACCAACACATTGCTATTTCATTGTTTTACCTTTCACCCGAATGAAAAAAAATGTGTTATGTTACTGGCCGCCAAAATTTAAATTATTTTTTTCCGTCGGATAAGTTGCGTTCTCTGTCTGTTAATCTCCATTGTGACTAAACAACAACCGACCTAATAAAAAAAAGAGTAACTTCAGAACATGCTTATCGGTATTTTTCATAATACGCTGAAGAATATCATGACATATCATTAATTTTGTATAGTCGTTTACCAAGTATTTTATCTATCTGCCGAACCACATACAAAATGAATCAGTGTTCTGTAAATGAGTGCAACAACTTACAGCTGCAAAACATTTAAACGAAACACCACACATTTCTTTACATCCATTACATCAGTACATGCTATCAGATTCCTTAATAATTATAAATAAATCAATGAAATGTTTGCGCTATTGGGTACTTAGACCGTTTATAAATCAATGGTATAGTTTGTGCTATCGGACACTTTGGTTGTTAATAAATCAATGGTATAGTTTGTGCTATCAGGTACTTTGGTTGTTAATAAATCAATGGTATAATTTGTGCTATCAGGTACTTTGGTTGTTAATAAATCAATGGTATAGTTTGTGCTATCAGGTACTTTGGTTGTTGTTAATAAATAAATGGTATAGTTTGTGCAATCGGACAATTTGGTTGTTTATAAATCAATGGTATAGTTTGTGCTATCAGGCACTTATAAATCAATAGTATGTTTGTGCTTTCAGGTATTTTGGTCCTTAATAAGCAATATTATGTTTGTGCCATCAGGTACTTTGTTTGTTAATAAGTCAATAGTATGTTTGTGCTATCAGATACTTTGAATGTTAATAAATCAATTGTATGTTTGTATTATCAGGTATTTTGATCGTTTACAAATCAATGGTATGTTTGTGCTATCAGGTACTTTGGTTGTTAATACATTAAATGCCTGTTTTATGACAAATTAAACTTTGCAATTCGTTATTTTAGGAAACAGAAACTGGTTGCGTTTGCCTGGATGATATGCTATTAGATGAAGACAGTTGCTCAGATTTGTTAAAGTTTATTTATACTGGTGAACCTAGTGTGGTTACTATGGTCAACGCTGACATTCTACTCCATGTGGCCCACATGATGCAAATAAAGTCTCTCCATACGATATGCAAGCAGTTTCTAAGTGTAAATGCTGATAAGTCAAACTGTGTACATGTTTGGCAGATTGCACAGAATCATGGCGACACTGCAGATCTTGCCGAGATAGCACGATCTTTAATTCTTAAACATTTTGCCGAAATTGCAAACAGTGAAGCCAAACTTGACGAAATAGGTACAGTTGATAGTCTTATATCTATTTTGGAATCTGATAATATAAATGTTGTTGATAGAAGTGGTTTATTTTGTCAAGTGTCGTTTTCCTGGATAGTTGCGGATTTAGAAAACCGTATTCAACGTTTCCCAGAACTATGCGAGGCGATGATGCAAAATAGAGTGTCTGCGAAAGACATATACGAAGAGGCTGTCAAGATTGAAGAATTTTCGTCCAATCATGAGATATTGCGAATTTTAGAAGACTTGACATCGCGTCACAATTCTAATATGCAAGATGATGGTGTTTTTGCTACACCAGCAGACGACGTATTAGTCATTATTGGAGGCAGTGAAGGTGGAAATAACTGCAGTGTCATGGTGTTTAGTTTTCCACAAAAGATTTGGTTTTCTTTAAAGCCATTGCCATTTGACCCTGGTTATAATTTTGCCATATGTTCTAACGGCCTAGACATTTATGTATCTGGTGGTTCCGGTCCAGGACCGTATAAAGGAACTGGCGGGAAAACTGTCTTTTTAAAATTCGATGGCCAAGAGAATGAATGGATTCAGCTCCCACATTTACCTATGGAAAGACAGTATCACGCGATGTATGCCTTCGAAAATGTCTACGTATTTGGTGGCAAGGACGATCAGAGATGCTCTAATATTGTTTTGAGATTCAATACTCCCACTAATACATGGATATGCAGTAAAACTAAATTGTATGAACCGGTTAGATCACCAGCCCACACTTGTGTAGGAAAAAGAGTATATTTATTTGGCGGATTTCTGTCCGATAACACACTTTCCAATACAATTCAATGTTTTAACTGCGAATCAGAGCAAAGCTACAGAGTTTCGTATAAGTTACCAGATTTTGCACGACTAAATTCCAAAGCGGTCAACTACAAAGAGCAGATGATAGTTATTTGTAAGGATGGAACAGTTTTGAAATGTTCCGAAAAAGATAGCACACGACCAATATCAAAGATAACCAAGTTTGATAGGAAAGGATTTGGAGCGTGCTGTTTTGAGAACAAGATCTTGATTTGCGGCGGGGAGGTGTCGTTCAGTACACGAAAAGACATGATGCTGTATGATTTAAAATCCGAAATTGTTATACCAATGCAAGAAACACTACCAATTTCTGTATCCCACTTCTGTTTCACTAAGGCCATGGTGATGCGCGATTATCTCACAACTGAATGTGGGACGACTATGGCTACATTTTAACGATTATATGCTAAATGATATCTCCAAATAAAAGATACCCACTTCAGATGGCGTTTAAACAAACTGTCTTTGATTCAATGCCTTAATCTCAAACAGACACATTAGTTACTAGATGCAAAGACGAATACGCTGTTATATAACATCATCCCGTCGCCACCATCTGAAACCTTTTCCTTATTCCATTCATAAATTATACATATACACCGAACACCGTTAACTGTTATATTTATATGCATAAAAACTTTCAAAAATTCGCGCAAGTGGTACAAAATCGAACAGATAGTTATGAGCCATCTATACTTTATCTGAATTTTCATATAAGGAACAAGGTTTTGGTGATGGTTGTCATAATATATTGACTTAATGTGACTGAGAATAAAATTTCGGAATTCAGCTCTCTGGAGTAGGTATGTATTGGGAATTAAGTCATCTGTATTATCTCTTCTATTTATAAATATCATTTTACCAATGTTTTTTCAGTCGTAAACAGCTCATTAAAAAGTTTGTTATAAGGTTTAAGCGATAATGGCATCTATATCTGGAGCATTAGCCATTCCTTTGGTATGTTGGATCTGATGGCGTCCTTTTGAATTTGATTAAATTGTTCTATTCTTTTTTGATAGGTCCTTTTTTGGTCACATACTTGTTGAAATATTTAATAGTACTTCACTGTCTTCAAATATTTTGTTTTGAGCTTTACAGATGCAAATCCAGAAAAAAGCTTCGTACGATCCTACACAAAGTTATTTAATTTTATTGCCGTTCAGTGGTATGAATGCTCAGTACACAACGCAATAACGGACTCAAATTACGCCGAACTTTTCATTAATTATGGAGAATTTTTTTAGAAATGGGTTTTTTACTATATCTGTTTCATTTGTTACTCTTTCTTCACATTTGGCTGATTTCACTAGCATGAGCTGTAAAAAATGGTTCACAAAAAGGATGATAAGATACCAAAAATGCTTAAAACGTTTCAAAACCTTCAGTCGAAGAAAGACCATATGATGAACAAAAAGAAACAAATACGTTCAACGGTCCAAAAAACAGAACATAAAAAAGTAAAATCTAGCAGTATAAGCCCTGCTTATTGGTACTCCTTAAGGTGTAAGTATTCCTTTTTCCTCTATAGTGGTTGTGCCGTTCGCTTTGCTATTGACAAGTTAAAAACTATTCTGGTAAGTTGTATTAGGGTATTTTGTACATATCCGTGGTGATCTCGAATACAGATATACCATAAGGTCAAAGGTGGCATAAGAAAAAACAATCGAAGAAATGCCTTCAAACTTACTATTAAGAACACGAGGTTTATTAGCTTCCTGCTAAGCAGGAACGGTTCGAAAGAAATTCTGACAAGAAAAACACACCCTCTCTTGCCAAATTGGAGATGTATACTCCATTTGAATATATCTTATCATTTTAATCATCACTTTATACACAATTGATCAGAGCTATGCTATACCAAGCTAATATTTAGTTTGAAAAGTTGCATTTAAAGCAGATGGACGTGGACCGTCTAAAGAATTCCGAATTTTCAAAAATAGTTTCCAATGTCACTTCGAATAGCTCTATGTGCAGTCTTCTTGTAATATTTAGGAGCGCTTCTGATACAGGCAGAGTTACATACACACCAATTGAATTCCTAAATAGTTCACTACACACTTACAATGGAAATGTACAACGACTCAACCAACATCAGATCTCTATAAATGCTGACAGCCATTGAATTTTCTATTAATCAAAAACTTCAGAAATCTATGGATTACTATATCTTAAGTATTTTTTACACAATCTACCAAGCAAAGGAAACACCAATATGAAATGGCGATGATTAAGAACTGGACAAAAATATAAAGAAGGTCTACTGATAAAACAACACTTCTTAAACTCTGTATAGAAATAAGTATTTTTTATTGTGCAATCGTTTTGGTCATCCGTTACAGAAGTCGAAATATCTAGTATCAATGCAAAGCCATTTAGCAACTGGAACGTATTTTAAATGAAATCACTCCCGGCTTTTGGTGGGGTTCGTGTTGCTCAGTCTTTAGTTTTCTGTGTTGTGTTTTGTGTACTGTTGTTTGTCTTTTGGTCTTTTTTCCTTTTTTATTTGCCATGGCGTTGTCAGTTTATTTTCGACTTACGAGTTTGAATGTCCCTTTGGTATCTTTCGCCACGATATAATATCACTTAAAGTAAAATAGATCAATATTTAAAACTGGAATGAATCCTATTATTGAGGATGTAGTCAGGTGAAATTAAAAAAATCTAGAATTTAAAATTGATACTAGAAATCAGAAGAGCAATTAGTTAAGGAACCAAATAAGCTTAAAATATTGATAGGTTATGGAACTTTTTTTCGAGGTATTTATTTTTTTTTTTTAAATTGCGGGAAAAGTCTGACTTGGACTTTTACCTTATATCTAACTTGCATTATTTGGGTCTCAAATCGTAAGAAAAGAAATCTAGAATCTGCTTAAATTTTGGTAATGACCTTTTATGAGCTATTGAAGTCTTCTATGAAAAGAAAAGTGGGTGATATGGGGCAAAATATTTTACCCTGTATCGTAGGGAAAAAATCAAGGAGTCTGGCAAAAATTTCCTAAACCTGAACTGACTACATCCTTAAGTCTATCTTTATATACTAGTATGTGGATTATATAAAGAACATTCTATAATTCTAGAAAGAACTGATATGCTTTAAATCTTGAAAGTTCAACTTTGTTTCGAGTCTAGCACCTTATTATCGATGTAACAATGTTTGAATCAGTTCAATGTGTATGACTTTGGCAACAATACTGCCCATTTAATAATAATAATGATAATAATATCGCATGTTTTCATAAATATACACTTAGAGTAGAAATTATCTTACTAGAAAATATCTGAGAAATCGCAGGCCTGTGAATTAGATTTTAAAGTTATTTTCAAAGTTAACATTGTCAATGTTTACTCATTTGAAGTTTTTCTGTCAAGTTGAATTCTTTATTCAGTTTGGCGTGTGGAAATAATTTTATTAGTTTTAGACCTATTATTTATTCATTTAGAAAGTTGTGGTGTGTTTGAATACTAAATTCTTTGCAGGTTTTTAGACAAATCTTGCTTCATTCTGGTACGTTGTGGTGCTTTGTTGTTTGGATACCTTATTAGTTATTAGTTTAAGTCATATCTTTATTGATCGCGGGCCGAGATGGAGAACGGAAATATCGATATAAATCCCAATCGAATTGCTTGGAGGATATTAAAATATAAAAATAAAGAGATGTGGTATGATTGCCAATGAGACAACTATCCACCAAATTTCAAATGAAGTGGATTAAGCAATTATAGGCAACCGTACGGCCTTCAACAATGAGAAAAACCCATACCGTATAATCAGCTATAAACGGCCCCGACATGAAAAATATGAAACAATTCAATTGAGAAAACTAACGGCCTAATTTATAACAAAACAATTTACGAAAAATGAATATGACAGACATGAACCAACGACAACCACTGAATTACCGGCACCTATCCTAACTTGGGACAGGCACATAAAGAATGTGGCGGGGTTAAACATGTTATGTTTGTGAGTGCTCAACCCCCTTTCCTTTCCTAACATGGGACAGTGGTTTAACAGCACAATATAAGAACAAACTATAAAAATCAGTTGAAAAATGCTTAATGCATCAGATCGATACAAAGATTGACTTCAAACAAAAACACAGACAGGACGTGAACCATTTTTTTTAATAAAACCATTCCCCATATAAACCAAAAGTTTCCACTGAAAAGTGACTGAAGATACCAATATCAAATGCACTATGCATTCCAGCTTCAGAACACAGTCATATTGATTTATTCAACTTGGCAATTGGCGATGCGACATATACACGCACACCAACCAGGTCTCCATATTTTGTAATTAGTCATTAGAAACTAGTGGGATTTCCCCCAAACAGTCCCGAATCACCTACTATGCATATTGGATAGTACATGAATTAGGATATACGATTAGGTAAATTGTTTTATTGTTTATATCATGTAAAGTCTACATACTAGGTGAATATGTTTGTTGAAGTTGTGCATTATAGTAGTCAAGTCAAAACTATAAAACATGTTACACAGTATATCTTTCTTGTTCTATTTTAACGTCCCCAACCTTGCTTCTTATGTACGCATATTACTGATTGCCGAACAGTGAAAAGAAATATATTCTTATTTCATTTTAGGATATATTGTATGATCAATTATCACGTAACCCGATATATCCTACACTCGTAGGAATGTCTTTCAAATTCTATGAAGGGAGCACAACGCAGCTTGGGGAACGAAAACGCATTAACCCAGAGTTTGAATCGCTTTCACAGAGAACCAACTAAATTAGTGTTTCCCTAAGTTTCCTTCTTAAGTGATTTGACGTTTCCACTGGTCGACTCGAGCACCCCTGACGAGTCTTTACTAGACGAAACAGGCGGCTGTCGAACTAAATTATAAGCCTGATATCTTTGACAGTTTAAAAAATATCCTGGTGTTTCCCTTATATTCCCAGTGAACAATTGACGTATAAAATGTAAAGGGTGTTTCCCTTTCCTTGCCACCTTTGTAGCTGATAAATCAATAATAATAATAATAATAATAATAATAATAATAATAATAATAATTTTTTTTTTTATTTCATTTTAAAGATATAATTGTCTTTTAATTAAAAAGAATTAGTAGGAAATAATGGAATTTCCTAGATATCCCAATCGTTCTAATACATGGATACTGGTAAAGATATACGAGTAGGTAAACATTTCTGTTGCATGTACCATATTGCTTATACTAGTTGAATATGCTTTGCTGGTGTGAATGATACTGGCAATGTCTTTTATCAACCAACGTTAAACGGTTATGTTTTACTTTCAAAATTAAAGTACTCCACCATTCCGTAAATGCAAGGTTAATTTAAATTAGCTGACAGATTCTTATGTAAGGTTTTTCTCTCTACTGTCCTATTTAATTCTATGTCAGTTCTTATTGCATCTAATATTTATAATGATAATGATAATAATATTAATGATGTTTACTGAAGAAAATAATAGCATATCTTTTATAAATATGATAGGCTTTTAATTCAAACTTAGAAATGATCAATCAGTAGAAAATAGGGAATTTACCTAGACTGTCCTATTATCTAATGCATGGATAGGATTAAATATATGCAAATGGGTAAATATTTCTATTGTTTCAACCATTTTTTACATACTGTGAATGTCGTTTGCTGATGTAATGTATGATAGCGGTAATGTATCCTGTGAGGAAGCGTGAGATTTACATGATTTATACGTGCATGGGATTTATCTGTATACCCAATATCTAATTTTAAAATGTCCATCTACTGCTCGTATTGAAATAGGGTGTATACTGTACTTTCATTGGGGAAATGTACGTATACGCCTTTTCGACAAAGCATGCTGGGGATTTGAACCGGCACAGGTCTAGATTTTGAATCATGTTAAGAAAAGCAACTACCCCGGCTAGACATATATTATTACAAGATGGCATTCCCATTGATTAGTATGTCAATGCCCCTCATTATCGTAAATTATTTGACCGTCCAACCTTATTTGATTCGAGCGCCACTGACGAGCTCCGTGTAGACGAAACGCGGGTTTCGCGTATTGGATTTTAAGCTTAGTTCTTTTTTTAAACTGGTATTTCCCTTTTGTTCCCAGTACATTTAATTGCAATTTGTATAATGGTGTTTCTCTCTGCTTTTCTCCACTACAGTTTCTGTTTTACCTACTAATTATGATGATGATAATATTGATAAAATAATAAGACATTTTTGCAATTGCAATTATGTTACCTGTAGATAATATCATTTAATAAACGAATAACTCTATAAATATAAATGCAAACATTATCTATTTATAGAAATAAATAGTTACATAGGATTTTCCCTAGCCATTCTGGTTATCTGAATAAATGGTTCTTGCTGTAGGTAAATATTTCTATTGTATACACCGTTTTCCATGTGCTCAAATTTCGTTGATGTATTGCATGATAGTTGCCATGTCAATATTAAAACATGTTAAACATAATGTTGTATGTGCAATATAAGGTGTCCTAGCTATCATAATTTTCTTTTGATGTATGCAGATCATTTTCAGCCGATTGATTGTCATGCAACGGAAATTTTTAGTACCATATTCATTATAGATTATATTCCATAATCAATTACCTTGTATGTCTTGAGAGCGATGGGAATACGTTAGATATATTCTCAGCAAAAAACAAACATACTTTTATTGTTATAAAAAAAAAGAGCTATGATTGTCAATGAAATAACTATCCATCAGAGCCGACACGATGTGGAATTAAGCAACTAAAGTCACCGTAGGCCTTCAACAATGAGCAAGAACATCAACCAAAGTGTATAATCGGCTATAAAAGGCCGCGACATGACACAGTGTGAAACAAATTTTAAAATAATACCAACGGCTTGATTTATAATTATGATAATATAATAATGCAATGAACGGATAAAAAATATATGACAGACAGCAACAAGTCAACCAATGAAGTACAGGCCCCTGGCTGAAATATAATGAGGCGTTATTAGATATGTCCGTAAGCGCTTAAGCTTATCTCTAACCAGCTAACCTTGGGCAATAGTATAACAGCACGACATACAAGAACAAACTGTAAAAATTATTTGGAAATGGCTTGATTCATATGATAGAGACACAAATAAAAAAAAAAACATTTAACATAAAGACAAAAGACACAAATTGCCGATCAAAGAGTATATATATAGTCACAGTTACTACAAAGCTATTTCAAGGCCAACCAGAAGGCCAATAACAACTAATAAATAAATCATGTTATCCAAGACTAAAGTATCAATCAGTATACCTCAAACAGATTTAATGTAAAGACGCCATAAACCGTCTAAGAAAAAGAGGACCTTTTTCAAATCCCATAATATAACCAAGGACGCGGGATCTAGGACCATTAGTTTTCTCAGCTGTTTAGCAATACATATTCATTTATGTTTTAATTATCAAAAACAAAATCATTTCAATATAAGTACCGATTAAAACAATATTCAAAGATCTTACTTGTAAACCGTGAAAATTATGATCTGATATCCCGTTTGTAATACGAGTTATATCGATAAATTCAAACTACCAAACTAAATCGTTATATCGATTAAAGAATTAAGTAAAAGTTTTAAGTAAGAAGATACCAAAAGCGCAATCAAAATTATAATGTAGAGACCAACATGCTATATCATGGTAAAAAAAGAAATTACGAAGAGGCAAACAACAGTCTTCGAAGTACAACACAAAAAAACTAAGCAACTTTAAACCCCGCCCCCTTTCCAAAAAAACCCAACTGAACCAACGAGAATAATCGCATGTGCTCTGGACGGGTCAGCAGATCCTTTATTTCCGATTAATGCCAGCTAGACAAGTCATTGTTAAATCATCTGATTAAGGTCAAATAATCAAACATGATACAAAGAATAAATACCAGTGCTTGCACATTTTTTTTTTTATCAAACTCAATTGCCAAATTTGTTGAGAATGACAAGTTTTGTGTCAAATGTACTTACTATTCATAATCGACGTTACACAGGAATATTATGCGATAGGATAAAATTCTACGATTATATTATTGTTATAACGGAAAAGTCTTATACAATCTCATAACTAAACATTACCATGCACTACCATTCTATAGCTTGTCGAACGAAATGCGCATCTCTTTTAGTACAATTCGTACCGCTCATGTCATCACAAAGAGAGAATCAGTGTGTCATGACACTTTAGTAAGACCTCTGTTTGACTTTGGCACATATCTAACTGCACTCAGAATATGTTGCTGTAGATTATAGAGTACGTGATAATCGATTTAAGTTGATAAACCTCAGTGAAATGCCTATAAAGGTGTTGCCGTTATGACAATCCTCTTAATGATATATTCACAGACATATTATTAAGCCCACAATTTATAAATGTTTAGCTTTAGAAATATACAAACATGAAGTACCGATGCGAGAAATCCAAAACGAATTTCTGTACGACAAACGTAATGATGTCAGCTTTTTAATTGTCAACTTCCCATTTCTCAGCAGTAACATACCCTCTGCTCCGATTTTAGCGTTTATATATTTTAGGTAATAGTTACGATCATATATTATATTTCCATTTACATTCTTACATCACAATGCCGTCGTATTTCTGAATTCATGGCGAAAAACATACATCGTTTGTGTCAAAATGGTCTCTAACAACAAACAATCATCATTAAAGTATCCGATAATGTAATAAAAGTTACTGGGTTTTTTTTCTCTTAAAGTTTTAAGGCGTCCGAAGCATTTGCCATCAAATTCCAGATGACGTTAAGATGCCGTAGTCTTGTTTCTAAAGGCGCAAACTTTGTTTATAAATCTGTGATGTGAGGTTTTTTTCCCCCATTTTTCGAGTATCAGTCAGAAAAAAAGTTCTTATGTCATGTTTCTGAAATTAACAGAAACGCAGATATATCTGAGATCTGATTTAATTTTTAAACAATTATCACAATCTATAATGTATATTACAGAAATGCATCCAAATATGCGTTTAGAAAAGTAATTCGCTGATGAAACGTTTGTTCGGCAGGCATGCAGACAAAGCACTTAAAACTTAGCACAATACTTGGACTGACCGAAACAAAACAGATACAAAAACAACAAACTTATTGCATAGACTAAGATCCCCCAAAAAGAAAGAAGAAAAATTAATGGGCAAAATAAAAGAAAAAGATATATAATATTTAAAACAAGCAACACAAACAGAAATGAGGAAAAAATACAAATATCTTTCAAAATACCGTGCAACTAATGTTAAAAACTATTTTAATGTTTGTAGATATGATTTGTTTTGGAATGGGTCGGTTGCTTTTGATTGCATTGTTACTTATATTAGGGAAAGGATACGGAACTAAAAGTAAGTTTCTAAATGCACATCTTTTGCTGACATTGTCTGTAAACAATATTTTACATGTTCCACAATTCAAACAACATAAATCAATGAATTGAAGAAAGCAACAATTCAATATCACACACATTGAGAACTCGCTCGTATATCTATTTACAATTATAAAGTTAACATATTTGTGTTGATAAATATTTCTTGAAAACATGCTTTTGCGTAGATTATCAATTCTGGAACAAATGTTCATTTTCACGAAGTTTCCCGAAAAGCTCTTTGAACTCATCTCTATAGTTTGCCTGTATGGCCAAATTTGTAAGTGGCAATCACAATGTAGCATATGTCTTCGTAATTAACATTTTTTCAAAAATATCTTCATCTGAAACATCCTCAAGGAAAATAACTTAAAAAGTTATGTAAAAAAGCAGCGGGTATAAGTATACTTCGAAAAATTATATGCATGAACATTTATTTAGAAGATCGTATTATTTTTATGTGTTCTCTAATTTAAGGTTTATTAAATATTTTTGCTTTTACAGTTACTTGGCAATTATTAACCGAACCAATCTATTTTGGATTAGATGTTGTGATGTCATGCTATAGACCATACTTCAGTGGGGAAATGTATTTTGCGTGGTTAAATAAAGACGGAAAATATATTGCTGTAGGAAATACATCTTTAATAAACGATACAAAATACGAAGTAAAAATATTGTATACAAAAACGGGCATAAATTACACATTGACCATCAAATCATTTGACAGTGATGATGTTAATACAACTTACAGATGTAACATTGGTTTTGAGAGTTATTTGGCTAACCTGATAACAATGAATACTTCTTTCCTATGTAAGTGTTGTAGTACTAACAATCAACTTTGAAGGTCTTTACGAATTTTATTGTTTGAACATTTTGCCCATGGCCGCGGCACTTCTCTATATGGGACGACCATTGGATATAATGGGGGAGGAATTTTTTTTTTTTTTGTGTTGTAGAATACCCATTTTCATTATGTCTTATGCAATATAAAAATAAGAAGATGTGGTATGATTGCCAATGAGACAACTCTCCACCAGAGACCAAAATGACATAGAAGTGAACAACTATAGGTCACCCGCGGTACGGCTTTCAACAATGAGCAAAAATTAACCATACTGCATAGTCAGCTATAAAAAGGTTCCAAAATGAATAACGTAAAACTAACGGCCTGATTTAAGGCTTTTTATTTTCAGCTCTTACCAGACCAGGATATTCGTTTCAAAATCATCCTGCCCCTCCCCAAGAAAATCAAATGGTCGTCCCCTTATGAGTAAAATGATTTTTTGATCTACAATTTTAATTCAGGATAATTTTTAAACACGTGTTTCGGGGATAACATTAGGTAAATTTGAGATCAAAAAGTTTGGAAAGCAAAATTATATAACAAAGTTGTAACGTCACAGGATATATATCAAGAACATATAAAAATGTTTATTATGATGGGAATGTACAAAATCGTGTAGTTTGGAGGGTTGAGATCAAAAGAAATGATATATCACCACCACATTGCATGAACTTGTCTCAAACCAAGAACTGAGCCAATAGTTGTGTTTAACTTAATGTCTAAGAAGTTTGTCCTTTTAGGAATTTTGTGTCACCGACGGACCTTTCATAGTCTCTTTAATTACTTCCCAACTAAGAATGACTTAAATGTCGTTCGATATACGGTATCGTCACCTACAATTGTCTTCTCTAGAACATTTGACTGTTTTGATATGTGTATTCTGTTTTCCATTTTTTATACTACATATGGACATAAAGTACAATAAATCTCAATAAGCCTGACTTTTGCCCATTGTTGAAGGCCGTATGGTGACCTATAGTTGCTAACGTGTACGTCGTTTGTTCTTTGGTGGATAGTTGTCTAATTGGCAATCATATCATATCTCCTTATTTTGTATACAAAAAAACATTTGAACAGTATTTAAACTTCCATTAATTCTTTTTACTAGATCCGCCAAAATCTGAAGATTTGATATTAGTTGACAGAACTGAAAGCAATCAGATTATACAAGTTTTAATATGGAAGGCGTATCCAAAACCGGCATGTCATTTTTTCATTGGAGTAAGTTAATGATATTTACTTAAAATTAATACAAATTTTCTTGTGTTGCTATTGAAATGTCCTACAAATAAACACCTCTAAAAGAATATGATAACACAGATGAAATGCATAATTAAATTGACACAGTTATAAGTAAACTAATTAACCATACAAAGGTTGTTGTCAGTGTTAAAAATGCATATATACATTTTATATAAGGCAATCCCCAAATGACCTCACATTAGGAGGGAAACACATATAAGATAATTGCAATTAATGAATGGCTATTATTTATTTTGAATTTATTGAACCATAAAATTAATTTTTGACTCTTCACATTGAATAATCCGCAAAGCGGATTATGTTAAATGTGAAGAGTCAAAAATTAATTTTATGGTTCAATAAATTCAAAATAAATTACTGCCATTCATTATAAATAAATTTCTATCAAAAATAAGGCTCAAAGAACTTTTTATATTATTTATATTAACAATAACAACGTACACACATGTTGGCGTATGAATACACAACGTCAGAGTGGGCGTGTCGCCATAAAAATTGACAATTAACATTGAAAATAAAAGTAATACTTTTAACCAATCAGAAGACAGTAAATACACCAAATTTATTTATATTGACGTGTTCGTTTGATTTAGTTTTATTACATTGAAATGAACAAATTAATAAAAAAGTATTAGATCTATTAGACCGTGACATTTTATATCTTACAATTACGTGTCAAGATAAAGAATAATTAGAATGGTGCTTTTATCAAATCACCCAACTGATCAGTAAAGAACACATTAAGAACACATTCAAAATAAGGAAATCATAACCAGTGCAAATTGAATTCTCATATATTACTATTCACCAAAAACACAACTAGTTAAATGAAGATTACATAAGAACCGTTCATATAGAATGTAAAGGAAAATGTATATAAACTATAATAAAAATCTTATTGTTAGCATATTTATGAAAGTACATGCTTTTTGTTTGGTTTTCTAGAATTCAAGGATAGAAGGAAATAATAACTCCACTTATGAGAGAGTATCTGTATTCTACAAAGTGACTTTTCGTTTCTCCTTTGAAACTATTAGTAAATATTGTGACGAGGTTCTTCTGGTCACATGTTTTGTTGGTACGACTGCATTTAATTATACTCGTATAATACCAATTGACTTAAAAGGTATGTTTTCAATTAGATGAAGCTGTTCAACAATTTTTGTTATTTCTTTATGTATTTTTTCTATATAATTATATTATTTATGAAATAGTGTACATTTTATTTCTAACTTCTGTAAAAATTATTGTTTTTAGGATCGTCAAACAGGCAGAGATCTGTTGACTGCCTTCTAAAATTTACTCGGTTGCGAACTTTCAAAGCAGTGAATTAGCTATTAACATCGTGCCAACAAATTCTGTTTCCATCTTGAAACAAAAGGTAAAAAAAATATCATTTGTTTTTGGACAACAGCTGTGGTGTTTTACCATAAACTCCAAACTATTGGCCCGTCACAGACACACTTTCGGTTTCCGGATGATTATCCAAGTACAGCTTGGCTAAATCTTTTTACATTTGAAAAAAAAATTGTCATGTACCATAACCTTTAAGTAATGTTTTATTTTGGCGTATTTTATAGTTACCGTTCAAGAGTTATGTCCCTATACATCTGTATAAATAAAATAATACTTGACAGAATCTTTTTAGATTTTGATACAATGTCATGAGCCTTAAGGCACAGGTCTAGTTCAATTTCGACAGTTTTGGTCCTATCATTCAAGACTTATGTCCTTCAACTATAAAAAATGGGATTTATTGAGTTTCCAGATAATGATTACAATACAGCATAGAGATTTTTACACAATGTAACAAACCATAAAATATTGATGAAGTTTTTTTAACGGTTTTAGCTGATTAATAGCTAACCCCCTTAGTTTAAAAAAAATGTTTCTGGATGAAAGAAAATTTTCCACTGCTCAATTTTTTTTTTTAATATAAAAAGTATCTTGGACAATAATGTGCAGGTAAAAGTTCGATTTTGACACTGAACATTTATCGTTCAAGACTTATACTGCGGGCGGGGGTATCGGTGACCACTAGATCACATAATCCTAGTTATTATTATATTTCGTTAAAAAGTTGATAGAATTATATGTTATATCCAGTTATAAGGAATACACGACAAGAGATGGTAAATACAGGCAAAAATAATGATGGGTGATAAGATTATAACAATTTTAAAACATTACAAATATTGCTTGTTTTTATAGAAACGGAATAATAGGTAACATTTTGAAACATTGCAAAGGATTTCATTTGCAAACTCCACAACGATATAGTATTCTATGTGTGATAAACAATAAAGCTGTTTTATTTTCAAAATGTTACAGTAACATGATTTTACTAAAATAGTTGCAATGTTTTTATTGATTTTATCAGAAACGGGACAGCCAAATGGATTGGTGCACTTATTAATTTTGATACCGGTAGTCATTGTTACCATGCTTGTGATATGTCTTTTTGCTTGTAGTAGGAAAGGTAAGTTTTTCTTTTGTATTGGCTTGATATAGGTAAAGTTAAAGAACAACATCAAATGGAAAAGAAACCGGATATTGTGATATTCGTAACAACTTCAAAAAGAAAAAAGTTTGAATCATATTCACTGTTATATACAAACTGAAACATTGTCATAAGAAAAACAGCCAAAATTTTCCTCTATCAGATAAGTCAAGAAAGGTATATTTGTATCCAGATATTTACAATGCAGTATCACGTGGATACGGTTAAACAGTCAAAAGTTACGATTAGTGTTTAAACATTTGCGTTTAAAATTTTCATTTACGAAAATATCAAACATTATCAGTAAATAGTTCTACTTCTTAAGCATCCGATACGCATTTTGCCAAAATATTTTAGAATTTAAAACGTTAAAAATTCTGAAATATGCTGAAATAGATAAAAGACATCAGGACTAAAAGTCCACGTTTGATGCACCATATGAACATTTTGACAACTGTGAATGTTACAAATCCCTCACAAGAAGCAAAATAAGGAATGTCAGTAGTTGTAATAACTCTTCTTGTAACCAATAGCACGGATTTAAAACTACGTAAATTCCATTATTGTAAATCAATTTTACCTGATCGGCTGTGCACACATTTGTTCATCAATGTATATATCCGAATATAATAAATAACTTATAACAAAAATAGTACATAGTTTAAAATCAAAACCTGAAGTTATATAAACTTTATACGTTTTCTTTTTAGGTTTACTCTGTTGGAAAGTAAACGAAAAAAATTCTAAAAAATATCCACAGTTGCAGTTGCAAGAAATTCGGACTTCTGAAAATGAAGATGCTGGTCCAAGTGAAAATCTTCTAGATGTTTCCACGAACAAGCACCCTGATGATAAATACAAGGAATAATATGTTTTACTTTTTTGTTATTGTAAATCTATCTTTTTCTATTATGTGTTTTTGCTTCACATCATGATTAGATGCTATCAGTTTCAATCGATAATCACGCCATCTTGAAATTATAACTTAACAATTATCGGTTCTGATTGGTTGCATTATGATGTGGACACCGTTCATGGATACGAGGCGGGCAAAAGTGAGAGAAAGAGAGCATGCTAGTGAAATATGATATAGATGATATAAATAATTATTCTCTTTACAAACATCAAGCTGGAATACCCATGTGATTCCGAACATTCTGCATCCTTAAGGGTCTAAAAAAGACGAAACCGTTTGTAAATTCAATTTTTACTGCTCTTATATTATATGTGTGCGTATGTCTACATTGACATGCGGTGGAAAAGAGAGAGAGAAAGAGAGCATGCTAGTGATATATAATATAGATTATATATATATAATTATTATCTTTACAAACATCATGCCGGAATACCCATGTGATTTCAACCACTATGTGTCTTTAAGGGACTGAAAAAGAAGAAATCGTTTGTAAATTCATTTTTTAATGCTCCAATTGATATTTACTGAACTACGTTTCCAACAACCATATAAGAATTAAGTATATAACATTCCTCAAGACCCGAGCAACATTTTTTGCAGTTGTTGACGTAATTTCTGATACTGCAAAGCGCTCCTTTCCTTTTTAGAAAAGTTAAACTTGTGATTTTTTCCTATTTTTTACATTTATATTTTATATAAATAAGTGGGCATTATTATATTTATTGTATTCATTTAATTTGTCATTTATTTTGTTAATTAAAATTTGTGTGTCGTTCAGAATTTTACTCTTTATGCATTTTATAACCTATCTGCGCTATAACAGTTGTGAAGATGCAGCTGAAGGTTACGATAGATTAAGGGTTATCGCTAAATATGCATCTACCAGAATTTCGATATGTACATGCTTAATTTGTATTTATTAGTCAAAAATCATAAAACACAAATCACATGTACAATAAGTTAAAATCTTCTCTTAAATTTTATATATGCAATATATATGTCTATGGTGCTAATAATATACATGTACAACATTCAAAAGCACCAATCCATTGAGGACCTAAATAGAACAGCCAAGATTGCCCAAAATAAGTTTTGCTTGCAATTGTTACAACCTCAAATTATTATATATTTTTTTAATTGATCGTCTAACAATTTTAACAAAAGCATACCTATACCGACGTACTGGGTGCAACAATTATCAAAGATGAAAACACAAAAATAAACGAAAACAACATTTTGAAAGGCTCCTCATTAGGGACAGACTGTGTCGTTACTATATGGTAAACATAAGGTTGTCCCTTAATAGCTCATCTAGACCTTTAGGACCATGAGCTCATGACATCCGTCGTCGTCCGTCGTAAACCTTTTCAAAAAATCTTCACCTCGGAAACAACAAAGCCAGATGTTTTTGAAACTTACCAATAATGATGTATGGCATATGCTCTATAAATATCTACAATTTGTTTGGATTTGTTGAACACTATATCAGCAACAGAGAAAAATAGACTTATATAAAATTGGCTTATTTCTTACCAAAAAAACCCTCAAGTAGTCAGAGCAAAACTGACAAGACTAACATTATCAATAGATCAAGATCTAATCTCAAATTTTCAGAAAAAGTAGATAACCAATACTGAACTTTATACTTTTTGCAAATTTTGCAGTTTTTTTGGCTATTGTCTTGGAAATTATTATAGCCATAGAGAAACTTTTAATAACAACAAAGACAATCAAGACAAGATCTATAGATACTTCAACATGATTGAAATAGTCTATTGGCTCTTATATAAGATTTATTGGTTTTAAACATCGATGTTTACTCATTTTTACGTTTTGGGCTATAAACTTGAAAACCACAATATATATAAGGAAACTTAAAACAGCAAAATGATCAGCTAGACAAGATCTACAAATAAATCGAGACATATAGAAGTTACTGCACTGCAATGATGATTTTTATAATCAATACATTAAAACTGTCAAAATAAGCAAATAGGTCAAAAAAGCTGAAATTGTCAATCCCGTTCTTAATGAGCTGATATCTCTACGTACCAGATAGGTGAACATACTTGAGTGGATTTGGATCAAACTTGGTCACACAATTACTTAGTGTATGAAAGACGTTTGCCCCTCTTGCTTATGATTTTAATGTTGCATAATTTACCAGGTGAGCTATCCAGGCTTCTTCTAGATGTTACGTGTGACTTGATGCTTTAGTGAAGTTAAGTTTCTATCTCGATTCTATTAGGTTTACAACGGGATATTTTAAAACTATTGTTCAAATGCTTTCATCCGGCTTTCAACAATGTTTTTTTTTTAACTAAATGTTTCATGCAATGGGAATTTCCGTTTATGGTTCTAGGGGAAAGAGAATCAATTGAAAATGAAGATCAATATTAAATGAATTATTATTTCCTGTTAGTTTTGAATTTCTATCATATTTACATTTTATTCTTGGAAAGAGGAAGTTAAAATTATTCCTGAATATAGAGTAAGTGATAATGTATTATCATTTAACTTCCCTTATGTTTTGACAATTTACAATAAGCATTCCTTAAACTAGTTACATGTTCATCAAATTACCCAGGTTGTACTTTTTTTTGTTCAAAAAGCTTGATTTATGAAACAAACCAAGAGGTTCTGGTTTCCAGATCTTAAAAATTTTCCGTTTTTTAAGAATATCTATCTGATTGGTTAGAAATGTCCATTCAACGTGATGTTTTGAGTCAACGTTTTGTTCCTTTTATATTCATGCATGAAACATTCGGGTATATCAACAAACAAAAATAAAAGGATACGAAAACCTTATACAGCCCTTTGTATTATTCTAGATTTATGAGGCAGATTTTTCTGAATTATCAAAATGCATTTTCAAATTTGAGTCGCGTCAGTCTTGAATCTCATCTGCATTTTCGATCAGGGGTTCTCCTTTCGGCGAAGTAGCTTTATATGTGTTAAGTAAATATGAAATCGAGTAAAGCAATATGTTTAAACAAAGGTTACATATGCAGTTGAATGACTTAAAATGTTGGGAGTTTTTCATATATGATTATCGGTAACCATGATTAAAATTTTGCATAAATTACTTGCTGCTGCTCTCTTCGAAAACGATTGATTATACTAGTAATCATGTTTGTGTACACCTCTTTACCGGATATCGGTACGGCAGATACAACAGGATACTACATACCCAATTGCTATTACAGCAGATTTTGGTCTGCCTTTCCGATTGCCATTGCAATACAATTTAGTTTGCAATTTTGATCAGTGTTACCTATTGCATCTGCCGTAGCGATAGCCGGTAATAGTTTGTGTAGTGGATCCACCTTATTATAATTTTATAAAAGCTTTATTTTACAAAAAGTTATACGATTTACGACCAGTCGTATTTTCTTCACCAACTATTAAAAATTATACCAATGGTTATAAAAGGCACGAAACTAGGACACGTTTGGTGAAAAGCAGGTTGCATATGGGTGTATAAAATGTCATCTGATGAAAGAGAAATTAAACTACGAGTATCTTCAAATACTGCCAAAGAAGTCAAATGGTTGTCCCACTATTTTGTTATTTGTGAAACAAAAAGCTTAGTTGTGGTGTGATGTTTTGATTTTTAAAAGTCTAACTTCGTCCAATTGTATTCTTTAAAATGTTTTTATTGCTTTTGTTTTCTCTAAGTTGAATGGATTTGTTGGGAATACCATGATGTGTCATCGTGGAACCATTCTAATGATACTGATCAGCGTAACCATATTACGATCTGAAGGTAAATTCAAAACCACGTTATTTGTATTACCTACTAATCCTAACATATTGTTGAGTGTTTTGTAGATGAAACGCGCGTCTGGCGTACAAATTTAAAGCCTGGTATCTATGATGAGTTTATATACAACCACTGGTTCAATACCACTGCTGGTGGAGGTTTATCCCGAGGGTATTACCAGCCCAGTAGTCACTTCAGTGCTAACATGAATTATATGATATTATGATATGGTCATAATCATGAATTAGCTGTTTACAAAACTTTGAATTATTCGATGTACTAAGGATTTTCTACACCAGGAAAAGATTACCTTAGTTGTATTTGGCAAAATACTGCGTAATTTTGGGTCTCAATGCTCTTCAACTTCGTACTTTAATTCGCCTTTTTAACTTTATTTGTTTCGAGCGTCACTGATTAGTATATTTTAGACGAAACGCGCGTCTGGCGTACACAATTTTAAGCCTGGTATCTATGATGAGTTTATTTAGATATCTTAATATAAGAATAAACAATGAAAGATACAAGTGATCGTAAGATTAAAGCAAATTTATTTTCAAATTTTCATAAATCTTAACCGATAATAAGCATGTGAAAACAATTTGCATTTTAACAAAAAATAAAATATAAGAATATATCTCTATGATGCTTTCCAAAAATAAAAAGTTAAAATTGGATCACCATACTTTAATATTTCTACTATATGAAAAGATGAATTTATAGTATATTATAAGTCACTGTGTAGGGCGTTAAACACACATACTGCTATCAAAGTACATTCTTTCGTAGAACTAGATTATCCCCATATAAAGTAAGTTTGTTTTAATTTTCAATAATTCAACATATTTCAGAATGTTTTGAAAAGTAATTGCCATAAGATGAAATTTCATCAAATTCTTAATTTCAATTAAATAATTTATGAGATTTCATGTCTTCATCAAATTTGCTAAATTGCTATACTTAATTGTTGTACTACAATTTTCAAATAAACATGACATCTTGTAGGCTAGATGTGATGTTGTAAAACCTTATTTGGATATTAATTTTGATAATAGATAACAGAATCAAAAGTCTTATTTGATTTACATTTAGGAGATGCAAGTGATATAATCTATGTCAAGGTCAACTCATCAGTCCTTTTCACGTGTCCGCTTTCGTCGGACACAGGAGCAATAATATGGCGTGGACCACCAGATTTGATGTTGTATGGAATAAATGATAAAGTAAATGACAAGCTTCAACAAGATGATCGCATAAAAATTGTAAAAGAAAAGAAGACAAACCAATACAATTTGCAGTTTGAAAACTTTTTTGAAAGCGACCAAGGTCTGTTCAAATGTGACACCATTAGGAATGAGACGACAACGGAGCATGCATTCATTATCAAGTTAGCTGGTAATGTATTTTTATAACAAATTATTACTCAACAAAATTCAAAAACTATCTTGTTTTATATTTTCACAAAATTATGACATTTTAATACATACTTACAACAATTGTGAGAAAACAGTTTATGAATGGTCATCGAAGTGACTACACCTGCAAGCCCGACCTCCCCGTAAGTCGTCATTTGAGATCACCTGGGCACGCCCAAGCTGATCTCAAAAACCTTACAATCACAATCATAGACCACAACGAGGGTTGGTCAAGGGCCGAAAGACTTGCTCGGGAAAGGTTTTGGATAAGAAAGCTAAGGACAGTTTCCCAGAGGGCATAAATGAAAAACATAGAATGAGTCACTCATTTTCCTACCATCACTCATTTTCCTGACATCATTTGTTTCCAGTTACTCCGGCTTCCTTACTTGACTCTTACAGTTTTAAGGATTCTTTTGGAATTTTACTAGTTTAAATACCAGGGTTCTTTTCATTTGGGAGGGATGTACAAGTACGCATCCTCGTACAAATATTTAACCTTAGCCAAATTTTACTATTATATTTTCTTATCAATATAAAACTGCTATTTATTTGGGATGATAAATACGCAGCCTCTGTTTGACATATTTTACCAGCTTATATCGATCAGTGCTGTTTTTGGGAATGAATTTACACACAGTTGTTGTAACATCTTAACTGACGTCACTTTGGAATTTTAGAGTTGTGCCAGTTTATATCTCTAATTACTATTTTCATTTTAGGCATGTCTTTGAGTCGTTTTGGAAATTTTAAAATTTATTAGCGTTTCTACATATGATGTTCGGGTAAAACTGTTTCACTTTTTTATTGTACAGAAATCAAGATTGCTTTAGTTTAATAATCAGAATAGTTTGATCTGATTCATTTTACATCGTGCTCATACTGATGAAGGATATCTGTTATCCGAAATATTTATAGTTACATTTGTTCGTTTGTTGTCATTTTTTGGTGATGTTGTACCCTTTTAGACTGGTTATATATATATATATATATATATATATATATTGCCCATGCCACGCCTTTATTTAGAACTCTTTTATGTAAACTTGAAACATCCAAAAACAAGAAGAACAATAGGAACTAAAATACAAAACTCAAAATCTATATATATATATATATATATTGATGTATATTAGGAATCATGTCTGCATTGCACTTATTCATTTAAAAAATGAACTATAAGGATGAGTGGAGCCATTTCCAACTGATTTTTAAAGTATGTTCTTGTGTTGGTCTGTTGCTCCACTGTTCCAGCTGGATTAAGGAAGGGTTAGCGCTAACAAACTTGTTTAATTCACTTCATTTGGTAGATACAAGAACAAATTGGTAATCATATCATTTCACCTTATTGGTATATAAGATTTCACCATTTCATTCAATGCTTTATATATAATAATGAGTAAAATCCAAACACATACATACAAAAAGTATAAAATTCGTTTTTATAGAAATGCCTTCAAGCATTATTTTAGGCACTTACGATAGTTTCGAAAGGATAACTGGGATTGAAGGAATGTCTATGGAGATAAATTGTTCCGTCATTGGAGGTTTACCAGAACCTACTTTGTCTTTGCTTTATGGAGATAAAGTGGTGAATGTAACAAATACAACAGTAGTTCAGTATATATTTATTCCTTCTAAAGGAGACCATATGAACAATTTCACTTGTATAGCAGACAACGGATTCTTCAAACTTCAAACAACAATGCCGTTTTTGATAGAAGGTTTGTTTTCATAACGATATTGCAACTTTATTCTTATATAATGATATATGTTATTTGCATATATTTGTAATAAAAAGTTACATGCAAACAATATCACTACATGGTTTTCTAGTATTGACTATTTAATGACAGAACTAGACTTACCAAACTTAAATGTAAGTGTTGGCCGTTTATGTACTATAGTTAAGAATAAATTATGTACAAGTTTTCATAATCATTGGAAAGAATTTAGAGAAAATACTGTTAAATCAGGTAGAGGAAACTCTTGACCTATTTTTCAATTAAACATTTTTGGTACAGAAAATATTTGCAATTAAAAGAATTTAAAGATAGACAAGCACTGTGCAAGATCAGAATAAGTGCACATCCCCTAAAAGTAGAGACAGATAGATATGCTAAAACCTATATAGATAGATCACAAAGATTATGTAAAAAATGCACCTTAGATAAAGTTGAAGACGAAGAACATTTTATATGTCAGTGTCCCCTTTATAACTTTTTAAGAAAAGAATTTTATGATTATATTTTAATAGGTTGTAAAAATTTTGAAAAGTTAAGCACAAGTGCCAAATTTAATTGGCTTTATATTCAAGAAAACCTAGAGGTATTGAAAAATATTGCTATTTATATTAATAAATGTTTGGAACTGATAAAACTATCAATATAGTATAGATATTGTTTTATTTAGGACGTTGAGAATATTTGCCTGTTAATAATAGATATATTGTTATGCCTTTTTTTATGTGTATGGCTCTGATCTGGCTGTGGTTTAACATCTAAGAATTGAAATTCATATTTATGGTTTATGTCAACATTATTGCAACAATTATACAAATCATTGTAATAAATTACTTTGCTCTTCATGGGCCCTTTAATTGGAATAAAAATATCTTATCTTATCTTATCTTATTTACCTTCTCAGGAGTTTACAGTTGAAGAAGGAAATTACAGTTTGAAAACATTTCTTGACATTCTTAAACTTAAAAATTGACACTCAATTAGCAAGGAACCATCCAAGATAGACTTCTTACATGTTATGTACTTTACAATCAATCAATAATTGAACATTACTTTCTGCCAAATTATTTAACAATTATCTTGATGTATTACGTGATCGTTAATATATTTGTATTGTTTCGAGATCTGAGTTTAATGATATAGTCGGGGTAGTTATGACAGTACTTTTTTCATAAATCTTTGCCAGATATAGTCTGTATTTGTTGATATTACCTTGCATCTCACGGTTGCGTTTTCTTACATAACCCTGGTGTGGTGACATTGCCATATATCCGTTAAAACCAAGGCAAGGGTCCGTCTTGAGGCTGCAGTGAGGTGTGATATTTTAACCGAGGTGAAGGTTGCACTGTCACTTTATGATGAAAAACATCAATAAAAGCATCATTCTGTTGCTTTATGTTATATTAAATTACGTGTATGAATTTTGTGTATGATGAATTAATACACAATGTTGATCCCTTATTATAATTGATTTAAGTTATATGTATATAAACAATCCTTAGTTAGTTTCCGAGGGTAACACCAGACCAGTAGCCAATAGATTTGTTACTAGAATGAAAATAAGGATACTGTGTTCTTTAAATTTGCTGTTACAAAATTTTGGAAATAAGTTTAAATTAAGGAACACATATCCCTCATGCCAAGCTCTGATTCCTTGTCCGGCTTTGGCAATACTTTTTGTCCTTGGTTTATTAGCTGTTCGTTTTTTGGAAGTTTTAGATATTCAAATGTTTTTGCCTCGAGCATCCCTGAAGAGACATTTATTGTCGAAATGCACATTTGGTGCAGTAAAATTGGTACCGGTAATGTTATAAGCAATCTTTTTAAACTATTCGGCACTTGACATTCCATGACAATGGACTGTATTACAACAACACTTACATCGTCATAGTCTAATTATGAGGTGCAAATTTAATGTAAATAATTTGAATCAATGCATCCTGTTTGTCGTTTACTCTTTTTTATCGCAGTTACTCCAACAGTCCATGTGTTTGCTGTACCGTCACCAAATATTACAGAAAACAACAGCGTGACGCTCCTGTGTTCTAATGACACAATAACTTATCCTACAGATCTGGTTTGGAAATTCAACCAACAAGTAATTGCAGGAGAAAGTCATGACCATTTATTTTTGTTAAAAGTGCAGAGACAGCAAGCGGGACTTTATACTTGTAAAGTTACAAACAGTGCAGGAACTGGTGAAAATAGCTTATACCTAGTTGTCAAATGTGAGTCTTTGAGACATTGTGGAAACTTTAATAACTATATAATCGTCATAAAACATGTTACTAGTTAAAATAAATATTTTCTATAATGTACATTTATTTAGATTGAGAAATCAATGGCTAATATTTTTTTAAATCAAATCAGTTATGAGACTGTATGTAGATGAGTATTAACTGGTATTATTTTGTCTCTTTTCTAATGGTCTGCGTAACTAACATAAATATGACTAAATTTTCTCGTTTTAATCAGATATGCCCACAGTAGCTGATAATTTCACATACTACAAGTATGAAGCAGAGCTTGGACAACCGACCAAAATAACGCTGATCATTGATAGTTTTCAAAAGCCAGAAATTGCATGGACTTTGTCTGCCGGTGGAAATTGGGATATTGGACAGTAAATACTGAAAATGATCATTTATATTCAGTTTCAACTACAATTCTTCCAGAGGAAGAAAGTCACTTAGGAAAATATGAAATGAGAATTAGAAATGAAGTTGGCAGTATCGATGTCGTAATTAATCTAGTTTGTAAGATTTTTATATTATTGCGAAACAAATAAAAATCGATTACTTAAAAATCTCTTAAGTCAACACGACTTACAATGCCTTCATTCAAGTAAACAGTATAAAGTTCTGAATCTCTGTAATTAAAAATGAATAAATTATGTGCTTTTAAAATTACCGTAGTTGAATGTTTAATAAAAACATTGGGTATACAATTCAAGCTTTATTGTGGCTTAAAGATATTGGATAAGTTCATAGAAAAAAGTATGCTTGTCTAAGACCATGATACGTTGAATGCTTAATTTGATTTCTTAAATTTCGAATTATTCTCATTGACGCTTTGTTTTAAAGTTGCAATTTTTACTAAGAAATTATACTACTGTGCCCTTTGGTATGTTTTACATTTTTGTAACTAATGCAATAATATATTATCAGCTCGAGTAGTCACTATGGTACCATATGAAGCAGTTTGCAATACGTCAGAAAGTGTGGAACTGACATGTGTTTACAAGGACATACATTTGCAAACAGGTTGGACAGTTTCATGGATTCATAAGCTAAAAAGCATTTTATTCGATCACCCTCCGCGACAATAAATAGCAATGTTTCCACAATGATAATAAATTTCTGCGATTACAAAGATACCGGAACGTACAGCTGCAAATGGATCTCAGGAGAGAAAATGTACCAGTCAACTGCAAAACTAACTGTTCATGGTAAGAGCATGAATGATACTATCTCGTACTGAAATCGTTCTTTTTCTCAAATGCGAGATTTTATGTTGTTTTTTTTTTCATTTTTTTTTTTTTTTTATCAAGGGATAATGAATTTTATACAAGCAGCGCATACTGTATGCATATTCACGACGATAAGTTGTCAGTGAGCTGCTTTGTATTCGACTGACGCCTTGAGTATGATATTTGAAGTGTTAGCCCGCACGGTTACAATTCAGTGTTAAAATAAGTGTCACCCTTTCGGTGATTGAAGAGGTCTGATGTATTGTCCAGTTTTTATGCTGTTATTCTTGTTAAACTTTTATGTATTATGTTATTCTGATCCAAACAGGCTTTGCTCATAATGTCGGTACGGTCATCCTTTGTTTTCACAGTTTGATTTGAGTGTTCCTGGTGATTTGAGTGTTCCTGGTGGTTTGAGTGTTCCTGGTGATTTGAGTGTTCCTGGTGATTTGAGTGTTCCTGGTGATTTGAGTGTTCCTGGTGATTTGAGTGTTCCTGGTGATTTGAGTGTTCCTGGTGGTTTGAGTGTTCCTGGTGATTTGAGTGTTCCTGGTGGTTTGAGTGTTCCTGGTGGTTTGAGTGTTCCTGGTGGTTTGAGTGTTCCTGGTGATTTGAGTGTTCCTGGTGGTTTGAGTGTTCCTGGTGATTTGAGTGTTCCTGGTGGTTTGAGTGTTCCTGGTGATTTGAGTGTTCCTGGTGATTTGAGTGTTCCTGGTGGTTTGAGTGTTCCTGGTGATTTGAGTGTTCCTGGTGGTTTGAGTGTTCCTGGTGGTTTGAGTGTTCCTGGTGGTTTGAGTGTTCCTGGTGATTTGAGTGTTCCTGGTGGTTTGAGTGTTCCTGGTGGTTTGAGTGTTCCTGGTGATTTGAGTGTTCCTGGTGATTTGAGTGTTCCTGGTGATTGCAAATCCAGAAAAATACTTCGGACACATCAAATTTATAAAGTGTAAAAACAACTTTAACGAATTTTAGGGGCAAAATCATAATCCTTATCGCACCTCATCCTTTGGTAAGATTTATTTCAAATAAGCGATATGAAATCTATTCATTCCTAGCGTAAACGTTGCATATTGTCATTGACTCTAGATATTTCATTCATTTTTTTCTGTTTCCATGATCGGTTTTATTTTTTATGAACGCATAGCCCATACATGTCGGGGCCTATTATAGCCGACTAATACGGTATGGGTTTTTCTCATTGTTGAAGGCCGTATGGTTGCCTATAATTGCTTACATCCACTTCATTTGAACTTTGGTGGATAGTTTTCTCATTGGCAATCATACCACATCTCCTTATTTTTATATTTGGTATTTGTATTGACATATCATAAATGTTAGCTTAAGAACTTTTAGTAAACATACAAAGTGCGCATTGCAAAAGAAGAGAAGCGTTTTAAAATACTGTCGAGAGCTGCTTGTATCCTAAATATTAGCGGTAAGTCGGTATTTTTATATAGAATATTGGTCTAAAAGCCAATTCAAGAACACTATGGTACCAGAATGCGATATTACATCATTCAAAGATGATCGAATGTTATTAAATAATTAAAGATACCCGGTTTATTATTTAGTAAGCTAAGCGTACGTTTGGTCTACACAAGACTCGTCAGTTGTGCTTGAATCAAATCAGTTAGAAGGTCAAATTAATTACGAAGTTGAAGAGCATCATAATCCTAAAATTACAAAAAATGCTGCCAAATCTTACTTCAGGCTCATCAGTGGTGCTCTAATCTAATCAGTAGATGGGCATTCAAAATCCAAACATATTCCAAATCGTTCTGCTAAATCTCCCTTTGTCATCTATGCTTGGAGGTAGAAAACCTTAGTTTCGAATGATTTTAACTGTAGACACTATTCAAATGTAAAAGAAAAATTTGTTCTGTTTTTAATTTTATAAAAGTTTCCAGTTTGTACATGTAGATAATTAAAGATAATATTTTTCTGCAGGTCTTCCAGTATTCTCGTATACAGATATAGTCGTTTTGAACAAATCAAGTGTAAAACTTAATGTTTACTTTTATTCCAAACCTGAACCAATTCAAATAAAGTGGCTATTCAATAGCAAAACAATTCAGCATCCGAGTACTTTACCGTTAAACAGACAATACGTCAATCTGACTATTTACAACAAAGTCATCTCTGTTGAAGGATTTAAAGCAACAATGTTGTTAATTACTGCACCAAATCCTTCGGATTGTATATACACTTGTTCCGTACGAAATCATTTTGGTATAATAGAAGCTAACTTTCAAGAAAAAGAAGTTTTAGATGCTATTCGTATTTGGGAAAATGAAACAAAAGGAGTAAATGATAAGGAAGGTTTGTATATCTGTACATTTATGATATTGTATACAGGTACTTCCCTTTCGGTTGCAATTGTCAACATTCATTTATTACGGGTTTTTTTTATCTGTGATATTTTGATTTCCTTGTTATACTGTAGGTTCTTTTCTAACTAATATCAAACAATATAAAAAAAATGATACGGTATTACAATTACTGCGAAACTGAAATTTCATTACATCATTTCAATTAAATTTTCCTTGTTATTTTTTCTTTTCTTTTCTTAAAAGGCGAACAAAAACATTACAAACCATTCAAAAAAATAATAATTGTTAAGCTGTTTTATCTTATGAAATGAATAGCTATCTACAACTTACTTCCTCCTCTGGTAAAGTAGATCTTGTCTATAATACCGGTATTAATATTCACCACAAAAAAAAAGAGTATGGCATAGCATAATTCGATTGTATATATATACATGTATCTTTATTCTCGTAAACCAAAGTACAATGGTATAGAGACATAAACAAATAAATCAACATACATAGTATAAAATATAAGTACAACTGTAAAGTAGAGACATAAAGTGGTTACCCAGGAGATTCTAGGCATTCAATATGGTGTATGAATATAATGAAATGCATACTAAAGAAAAGGCTATACAACGCTATAACAGTTGAGTGCGTTGATTTAAATTTTTGCATATATTTTATTGTATGCGAAAAACTGTAAAAGAACGACTACATTTCGTCTTTCAATTGTATTACTGTATTTGTAGTTAAAAGTCAACTGAAATATATTTATGGAACGATCGGTGCTTTTGCTGTTCTTACGATTATTGGTGTAATTATAGTTGTAGTATATCGAACACAACTAATGAAGAGAGTATCCCAAGATAAGTATAAATTTCAAGTTTCAGTGTTTCATTCCACAGAATGAATTCAGGGTAAAGCAGGGTAAAGTAGGCTTGCAATATATATGTATATACTGCGATATTTAACTCAACAGGTACAACAAAACTACACACCAAAGAGACGCCAAACTTATTGATTTTATCATCTTTTTCACCTTTTATCTAAATCCATTACTTTCTGAACTGAGAGTAAAGGTTAAGATATCGAATACACTTGTAAATGAAGTTCAATATTGATGTGTCCTTGTACATGCAGGATTAACTCGTATCCGTTGCTTATAAATAAGATTAAGCTAGATGTATTGATAAATCTATGCGACAATGTATAGCACGAAAATTTATCTCCAAATCACTTGAAAGTCTTCATAAAGCATATCAAAGGTCGGCTAAAAATCAGAACAAAAAAAATGTATTTCTTAAAAGTTATGTCTGGACTGAAACGTTAAAACACAAATAAAATAAATGTACAATATCCCCTTATTTTATTTATATCTTCAGTGTTATTACATTTCCAATTGAACGCTAGTAGACAACACATACCCTTTTCCTGCCTTTGTCTCTCTTCCTTGCACATAGAAGTATATATCCAAATAAGATAGTTACACAATTTATACAAATCGTTCTTGAATTATCCTTGTGTAACCTAATGTGATGGCCGGTCAATTTCCTATTTACAGGAAACTTAACTTTACATTGCTGATGCAAATTGTATCAAAGAATTTATGCTTTTCACATTAAAGCTAAAGGCAAAGTTATGAACACGAACATATTTCCTGTGATGTTATTAGTTATTGCGTTTCCCAGATATTGGTCTAAAGTGTGCTAGATACGGGTTTTTCTCTCAGAAAAATTGAATAATGAGATGTCACAGCATACCGATCTAACTTGAAATGGATATATGTATTTCACATTAAGGCCGGGGTCTAGAAAAGATTTTTTTTTGTGATCAACGAAGATGGTATGATAAAAGGCCACTTGTTTGGCCCACTTATCGATATATTTTTTTGTCTAACATATTTGCATTAGAGCTTTCAAATTTCCTTCAAATTTCTTGCATTTAGTTGAAAACTGCCCAAAATGGCCTCTTTTGGGGATTTCGGCATTTATATTAAGGTCTAAGTCAAGTTTGTGAAAAGATCAATTTAAAAATATGTAAATTTTAAATCTATTTGAGTAAAGCTTTGGTCCATATCTATGGTGTCGGGGCTTCGGTGACTGAGTGGTCTAAGTAGTTTATCTACAGTAATGACTAGCATGTCAATGAGTTCAAATCCCGGTCGTGGCAGGTGCGTTTGATTCCTATCTAAGTTGGCGAGAACTGCCAGTTTTCTTGCCGAAGGTCGGTGGTTCTCTCCTGGTTTCCCTGTTTCCTCCACCCCCCAAAAAAACTGGCCGCCTCAATTTAACCAAGAGTGCTGAAAGAAGCGGTCAAGCTTTTTTGTCGGAAAAACTATATATAAAATGGTCATTTTAGGTTAAATATGCCAATTTGGACATCTTTATAACATCATATAAATGACTTTTCTGAACTAAATTGTCTAAATTATAATTTCACTTGTTCATTTATCAATAAAATCAACGTACTTTTGAAAGGATTGAATAATTTTACCAGTTTCAATTTCCTGGGACATATAATGGCTCTTAATTATCATACCAACTGAATTCCTTTGTTCGCAGTATTGTGATTACAATTTTAGAATCTGAAACCTGAAAATCGTATGTCTCTACTATTGAAATATGCAAAATCAACCGTGAAACATAATTTTTGGCATATGTTGCTCGATTTGAAAAACACAAGCATTAACACTAGTGATTTGTGAATATGATATGGTCTCCAACTGTAGCTGAAACTGTATATCTAAAGCCTCGGTCACACCTTAGCTCGAACGGATGCCTAACGGATAACTTTTTTTCAATCCGTTCATGTCCGTTAAACGTCCGTTCTTATCCGTTAGACGTCCGTCCATATCCGTTGCATGTCCGTTTAGCGTACGTTTTATCCGTCGACGTCCGTTCTGTCCGGTGGAAATTTTTGAGCATGTTCAAAATTTTGAACGGACGTCCAACGGATGAAATGTCCGTTGAACGTCCGGTAGGCGTCTGTTTTGTACGGTACTCGTCCGTTTCGTTTCCGTTTTGTATCCGTTACGTGTCCGTTATACATCCGTTTGAGGTCTGGAAGATAAATTCACCAACGGACTTCTACCGGACGTTTAACGGATAAAACGGATGTTGAACGAATGAGAAACGGACGTTTACCGGACGTATAACGTTTAGCGTACGTTTTATCCGTCGACGTCCGTTCTGTCCGGTGGAAATTTTTTAGCATGTTCAAAACTTTGAACGGACGTCCAACGGATGAAATGTCCGTTGAACGTCCGGTAGGCGTCTGTTTTGTACGGTACTCGTCCGTTTCGTTTCCGTTTTGTATCCGTTACGTGTCCGTTATACATCCGTTTGAGTGACACTTAATAACATTGTGTACGAATATTATAGACATATAGCCTGCAGCCAGTAGATGACAATGTCCACTGTTTAATAACATGTGTCCTTCAGAGGTTAATTGCATTGTTTGACAATTAACCCCAGACTAGTATTATTCAACATCAAGACTACTACGTAACCGGCCGACAGCTATGGGCCATTGTTTATGGCCCACTGGACTATATAAGATCCCTCAATGGACTTCAAGGACACAATTCGACTACACCAGAATTCGTCAGATCTCGGCCAGTGTCACAGTGAAAAACATTATTTGAACTATTTGAACTATCTTTGAAAACTTGTAAATTAAGTAATAAATTCTAATTTGCCAAGTTTTGTCTTAGACTTCATTACATAAGTCTAATTTGGTGCCGTGACCAGGATCAACCAGGAATTCCAACCACTACAACGACAGAAAGGAACCACGTAAGTTGCAATTACCTTAGCTTTTATTCTTTCCAATGGATAACCAAGATGCTTCTATGTCAGCACAAAAGTAGAAATAGCTTTCAGTGGTGTCGCAAACGAATTACATGGGTTAAGGAAGTAGTTAATTTGCAAGGCGATGTCGCCACTGAATTAAAAGGGTTAAAATCAGCCATTTGTTCTCAAAACGTAGTTCAAGGAATTACCCTTTGAAGGTAATACTAAAGATTTCAAAGCCTGGATTAAGTCAATTGAAAAATATGCTTTACTTTTTAATGATATGGAACGGATTAAAGAAATAGCTTTTCAAACATGTAAAGGGGCTTGTTCAGATTACATACAAAGGTATTTAAGAGATCATCGGGATACAACTTGGGAACAATTAAAAAAAGAATTAACTTCACGGTTTGGAGAAATTACTGACCCTCAACATGCGTCAACTCTTCTGAGACAATTAAAACAAAAAGGGGACGAGTCTGTTCAAATTTATGCAGAAAATTTATTAAATTTGGCAAATGAAGCATACTCAGATTTAGACGGACATAATGAAGCTATAGAAAGGGAATTAGTAGGCATTTTTATAGATGGTTTAGCTCACTCTTATTTAAAAATGAAATTAATGAGGGAAAACCCGGCTACTTTTGCTTTGGCAGTTAAAAGTGCCATGACTGAACAAAATTTACGAAAAAGATTTACTTTAAGGACAGAAAGGGTAGACGAACCAAGGTATAAAACGACGAGACCAATGACATTAAATAGACCAAGACGGACTGAACCTTTGAACTCTCATGAACCAATGGAAATTGATCATTATCGTGATGCAAAACGTTGTTATTCTTGTGGTAGGATAGGACATATAGCACGAGATTGTCGTTCTAGGGGAACATATAGACAAGTAAATGCAGTTGAAACTAAACCATATCAAGGGAACTCGGGAAGAAATAATGAGATAATTTGTTATCAGTGTAATCAACGGGGACATATTAGGCCAAATTGCCCAAATAGAAAACCTAGAACTGTTAACATGGTAGAAAACTGGGGTGTATATCAGGAAAACTAAAGCGCTCTTGTCACGTTGAAGCCGGTGATAAGAGTAAAATTGAAAAGAAATTACCTACTTATTCTATAAATGTTGCAGGAGCTCCAAATTCAACTTTAATTAAAATTCAAAATCAAAGATATAGAGCTCTCGTAGATTCAGGCGCTAGTGTTTCTTTGATACACAAAAGAATTTTTGAAACTTTGACGGATAAACCAAAATTATTAAAGAAAACGGCTAATTTACAGTCCGTAAATGGGGGGTTTTTACATGTAGAAGGTTGTGCAAACCTCACTTTTAAAATAGGTAGTACAAAAGTTACTCAATTATTTTATGTTGTTAAAGACATGAATAGAAATGTTATTTTAGGAAAAGATTGGTTAGTTCAAAATGGAGTTAGGTTATATTTTGATTTAGGATGTTTAAGAATTCAAAAAAATTATGTTCCTTTAGAAGAAGATATTCATGTGGCTTCAATTGTACGATTAACCGTAAATTGCGTATTAAAACCACAAACAATTAATGTTTGTCCTGTAGGCCTTAAGAACAATCCAAGTTTTGGAAGTACTAAATTGTTAGAAATCTCACCTGTAGCTTCAGGGTATATTAGTACAGAACCAGGCTTAATGATAAGTAATACGGTGGTTAATTTTAATAAAAATAGGAAGTTTCCTTTGATGATTGTCAATAACACAAATAAAACAGTTAAATTAAGAAGAGGTTGTGTAGTAGGTAAGGCTTCTCATGTAGGAGAAATAAATTTAGTTAATGTTAATCAATCACAAGGAACTTCAGGACTCGAAAATTAGATGAGTCTGAAATAAGTGTACCGCAAGAATTTAAAAGGATATACTTAGAATGATTAGGGATAATGAAGATATTTTGCAACTTCTGACAAAGATTTGGGGTGCACTGATACAGTACAAATGACTATTGATACCGGGGATCATCCGCCAATTAAATTAAAGCCTTATAGGGCCCCCCTTAATCAGAGAAAAATAATAGATAAGGCTATTGAGGAATTATTAGAGGCTAATATTATTAGGAAATCTAGGTCGGCTTGGGCTGCGCCTATTATTATCGTTTCTAAAAAGGATAAAACATCAAGGATGTGCGTGGACTATCGCAGCCTGAACGCAGCCAGCAAAATTTATTCCTTCCCGTTACCCCTGATTGATGACTTACTTGCTTCAGTCGGTAAAGCCAAGGTAATGACTAGTCTTGATTTAAAGTCAGGTTATTATCAGGTCAAGGTCAAGGAGTCAGATAAGGAAAAGACTGCTTTCGTATGTCACAAAGGATTATTTGAATTCAATGTCTTACCGTTTGGTCTCGCCTCAGGGCCCAGTTTATTTAGTGAATTAGTTACAGAGGTACTACAAGGGTTAGAACATTTTTCAACTGCTTACATAGATGACATTTTGATATTTTCCGAAACAGTGGAAGAACATTTAGGCCACATACAACAAGTTTTTGATAGATTAAGACAGCACAAACTAAAATTAAAATTGAAAAAATGTAATTTTTTGCAAGATGAAACTAATTACTTAGGCTTTATAATTAGTAAAGATGGACTAAAACCAGATCCTGAAAAGGTTAAGGCCATTCAAGGCATGAAAGCTCCCTCGAATGTCAGGGAAGTTAGAGGACTAATAGGTTGTTTGAGTTATTATCGCAGATTTGTACCTTCATTTTCAAAAATTGCGGAGCCTATAGTTGCCTTAACTAGGAAAAACAAGGTTTTTGATTGGACCAACACTTGTCAAGTTGCTTTTGAAAAATTAAGGGGTGAATTAGTGAAAGTTCCATTATTGGCATACCCAGATTTGAATAAACCATATGTGCTTTACACGGACGCTAGTGATAATTGTGTAGGTGCTTGTTTAACGCAAGTACAAGAAAGTCCAATAAAAGGTGAAAATGAAGTTGAAAGACCAATTTACTTCCTATCTCATAAATTGAGTGATACCCAAACACGTTGGTCAACCATTGAAAAAGAAGCCTTTGCGATTCATTATGCCTTACAAAAATTGAATCATTATTTGTATAATGCTGAATTTGTGATAAAAACAGATCACAAACCTTTGAAATATATCCTAGAATCACCAATGCAAAATAAGAAAATTCAACTGTGGGCTTTAAACATAACGGGTTATAACTGTACTATTCAGTATATTCCAGGGCCCCAAAATGTGTGTGCAGATTTTATGTCCAGGTTACCTTCAGATGAAAAACAAAACGAAAATCCAGACCCTTATCCGGATATTAGTGACAATACTTACGAAATTAATGTAATTAATTCAAATAGATTTCATTTTACTGATTATGCAAATAATGATAAATTAGTTGAGGATATTCCGGAAAAAGAAAATTTTCAGTTTGAAGAATTTGATATGTCAATTGAACAAGTGAAAGACAAAACATTACGTGAGCTAAAGGAACAACTTGTAAGCGATAAGGTACCCGAGGCAGTGCAAAACAAGTACATCATAATAGATGACATACTTTATTACATCTCAAATGTAGATAATGATCCTATTATAAGGTTGTACATACCTTCTCATATAAAACAAGCAGTTGTAGAACAATATCATGATAAGAATGGGCACATGGGCATTGACAAAACATTTGATTCCATTCGTCAAAAATATTTTTGGCCAAACATGTTCAAGGAATTGTATAATTATGTCACTACTTGTGTACCTTGTCAATCACGCAATTTACAAAAGGTTAGAGCGCCAATTCAGGAAACAAAAATTCCACCTTATCCTTTTGTCATGTAGGGTAGATTTAAGTGGACCGTATCCAACCACCATGTCAGGGAACAGGTACATTATAGGATTTATCGATTTGTACTCAGGGTGGCCAGAAGCTTTTAGTGTCGCAACAAAAAGCACTGACAATGTTGCACATCTTTTGATTGAAGAAATTACTTCAAGGCATTCTGGGATTCAGATTCTAACAAGCGATAACGGAGGGGAAAACTGTTCTAAGGCTATGGAAGAAGTTTGTAAGGAACTTAATATAAAGCATATTAAAACTTCATTCTATCACCCTCAGGGTAATGCTAAAATAGAAAGATTTCATAGAACATTACATGATGTTTTGTCAAAATTAATAGAAGATCATTCCACAACTTGGGATTTATACTTGAACCAAGCTTTAGCAGCAATTAGATTCAATATCAATGAGTCCACCCAACTTTCACCTTTTTATGCATTATATAACAGGGATCCAGTTTTACCTTTAGATAACATTTTACAGCCTAGGAGAAAATACAATGGGGAGGAATATCATAAAATTGCCTTACAGCAACAACATAAATCATTTATGCTGGTTCATAAAACTATGAAAAAATCTAAACAGAAACAAGCTAAGTACGCAAACAAACATAGCAAAGATATAAAGTTTGAGGTAGGAAACCCAGTTTTTTATAAAAATCATAGAAGGGCAAGCAAACTTTCAAGAAAATGGACTCCGTACTATAGGATTATAGAACAAACTTCACCTGTTAGTTTTATTTTAAAAAATCAGTTAGATGGGACAACCACAAAGGCTCATGCTGAACAAATTCGTTTGGCTAAGTTAGATTGGGAAATTCCTAATAACAATCAAGGTAAGGCACTACGCAAAGCTGCGTATGTAGTTCCCGTTGAGTCACAATCAGAAGACTCCTCTGATGATGAAAGCATAGATTCAGACACTCCGTTAAATCAAATTGCAAAAAGATATAAAAAGGAAAGGGAAAATTCTGATGAAGAAGATGATATACCATTAATGGAATTATCTAAAAAATTAAGGGGGAAGAAAATTTTCTCAGAACCAGATAAAGTAAATAATAGTCAAATAGAAAGTGATGATCAAGTCATAAAAGAAGAAGTAGAAAATTCGCCTTCTGATTCTGACGTCTCTGACATTGATGATAACATGTCTATCACTCATCCTTCGCCTGTAGCATCTGAAATTTCCGACATGGAAGATAACATGTCTGTGAATAGGGTTAAAATAAAAAATAATCGGAAATCACCTGATATTGGGGCTAACGAAACCAAATTGGTAACTAAGGAACATGTACAAAATTTAGTAAAGGCTTTAATAGGTATTATGTAGGTATCAAGTGGCTTTATAGGTAGTAGGTAGGATGCAAATCATTTAAGAATTTCTAAAAACTTATTAAATATGTGTTAAAATTAGTATTTATTCTCATTTTACAGAATGGCAGACGATGAAGATACCTTTGCACAGCTCCACCCACTCCCTATGTGGAAACTATTACCTCCTGAGTTATGGTGGAACATATTATGTAAATTTATGTTCAATCATTTTCAGGAGGTACAAGACCGCCGGGATTTTAGATTAGCGACGGCAAAGAAAAAGAAACCTCTAAATGAGGAATTCCATGCAATTCAGAAATTAATCAATCTATCGGAATCAATAATCATTGACAAATATTGTGGGTTACCCTCAAAATTCACGGAGATAATTGAAAGACGAACAAATTTCGCGGAAATGCACAATATCCCATACCTGGAGCACCTTAGAAAGTGGACTGTGGAAAACTTCAAAGCCATTGGATGGTTAAAACGGTCCAATCGCTTTGGGGTTTATTATCAGGAAGTTATCTTAGACGGAGCCAGAAAGATGCACCGACTTCGCATCTTTAATCTGGTGATAAAATTTGAAGTTGTCAAGACCAACAACCAAATCTTTTATTCAGGACTTTCCTACGAACTTTTAAATTAATAAAGACAATACGAATAAAATATATTATAATAATCTATATCTGTATCCTTATTTTTAGGAAGAATCGGTGATGAAGTGGTGGTGGTTCTCACTTGTTCTTTTTGGCTTAACCAGCCAATTTATTGTCAAGGAAAATGTCATGTTCCAGAAAATTAAGGAAATATCAACAACAAGGTCAAATTGGCTCATTACTTTTGTCGTAGACTTGGATCCGTTTGAATTATTTCTAAATAAAATAGAACAAGACTTAAACAAGGCTTTATCCGCTACACAAAAGGTTCATACAATTTCGATGTTCTACACCCCAGAAAAAAAACATATTTTGGCTACTATCTTGAGTCTACAAAGGGAGGTTGAAGGATTAAATCGGACTAAAGATTATTTACAATCACAATTTAATGATTACAAATCCTTATATTATGACGAGACGGCAAAATTTAGAACTAAACGCAGTTTATTTCCCATTATAGGCAAGGCATTAAGTTTTTTATTTGGTACTGTATCAGACAGCGACCTGTCAAAAATTCGAAGAAATATCAAAACTTTAGCACAAAATCAAGATGCAATTCGTCATATTGTTCAAGATGGGTTAACTATTTTAAACACCACACAAACACATGTATCTGAAAATAGGCACAAGGTTAATGAGTTGATTGAAAGTGTTCAAGATCTTGGAAATAGACTTAAAACTTTTGCTACGGATTTAGAAAAACAAATTGAAGTTATGGGAAGTTATTTACAGGCTTATTTGCATATGGACATGATAATAGGTGAAATAAAAGACCTCATGAACATAGCAGGGGATTATTTAAACCATTTACAATTACAATTAAACATGTTGTCCTTAGGACACATGTCACCTAGTCTTATCTCACCCGGTAATTTAAGAGTACTATTGACTGACATAAAACGACGACTTCCGGCAACATTAAAAATACCTGGTGACGAAATTAAAGATATTTGGAATTTTTACAAATTTTTGACCTGTAGTACAGTTTTGGACGAAAACCGGATAATCATTATCATTACGTTGCCATTACTAGACATAAGAGACAGCTATGCTATCTATAAGATCCATAACTTACCTGTTCCTACTAAGGTTACTGATAAAAATTCTGACTCGAGCGACATGGTTGCTCAGTATGAATTAGAAGCCGTAGTTATTGCTGCAAACCAGGAAAAAACTAAATATATGTTGCTAAGTAACCAAGAAATCGATAAGTGTTCAAATCCATTAGTTAATTTTTGTGAAATCAAAAGTCCAGTCTATCCCGTGAATTTAAGTAAACTCTGTGTTATAGCTTTATTTGCCAATAAAGAAAATTGGAAAACAAGGTGTACAGTGAAGGTTCGACCAAACACCGTTTTGCCTATGGCAACCTATTTGACCGATAGTATGTGGGCAGTTACAACTATTAATGAATTTAGGATCACAATTAGATGTGATGACAAAACAAACATGTTGACGGATCAGATAATTAATCCACCTACTACTATAATTAATTTAAAGCGTACTTGTACTGCTACGAGTGATCATTTAACCTTATTACCTACTTATCAAATGGAAAGTACATTTTAACAGAAAAACGATTGATAGATTTTAAATACCTTTCAAGTACTGAATACAAGTTTATGGGAACCCTTTCATGCTGCTTTACCAAATTTTACTAAGCTTGAACTACCAAAAGAACTAAAGGCGATTAAACAAATCCCTATGAATGCTTTGATTGAAAAACTTAGAAATTTAAGGGGAATTGAAAACGACTTTGAATTTCCAAATTGGGAGTAGGTCTATCCATGGGTTTGGGTGCGATATTCATTGGAATAGCTATATTTTTGTACTGTAAGTTTTTTAGAAACAAGTCTTGGTTAGCCAAAAAGAAAGGTGTAAGTTCAGGTTCTAATGCCACGAACGATGGGTACCAAATGGTGTCAACGCAAATGGTTGGGACAGAAGTACCTGATTCCAGAGAGAAGATTCCCTCTGCACCATTATTCAAAGACGATGCGAAACCGAAGACCGATGCGACCAGTCTCTTGAGAAAGATGTACCCAGAGCTAGATACGTCAACTACTTCGTAAAAGGACTAGATTGTAAACCTTACAACATAGATGACCGAATTCACTAGCTGATGACGAACCGTGTAAATAATTTTAAAGTGACCCTATGAACTGTGTAAATAGAATTGTATAAAGACTTGCGTTCCTACCCAGTATTGAGGAACAACATACTATGATGGTGACGGAAATAAAATATGAACTATGTATACCGAAATATTGAACTTATGATTCGAATGAACTATGTGTAAATATATTTACAGCTATTGGACTTAATGAATTTAATGAACTTTATATATCGATATTGGACTTGCAGAACTTTATAAACTTTAGATGTGTGGTGATGGTTACCGGAAACCTAACAAAGAACTATTTATAATAACCTACAGGAAGAAAAACTATCGTATTTTACCGAACTTTCGTTCTATTTGGATGAAAGGCATTTGTAACACAATGTGTTTCATAACAATAATTATCAAGGTGTAATCAAATATAGCATAACTGAAACAACTACTTTTACCCTTTAGACACTTAATAACATTGTGTACGAATATTATAGACATATAGCCTGCAGCCAGTAGATGACAATGTCCACTGTTTAATAACATGTGTCCTTCAGAGGTTAATTGCATTGTTTGACAATTAACCCCAGACTAGTATTATTCAACATCAAGACTACTACGTAACCGGCCGACAGCTATGGGCCATTGTTTATGGCTCACTGGACTATATAAGATCCCTCAATGGACTTCAAGGACACAATTCGACTACACCAGAATTCGTCAGATCTCGGCCAGTGTCACAGTGAAAAACATTATTTGAACTATTTGAACTATCTTTGAAAACTTGTAAATTAAGTAATAAATTCTAATTTGCCAAGTTTTGTCTTCGACTTCATTACATGAGGTCTGGAAGATAAATTCACCAACGGACTTCTACCGGACGTTTAACGGATAAAACGGATGTTGAACGAATGAGAAACGGACGTTTACCGGACGTATAACGGATAAAACGGATGATGAACGGATCTGAAACGGATAAATGCCAATTGAAAATTTCGCGTCAGAAATGCCAATTATTGGTATGTCAGATTTCTTAAGGTACATGAATTCTTATTATTCATAATCGATCTTAGAGTAAGGGCTCGTCTTAACAATTAAGCAGCTCTTATTCAGGCCAGACACTGCCCTTTGGCGGCATTTTGAAGAACAAACCAAAACCAGTTTCACAGAAACATTTGAATATTTATGCGAATTACATGTATTATTATTGTCGCCTTTAATTTTTCCGTATATCTTGTTCATCCGTTTTATCCGGTACGCTTCCGTTAGGTGTCCGTTTTATGCGGTACTCGTCCGTTGGATGTACGTTCGACATCCGTTCTGTCCGGTACGTTTCCGTTTCTCGTACGTTGCATATCCGGTGTGTGTCCGTTATGCATTCGTTACACGTTCGTTTTATTCGGTCAGTACATCAACGGACTCCCAACGGATAACAATTTTGTCAACGGACAACTTTTATTTTCATCCGTTAGGCGTCCGTTCGTGCTATCCGGTAAGGTGTAACCGAGGCTTAACACTTATGATAGTATCACCAAATGAATGCTTTACAACTATATAAGTTATATTTGGTACTGAACCGCTGAACACCATTCAAAATAAAGGTATAGTCTAATGCTTGGTAGTTATCGTATTCACCATTTTGTATAATTTAAATTGTTCAAAGGCCCCAGGAAACTAATGGAATTACCATGCAATATGAAAAAATAAGAGTTTTCAACTGGATTACAGCTAGGTTTTTATGGGGTTTTTTTATCTGCATTGTGGTCAATATCTTAATAAACACAAATGTCTGGCATTCACAACCAGAAGCAGATCCAGGATTTTTGAAAGGGGGCGTAATTCCATAAAACGGATTGTATAAAAAAGGGATGATTTCATCAAATTGTTCGTTTTGTGCTGTTGTTTAGTAAGTAAGCAGCCAAATTGTATAAAGTTTTATTTAATTATGCATTACTTTTTCTCTTTACATGTTAGGTATGTCCCACCTGCTATAGCCTCGGTAGATACCACTGGGCAAAGGTATTGTATTGTTTTACTTCATGTGTATAATAAAGAAATTATATCATTACAGATATCAGTTTCATCTGTTATAAATTAGTCAGATAACTTGTCTAAATGGGTCACGGTAAGCCATTGTAAATTACATTATCTGAATTTCCCCTTATAAATGTTTAGTTATAGTTTTATATCTTAACCGCATAAAGTATGCCATAAATCCACTGTATAATTTAATATCTATCAAATGAATATGTACATGATAGCACTTGTATTTAATCAGATACATAATATCGCGTTTCACTGTAAGATTGTGTATGGAAAATATGTACACAGTCCTTGTCTTGTAGACTTTATGATGCAGCATTAACCCAGTAACGTTCGAAAGGATATTTATTAAGCAGTGGGGATGGTTGGCGTTGGTTTTCAGTCAAACAGTTCCTACTATATTCGATCTTTTTTGTTCAAATCTTACTTTGTCGTTTACTACTATGCTACCGACTCGTTGTCTGAAATGTATCCACGAATGGATGTTGTAAGACTTCGTGTCGGTAGCATATAGAACGACAGACTTAGATTTTATTTTGGTATGATTGTAAAATATTTACATGATAAAAATCGGATTACAGTTTCGTGTTGAACACTAAATTAACTGGTATAATAATAATAATAATAATAATAATAATAATAATAATAATAATAATATCTTTTTTTTTACTGTAATTTTACTTTCAATTTTAGTCAAGAAATCGTAACAACTGGAGTAACACAACAACAACAACAAGACGAAGAAAACAGGTAACATATAAAAATATTTTCCGAGGAAAAAAGCTACTGGTATAAATTTGGTCGGGTACCAGTGAGCTTATATGATGATAGTTATGTTTGTCTTGTAAATGTCACAAGTTATGAATCAAACATAACATAGAGAAAGGGCAAGATCTGCCCTGAATTTATGTCACACTAGAATAAGAAAATCCTTTAATTAACTAAAATGTATTTAGTTTCACAAATTTCTAGTATTTGTTATTAAAAAAATGTATAAAAGAGACATTCTTACCAAAACAGAAGTTATATCAAAAGTGTTGTCTTTAAGATTCAAAATGTATCCATACTTAGCGTGCTTATACTTTACTGCAATAACCACTTATAAAAATTAGAAAGAAATTACAGACTGATTTTCTTCCTGTTAACGAAATAATGATACTTTTTTCAGGGGCGTTCTCTATTGCACCGATTTGACGTTCGTTAGCGCCAATGTTAAGTTTGCGCAAATTAATTTTGTAGATTGCATATATCAAATGCGCATAAAATTAAACGTTTACGCCAGTATACAATTTATGTAGTATAGTATAAATGAGCAACCATATAGTACTCTTGGTGATGACAAATTGCATTCCACTGGTTTATGTGAGCTTTGAACCAGCAGGCATTTAAAACCAGGTTTAAATGTAAAACAGTAAAAATAATATAAACGAGTCCACTCATTTTATATATGATTAGCATTATATATAATTTTATGTTCCAACGTTCAGCTCAATATTGCAAAACAAGCATTTTGTTTGGTGTACGGTACTTTCACTCTCCGTAGCAAACTTATTAAGCCACTTGTATATTGGATTTCCTAAATATAAATTGTGGTCATTCTACAAAAAAAAAAAAAAAAACCAGCTATAATAGCATTAATGATAAAATGTATTTTGTATATTAAACTTTATTTAAACAGAAGGAATAACTAATGTACTCTGCTGTATGATACATTATAATTGCTTTACAAAGTTTCAAAATATATTCATTTCAGCTTGCAACACATTTCTATTTATGAAGAAATTCAGAGTATACAAAGTCAAATATACCGTGACGATACAGATAATGAAAATCGACATGTTGATACTTCTGGTAGTGACACGTCTTCTGAGAGACCATATTTAGAACTTGAACCTCCCAACACGTATGATGATTTGGAGAAACCGGAAGTTGAAATGCAGACATATAACTAAAAAAACTATAATTGTATACATAAAAATAGATGCAATTGACATAATTAACACATTGTTTACTCATATTTGAACATTGTTTAAACGACTATTAGCTAAAATTAATACACATATTTTTACCTCTGTATGAAAATTGAATTTTCTTTCATAATACAGAGAAGATATGTAGACAATCTTATTCAAAAACCTTTTTAATTATTCAATGAATTTTAAATTGACAATTCAGATTAAGGTAAACAAAAAACAGGCAGCTAGTTTTCTCTTTGGAATTTTCTCACATTTTGTTCTCCATGCAGGGACCTACTATATCATGATATATGGTATGGGTTTCTAAAGGCCGTAATGTACATGCAATTTTCCCCAGTCCTTTGATTGATTTACCTCTCTTTGTTTTTATACTATTTTCATTAATTCTCATAAATTAATAGAACTGTTAAAGCTCTGTTATCAAGACTTATTCTTCAGAGGATAGAAATAACTAAAGCTAACCACTGATAAAGTAACTGTCTTGGGGCATTCACGTTAACACGGAGAAGGTGAAATTTGTTTTAACCCCCACCCCACCCACCCCTTTTTATCAATATCAGTAGAAAAACGATGGCTTCATAGTGAGAGAAAAAGTATAGGACACAATTACATCGCAGTTATAGACGGCAAAAACACTAATAAACAGTACTAACTTATACCGTGGCAAGTTTTGCTAATTTTTAGAGTTGATATAGCTTGTATGTACACTTATGCTTAAAATCAAATAAAATCATGATACCTAACATGTGTTTGAGGAAAGTAATCTTCACAGGAGTATGATTGATACCAACAGTTTTGGAAATTTATCATTAAGACAAAAGGGACTTCATAAAAAAACGTGTACGGTGAACTTTAAAACCATAGTTTAAGTACCGTTACTGGAGATCATTTTTATACTTGAAATTGAACATCAAATATGTCATTTTTAAAATCATGTCTACAGCGCGGAACTGATATAACCCGTCAGCGGTAGCGACCAAGTATGATGCGGAATACTATTATGCGTACGGCGCGTTTCTTGAATAACCTGCATCATAAATATTCAAATCAACTTGACATGTATTTCACTCTGACAAAGAGGTTTGGTATTTTTTAATATAATTATGTAGCAATGAATTGGGATGTGATAAACGATTGATTTTTATTACAAAATGTATCTTTCATAAATAAGAAAACAGGACTTATAGACTCGATGTGTTTTTTTTTTTTTTCACTTGATAAAACCCCGCTCGTCATCTTAATTGTCAATATTGTAAGCGGATAATCCTCTGACAAGCCGGAGGTCCGCGTCAAGTATTAGACTTATATTTAAGAGACTAAAATATCTTATTAAGCAACCCGAGTTGAGGAAAGTAAGGTTGAGATTGCCGCTGTTTCTTATCAATATATACTGTAAGTACGCACATTTGAAATTGTTTACACTCAGCGCTTTTTAAGTGGGTTTTTTTTTTTGTTTTGTTTATCTCTGCATGTGTAATGTGCCACATATGTCAAATACATTAACAAAATTGTGTTCAAATGAGTACATATTGAGGTTTTTGTTTTTTTTTTTTTTACTTTTAAAATAAGTCGGTTTCTTTTTATTAATCGCAAATTATTATAATTCTATCAAATAACATCCTTCATATATATATTAATAAGACATTGCTCTGTAATAAATTAGTAAGATGTTTGAATCATGTCTTGCTTTTTTGTTAAATCTAGCAACCTACAAACTTTAGATTTTGAGAAAAAAAAATAAAAATCCCCTTATTTTTGAGATCTTTTCATAAAAATTGAAATATGTGTTCAACAGTCTTGCATTAAAAGATATTCTTTCACAAAATTTCTCATATCAAGATGATGGTTTTAATGTAAACATTTTTTTAGAAGAGCCTTTGCTCGTATTTGATATTACAATATTTTACGTGTATATGCAAAATTGTATTTTTTTATTCAGATTGTCAATTTTAAATGCTTTTGACGTCACTTTGAATCCCAAATGTCATTACTACACCAGATCTTCCCAGTCATTTATACATTATTATTCAATTTAAAAGGAATTGAAGAATTTTATGAAGTAAGGATCAAAACAATCAAATATAAAATTTCTTTCAATTTTGAAAGAAAGAAAAAAACCGAAACTCTCATAATTGAACACATAGCAAATGTATGATTTATATTCAAGTCAGGTATCTGTGAAACAGATGGTCGGGGAATGCATAAACAATGAAAAAGTAGTTACAACAGAAAATGAATTTCAAAAGGTGAACGAACGACTATCAATACATGTACGAAGTTTCCTAAGAAACAATAGGCACGGTGTCGGCCAGGTCTTCATTCGTGGTTACTATTTCACCTAATCAATCCAAAACATAAAATTAATCTATGTTATTATATTAACTGTCAAATTTAGATAAACCAGGTTTTTTCTAAATATTAAAATATCTATTATTTGTACTATAGCATGAACTTAAAAGGACGACATTATTAGAACAGACGACCATGGTTAAATTTCTACTTCCGGTTGTCCGGCAAATAGCTCTTTTGTAACTCGCTTTGAGGTTGCAGGGCGAGGGCTGTATAGCCAGTCAAGGTCGTTAAAAACTCCCATCATCATCACAGGTTGCAGACAACTATTGCGTCAAATTCCGCCGACTCGCGTGTAGGTACAATATTCATTGACAGGTCGATCACATACAATAAACAACAGGTTTACAGACTATTGCGCTAATTTCAACCTTCTATAAGGTGATCATAATATTGATTGACGAATCGAACGCTGTTTACAACAGATGTAGCTGACTGTCAGGCAATGGAACTGTTTTTCCGAAATACTTATTATAAAGATAATTGAATAACTCTCGTCGCGATATAGCCTATATCGTGCTAAGGTGGTGTAAAGCAAACACTAATCAAGCAATCATACCCGAAGACCTCTCGGATAATAAGTCACTTGTTTGAGATGTGTTCGTTTGTAACCAAAATTTTGTCTAATTTTCAAGTGAAGAAAATTTAATTTAATGCGATAACCAAGCTTCGCCTTTTTCAGTATATTTTGAGATCATTTTTCTTACAAATAAACATATTCTCAATAATGTGAATAAAAACGTATACAGATCTAATTTAAAACTTTGTAATTTACTGTTAAAATGTACATTTACTATGGTATGCATATCCTGTTTTGTCCACCATTAAATTACAGACATGTAAACAAATAAGATTTTTAAATGGTGATAAAATTTGATTTTTTACACAAATATTTGTCTGATTGAAAAAATATATATCACAAATTGTTTTTGAACGCATTAAAGCTAATGGAACAGAAGTATGTCTTGCGAAAGTTTTTTATAATGACCTCAGTTAACAAACACAGTTGATAAGAATGACTTTAAAAATAAAATGAAATATTTTATTTTTAGGAACTAATTTTCCCCAGTCAAGATAAAATGTCTTGGGATAGTTATATAGATAATTTGATTGACCGTTCTAAAAGTAATGCAGACAAAGCTTGCATAATAGGACTAGATGGTTCAAAATGGACAACAGATGGCCATAAAAAAGCCCTAAAGATAACTGCAAAAGAGGCTGCTAATATTGGGAAAGTTTTTAAATCTGGTGATTTCGCTTCATTTTCGAGCAGTGGAGTAACCGTTGAAGGAATCAAATATCAATTTTTAAGAGAAATGGATAAAAAAGTAGTCCTGGCTAAAAAGAAAGACCATGGTGGACTTACATTACAAAGTTCTAAAGCAGGTGTGGTGATTGGCCATACAAAGGAAGGAGGTTCACAAGGCATCGTCAACGAAGGAGTTTCAAAATAGCAGAATACCTAGAATCGTTGGGCAGATAAACAATAAATTATGGAAAGGTGTCTACGCATCATTACAAACTGTTCTTATTGAAAGTTGAAAAATGTTATAAAAGAGGTGACTAACTGACTTTGGTATTTTAGTTCTATTTATTACATAAATAAAATATACATGACAGCTGTATTCATAGTTTCTCTTGCAAAACGAAGTTGCTGCTTTGCACAAGCGTGCAAAGATTTAATAAATCCCTACTTCAGGTGCAGTTGGTTTTCGGGTACTCTTTGTCAAATGAAAGTTCGATTTAGATACTATGATTTTAATGTTTTACTGCAGTGCAAAATAATATGGATGTAAGGAGATGTGTTGTACATGCGAATAAGGTCTGAATAGTTTGAAAAAAAAAAACCAAAAAAAAACCGAAATCATTTTAAAAATTTTAATTAAAGGATGTTTTCCCTCGTGCATATATAGCTTCAACTCCTTGTCCGGGTTTCGATTTACTTTTAGTCCTTTTGCTCTTCTTCAGCGTTTGTGTTAGGTTTTGGATTTTCAAATATTTTGGCTTCGAGCATCCCTGAAGTTACATTAATTGTAGAAATGTGCATCCGGTGCAGTAAAATTGGTACCGTTTATATTATCATACCTGTAACTATCTTTTATAGAAATTATCCTTCCAAATTTTGAGGCTACAAGTATCTGATTTCGACACTTTTTGGTTAGAGGTTAATTGATTATCTTATAATGCAGAAATAACTTATGTGATTGCTGTTGTAAAATTTTGTGATTATGTGTTTGAGCAAAAAATACACACACATATGTAAGTCTAAATTGAAAACAACGTTCAAACCTATGATTGCGTTGGATAAAAACCGCATTTTTTATACGTGTGCATGCAAAACAAATTTCTTGGTAGGGGGGTCTAAATACAGCACAAAGCACAAACAACATTTTCCAAAAGACCAAAAAAAGTGTGAAAGTATATTTAAACAAAACGTATTTGACTAACAGGTCGAACAACGGATGTTCTTAAACCTTGCTGACTGCCAATGGCGATTGCCAAATAAACGAATCACAAAATGTAACAAAATGGATCTTCATTATTAATTTAATACCAAACAGAAAACATTAAACTTGCGGAAAAGATGGTATATCGCAAACATGAGGTGCAAAAATTTGTACACCATATCCGGATTTCGACAATAAGTGTAAATATATATATATATATATGTATACTTGTGTCACTGCTGGGAGAAAAAGCGTAGGTAGGTAGGTAAATTTTTTTTTATATATTTTTCATATAGCAAATGTTCTACCTTTAAACAGTGCTTAACCAACGATGTCAGGATTTAATTTAGCTTAGTATGCGATATGGGGTTTGCTCATTGCTGAGGGCCTTACGCTGACCTATAATAGTCATTTGTTCTCTGGTAGAGAGTTGTCTCATTGTCAATCATACCACATCTTCTTATTTTTATATTAGACAAAAACGTCCATAAAATGTGTTAGGGTAGGCATACAAGTTTAGGTTATGTATGCAGGCATGAAACAGGACCATATTTTTGTCGGCAAAACTAGAAACATATCTTAAAGTTTTCTGTTAAAAGGTTAAACAATAAAAACGTTGGAATTAAACACTAAAAATCGTGTCCGTTGAGGTTCAAGCCATGAACATTCTTTTTAATATGCCACACGTGCATTTCCATTCTAACATACTTAGTGAGTAGTCAACTATTCATTTTAGATAAAGAATTATTGACTTAGCACTAAAAATCTACTAATCTTTATATATTTAACATCAAAGAAAGCAATGTTTGATTAGAACAAAGTTTATGATTATCATTTTATTTATGTATTATCAAAATTATCTTTTTCTTTACAATCTTCGAGTTCATTAGATCTAGAACAGAATGAGACAAATTTGAAGAATTTAGATATATAACAAGAAATCCCTGCCGCAAGAAATTTGACAGAAAAAAGTGGCACATTATTACAGTATATTAATTGGCACAAATTGGACACATACCAGCATCTTCAAAAATTGTCATAAAATTACGATTCCCTAATTTGGCAGAAATATGCCATATTGTTATTTATTTTCACCGTATTTTTTTCTTCCCGAAACCATTTTTTTTTTTTTTAAATTTCTAAGTGTACAGCTTTTGTTAGTGCGAATTCAAGTGATATTAAGACATAACTTTTTCGAGCCATGATTACATAAATAAAAGGAGATGTAAGTTATACGTCAATGAGATATCACAGTAGCAGTTAACCTAAAGATATGTAGAGGCCAACACGGTCTTCAAAAATAGAAAATCAGGACAACTTGGACCAATGTAAAAACATCTCGGACCAGTTTAAAAGACAACTGCAATAAGTTTAAAACGCTGGTTAGACCCATATAAAGATATCTAGCGTAACAAATAATGAGTCTGGTATCTTTTTTTTTTTTTTTTGTTTTGTACTTGTCAGTTTCAGACAACTAGGATCATTTTTATGGCCATGTAATTAAGCATTAGGCTTCATACTGAACAAACCTTGAATGTGCAAAATTAGATTCAGTTTAAAATGCTTAAGTGGTCCGAGTTGTCTTAAAAGTGGTCTGATTTGATTTTGTCCGAGTTGTCTTAAAAGTGGTTTGAGTTGTCTTCTTGGTCCAAGTTGTCTTAAAAGTGGTCTAAGTTGTCTTGGTCCGAGTTGTCTTAAAAGTGGTCTGATTTGTCTTGGTCCGAGTTGTCTTAAAAGTGGTCTAAGTTGTCTTGGTCCGAGTTGTCTTAAAAGTGGTCTGATTTGTCTTGGTCCGAGTTGTCTTAAAAGTGGTCTAAGTTGTCTTGGTCCGAGTTGTCTTAAAAGTGGTTTGATTTGTCTTGGTCCGAGTTGTCTTAAAAGTGGTCTAAGTTGTCTTGGTCCGAGTTGTCTTAAAAGTGGTATGAGTTGTCTAGGTCTTGTATGTCTTATTTGGATTTTATACTAATAAATTTTCTCATCTTATTCTAATTCATCTTTTGTTAAATTCCGGCTGAATTTGATCATCAGTGTAATTACTGGCTCTTACTTTGTTAATCCTTGACCATATAATATGATACACGACCAAAATTACCGTGACATATATTCATATATACATATATTTATGTATTGATTAGTTTCGATCAGTGATACCTGAGAACATAAAGGAAGCAGTACTCATCGTTGTATTCTTCGGATATTATCAGTTGATCGTTCTCTTGATCCATAAACGGGATAAATTGCAAAACTGTACTTTAAAATTCCCTTTGTGTCCCTCAAATAGTCAAATGCCTTCCTGTATTTGTATGTTTAACTCCTTTTGTGTACCAGTGAAGGTTAAAAATATATATAAAATATACGTATTAGTTGACATAAATTTATCTTTTATCTCTGACAAAAATACGGCAAAATATTAAAATTTTAAAATTGGTCCGACTTTTCTTTGGTCAAAGTTGTCATATATTCAACAATAGACAGGTGTCGATACAATTTGTCTAAATATCAAACTGGGTCTTAAAGATGATGATGCTAGATGGCTGTTTAACTTCCAGCGGCAAATTAAATGCATATTCAGGACGAGAACATGCTAATGTAATATGAAAATTGACCCTGCTTTGTACTAGACAGTATTTTTAAAGTGTTAGTTCACAAGGTAACATTCTGCAGGAAGACATGTCCCTCTACCCGGACACATTATTCTGACTCCGAGCCGACCAGTTTTTGTTATGCTGCTTAGCGGAGAAGCAGTAAATACAAATTTTAAAGTTTGACCAGACCGGAGTTCGAATCCACGACATCCCGCACTCGAGGCGAACACGCTACCACGAAACCACCGAGACAGTGCTGGGTCTTAAAAGTCTTGCCATCGAGTTTGGTTTAAATTGGTTTAATTGTTTTAAAAGCGAAACTCTTTGAAACAAAATACAAATGATATGTACAAATATACTAATATAACGGTAATATTAAACTCAAATCAAGTAAATTAATTGATATCTTCGATCATGTGACTTATTTGTATACCTTGTCTTGGTGATCAGTTTCACTGTGTACATTTTCGGTCTATCTATACAAAATTTTCAAATATTAAGCAAAATTCTAAAATTGTTTAGAAATTGTCAGTAACTCATTTAAGAGGTAATTTGATATAAACATGATAAAGGGCCACTGTGAACTAAAGAAAAGTTGCAGCTTTTTCTTTGAAAAAAAAATGAAATACTATAAGCAAGTTCATGTATACTAGTATTGTACTATATTTAATTTGTCTATACTGGTGACTTATTCTAGATAAACCAGAAAAGGTTTAAAAGTTGACATGACCTCTGTTTGACGGTACGATAACAATTACGAAACTGTGCATAGGTTCACAGTGTGTATATGGTGAGGTTCACTGTCACTACAGCAATAAGAAACAACTTCAATGAACGATTATTTTTCAGAATATAACTTAATGACATTTGATAGTGCAGTATAAGCGTAGATGTAATTAGCTAGTGAACTTTATTACAAACGAAGTCTTGCTATTTAGAAACTATGCTGCAGTTTTTTCATTAACTGAATTTCTCTTCGTGATTTAAACCAACTCTCGTAGTCAAAAGACCATATGCCAATACACCTTGTACTGTACAAGAAACAGCATCACCAACCTTAATATCTAGTTTTGTTTTTACCGACAGTCTATTCAAATGAACCAGGAACAAATATCATCAAAATAATATTCAACTGACTCACTGTTTGTAACTCTGTATTTAAACCCAAAGGAATATCATTATGTGATTAAAGTTATACTGGTAATGCAAAAACTCAAATAGAATTTTAAAGTTTCAAATTTTCGAACGCTTTTCAAGTCGAACTTAATGTTTTAGGCGTTGTCGTTAAGCATGTATACACCATATATCACCAAGCACTCACATAAGTTAGCCTATTAATAATTGTTTATCTTGAGTATAAGAATAGGATTTACACATGAATGATCAACAACTTGACAATTTACCTAAAATGGTCATAACTAGGCACAATGAATTCCTTTGGCTATATAAATAAGTATTACACATAAATGGCATCTTTACTAGTGTTAGAAGGAAGAAGGGTAACTATACGTGCCTTACAACTAATTTAATCAGTATTTTTTTTAATCACAACACTGACATACTAAAAATAAGGAGTCAGAATACAACCACCCAACCCCTTTTCACAAGTGGCTCCTTATCCTGATGTGAAAAACTTATAATTTATAATTCTTTAAATCTAATTTTCAGAGTAAAATTCGTACCATGACTTATCGAAAAGTTCCCATTGTAGAATAAACAATTCTTTTAGAGATCTATCTTGTGTGAATATCAGCGACACATATATTGTTCGGGAAAGTTCTCGTCTTTGTAATAAAACGAAGAAGTATAAATGCCGATTTAACATGTATGATTAGGACTCTTGTTTTCTTCAATATTAAATATATAATACCGGTAGCAGCATTTTATCACTTCTAAATAAAATAATACAATGCGAATTTGAGGCCTGAAATGCATGTTAATTGTCACAAAAATTATAAAAGAAAAACTATCTTAGCCTTATTTTGTCAGTGTTACATTTATACTAATAAATTATCTCATCTTATTCTGATTCATCTTTTTTTAAATTCCGGCTGAATTTGATCATAATTACTGGCTCTTACTTTGTTAACCCTTGACCCTATAATATGATACACGACCAAAATTACCGTGACATATATTCATGTATACATATATTTATTTATTGATAAGTTTCGATCAGTGATACCCGAGAACATAAAAAGCAGCACTCATCCTTGTATTCTTCTGATATTATCAGTTGATCGTTCTCTTGATAAAATGCAATACTGTACATTAAAAATCCCTTTGTGTCCCTCAAATAGTCAAATGGCGGTTTCCTGTATTTGTATGATTTAACTCCTTTTGTGTACAAGTGAAGGTTAAAAATATATATAAAATATACGTATTAGTTAACATAAATTTATAGTTTATCTCTGACAAAAATACGGAAAAAATATTTAAATTTTAAAATTGCAAACAGACAGGATATTTCATCAATTATTCGTTGCGCCGGATATAAAAGAATTTAAATCTCCGGTTTTATTTGAACAAATCATTCAACCGATACGGCCAGCAGAACGTATTAAACTTGAACTTCCGTCTCACATGTGTAGTTAGGTAGGGTTGGTGTGTACACGTATTTAGTCCATCTTGAAACACAGTTTTTGACCAATTTGGTAAGTTTACAGCTACTTTCAGGTAAATTGTTTATTTTTAATTACAATGTCATACCTAATATTCTTATTTACACATTGTGTTGTGTATTAAATGTGTGAATATGTGTCAGATCAATAATTTATTTGTCATCGATGAACACATTGTCAAGGCGAACCCGGAAATGTTTGTGATGAAACCTAGAAATAAACAGAATTATTGCTAATAATAATATTCGTATGTGTGTTCAATTAAATTATAATGTTGACAGATAATATATCAAGGAAAAGTGGTGCATGCTTTGCTCCATTTTATGAACCTGTGCAAGACGCATTCTCGTCATTCTCGGGTCATTGGACTTTGTCTAGTATTATATAATTTTAAATATCAATATGGCTGAACAGAGTTTAAATATCCTCCAGACTGTCTTAATTCATGTACTTTAGTCTATACAGATATGTATTTAACGAATATATAGTTAATTTTTCATGCAGACATTCGTGTAGTGGAAAGGGAGAAAACTATGTATATACGAATATTTTATTGAGATCAAGGAAACATTTTAACACAAACTAAGTGGAAACCGAATACACGGATACAGATAAATATTTTTCTTCCTGGCTTAAAATAAATTTGTTTTCAGAGTTTTCGTTTTGATCCAAATACAGGTGCTGATGTTGTCCCACTTTGTGTGTGTTTTTTTTTTTTTAGTTTTACATGTATTACTATTATATTTCAGTTTGATGATACAGAGGGATTCCGGTATTCGGAACCCGGTGTGATCGGGACCCCCTCTTTCTTCTGAAAATGCGTTTAAAATCAAGCAACAATCGACAAAACTAAGACAAGAACTTCCCGCCTCTCTGTTCCAAAGATGTACCCCCTTTTTTTTAAATATTGAATCTACGTCCGTATATGTTTAAACTAATGTTCAGTCATAACCAATATTTTGACAGAAGCTGCCGATGTATGATTCATTTCAAGTTTATGTTAAGTATTAGTTTATTATGATAATTTGAATTATATCGGGGCTCCTGTGTCCACTCTTGTCCATGGAACCGAATCAATGTATTAATTATACTCGAACGAACATGTAAGTGGTCTCTATAATTTATAGGCATTTCGTCTGTCTAATTTGTTGCTAACATTGTCATTAAAATTACTATTTTATTCACAGTGATTTTATTTGAAAATATACTAATATCTTGATTGCTTTAACGATGATATCAATAAACCAAATGTATACGAAAAACATGGCTTCATGTGATTATGACAGCCTCTTGTCTGGTTGATATTTTCTGGTGACATTGTCGGTTTGTCAAAAAAACATGTTTGTTATCGATGATTTTAATGTCATATCCGCCGGAATCAATTTGGATGATCCAGTGGTACATGTATATTTTTGGATACGATTCAATATTTGTTAAGGATGTGGGTTGATAGTAACAAGTATTCGAATAAGTTACTTAATATATATATTTGCCAGCAGACACCGTAACCATGGTCACCACAACGAACCCCATTTTCATGCTAAAAAAGATAAATTGTTAGGTAAAAAAAAAGTAAATGTTTAAGTAAGTGGTATACATTGTACATGGTATATTTTAAAAATATCATTTATGTCGCGAAAGCCAGACATAGCATTCCTAGATTCCGTCGGCGGCGTCAACATTTGGGTTCAGTATGTGGTTAAAGTTTGTTTAGACATCAATAACTTTGTCAAACCTTAATGGAATCTTTATGACATTTGGACTGAAGCTTGTTTATGGCCAAAATACAGTATCCAGATCAAAATTTTGAAAATATTCATTTTCATTTTTTCGTATTTTACTGATAAATGGACTTAGTTTTTTTTACAGTTAACAAGTGGATACAGTACGGGGTTGAAGTTTGTTTATACACATTAATTATTTTGTCAAAACTTCATAGAATTTTATGAAACTTTGGCAGAAGCTTTTTATGCCCTACCTAGGGGTATTATGTTTTTCGGTCTGTGCGTCCGTTCGTCCGTCCGTTCGTTCGTCTGTCCCGCTTCAGGTTAAAGATTTTGGTCAAGGTAGTTTTTAATGAAGTTGAAGTCCAATCAACTTGAAACTTAGTACACATGTTCCCTGTGATATGATCTTTCTAATTTAAATGCCAAATTAGAGTTTTGACCCCAATTTCACGGTCCACTGAACAAAGAAAATGATAGTGCGAGTTGGGCATCCGTGTACTATGGACACATTCTTGTTTATGATTTAGATATAATGTGAAGCATATTTTTGAAAATTTATTTTCTTTTCGGTATTTTTCTGATAGACATGATAGATAGACTTAGTTTTTTACAGTTAACATTTACAGACAGTCTGGGATTAAAGTTTTTGACATGATAAATTTGTAAACCTTCATGGATTGTTATGAAACTTGGGACAGAAGCTAATCTTCAAGACCAAAAAAAAAAAATAGCATCTTAAGAAAAAGTTTGATTTTTTTAATTCTGTATTTCACTGATAAATGGACTGACTTTTTAAGTCAACATTACACTTTTACACTGACAGCAGCAATCGTAGGCGAGACACAGGGTTCCCTGGAACCCCATACGAATTTTTCATATATACTGACAAATTTTGAAAACAAATCTCTTCAAGCGTTGAACATAGCAACAGTACATCAAGAAGTCAACTTGGTCTTCAAAAAAGTGTCGGGGCCTATTCAAGGGGTCGAACAGTGAGCACGGTTAAAATAATACATCGTTATTTTCAGTTTATAAATCATTGTACAAAATTTAAGGTTCCCTCGGGTAAGGTGATTAAGGTTACTTTAAGTTAAGCCCGTAGTTATAGTTTTGATGTAACTAACCTTCCAAATATTTGACATTGAGCGTACACGTTAAAAGTTATTATACAGTGCACAATAATTGTCGAACATTTTGTGATAATGGCCCATACTAACCGTTGGTCGTTGGGTGACAACTTTCGCATTAAGGTCAAATATGGCTAAACCAAAAAAATTATTATGTCTGTTTAGGGTTACACTTTACAATATTTGTTCAGATTTTTGTCATGTATCCTGTTCACTTCTGGTTGGTTTTCCAAAGTTTTCATTTACCAGGTACAGTCTACTCTATTTTTGAAATCCAATTTAACTCTAAACATATTGGTGTGTTGCCGACAATCACATGTTAGATGGTTTTTGGATAGGCTATTTATTTTAGAACACAAACATGACTGATTTATTTGTATTGCATGCATTAGTATATGGCGATGCATTATGTGCATAATATAAATTGTGTTGACAAACAACATGTACAAAGTGATATCGTGTAAGATAAATAAATGAATAATTTATATTTCAGAACCAAACTCATCAATTTAGCAAAATGTCATGGGATAGTTATATAGATAACTTGATTGCTCATACAAAAGATTCCACTGGAAGCGCAAATGCAGACAAGGCTTGTATTATTGGCCTTGATGGTTCAAAGTGGACAACAGATGGTGCAGCACAGGCCATTAAGATAACTGCTGCAGAGGCTGCGACTATTGGAAAAGCTTTTAAAAGTAGAGATTTTTCACCATTTATGTCGAGTGGAGTCACTGTCGAAGGAATAAAATACCAATTTTTAAGAGAAGAAGATAATAAATTAGTCTTAGCTAAAAAGAAAGACCAAGGTGCACTAACTCTACAAACTTCCAAAACAGGTGTGGTAATTGGTCATACCAAAGAAGGAGGTCAACAAGGCAATACGAACAAAGGAGTTGCAACTATAGCTGAATATCTAGAATCCTTAAACATGTAGAACATTCGTCTTGACAACAAACTACTGACAGTAATCTATGCATCTATGCACATTATATTTCCTAAAAACTAAGCAATGTTTCTATTGAGGTTCGAATTATACTTTAATATCTCTGCTTTACATTATACAATTAATAAAACATACATCTGACAATTATATATTTGAATACTCCTACAAAAGTAAAATTGCTTATGCTAAATTAAAACAAGTTAACATTACTAAGCATATTAAAGTCTATTGAAATTTCCTATTTATTCCCATTTATCAAAGGTTGGTAAGAATTGTAGTGAAATAAACTAATGAACTTGTCTCCCATTTAGCTCAACTGGCCAAAGGGCCCGTGTGAGTTTTTCCCATCACTTGGCGTCCGTCATCTGTCGTCTTCATTGATGTGTCATTAACTTTCACAAAAATCTCCCCCTCTGAAACTACTGGGCCAAATTTGACAAAATTTCATCATCATTGGAGTATCTAGTTTAAAAATGTGTCCAATTAACCCTCCTGCCAACCAACATATTCGACATGGCTTAAATTAGAACATAGGGGTAAAATGCAAGCTGTGTATATTATCTTGAAAACCACTATGGATAGAGAAAATTTGACGAATTAGTTGTCTTGTGTAGGAGTAATTGACCTCAAATGACGTATTTGACCCTTCTTTACTTTTTGTGCACAAACTAGAAGATAAAAAGAAACTGTAAACAGAAAAAAATCAGCAGTAAAAGATCAACAATAAAAAGAAGTTTAGTCATGAATTATATTCTATTGAACTATGTTAGGGAGAGTCCATTGTTGAAATGCACACCGACTTAGGTGAGCGACACAGCCTTTTTAGAGCCTTTAGTTAATTATTCCATGTCATGTTTTTCAAAGACGACAATTGCCTCGGTCTTCTCGTGATAACATAATCTCAAAATAAGCAAGATGATGCTGGTTTGATCCCCGGCCAGATTTAAACAAGAACTTGAAAATTAGTGTTTGCTGCTCATCTAATTAATCCGCTGCATATAGGAGTAAGAGCAAAGACTGGTAGGCTCAGAGTCAGAATAATGTGTCCCAAGTAGTGTGAAATGTCTCTGTGGACAATTACCGTCTGAAAAGCATTTAAAAAATCATTCTCTTCTTACAAAGCAGGGTTCATATTCATATCATCTTAACATGTTCCTATCCCGATATGCATGTAATATTTGCCGCTGGAGATAAAAGACTAATTCATTACCATCATCATCATTATTGAAGATATATTAGTCAGAAGTTGAAATTAAAACATTTAATCAATAGTTGAATTGAAAAAAAATAGTTTGGGGGACAAAGATTATTATCCAACTTTCTTTTTGGTGATTTCATATTTTAATAGTTTGGAATAAATTTGATTTATTTTCACACATCCCAATTATTAAGATTTCCTCAATGTATGCCACCCTTTAAGTGGAAAATGAAGATTTGTTTTATAATTTCTCCAAACCAACATTTGTATTATGTATGACAAATTTTGACCTTGGTGTTTCAGTTGATAAGAAATTTAGAAAATTAACAAGAATTGATATTTGTCTTGTTTCTCATCAATTTCAAAGAAATGAGTTACTTTAAGTAAGTGGGTTAACTGAAACCATGACTATTAAAAGTGATGTTTATAGCTCACACTGGTCCTTTGCCAGGTGTGCGCATTAAAAGGAGATGTTTCTTAAGTATACATAATTAGTCGCTCCCTCAAAAAAATAAAATAAACTAACAAGACGTATTTCTGTTATTTTAAATCAGCAAACATTACTTAGAAGGAGGCAGGTCATCCAACACTTGAGACATCTTATTTTGTTCATCCTCATCTTGTTAAAGGTTCATCAGAAGGTATAGACAAATATGGCCGGGTATACACCACAAAATGTGACGTGGATGTAAGCTTTGGTATTTATAATATGGGTACATGTTCGAAAATACATCAAAATGATGTATTGCACATTTAAATCTATGATACTGTACGTGTCGTGAATTTTAGAAAATGTCCCTGGTGTAAAATAGATGCAGAGATACTTTACCATACGTCTTTTAAACGATTCCTGATATATTTTTTATTAGGACACGCTTTTTGCATAGGTCACCCTGTTCACTTTGGAGTTACCTTCTACTTTTGAGATTGCAAACTGGACTTGAAACCAATTGATTTATGTGATATATCGGTAGAGCAATGCACTGGACGTGAAGAGGGGGTTACTTGAGAGTAAATATAAACATTTAGACAGATAAATCTTTTTGATTCACTGATTTACCAATTCTGATTCAAACAGAAAGTTCTCCGACACTGACTTAAGATGTTTGATTTTTTTTTTCATTTACAACATAATTGTCACGTTTTGAGGACGTGTTTTTCAACAGACATTTGCATTCCTATTGGAACCAACTGGGCTCCTCTTTTTGACGACTTGTTCTTTTATTCTCACGAGGCATACTTCATACATGAGAGATTTTACACAAAAGAAAATAAGCTTGCATCATCCTTAACTTCACGTTCTGCTATATTAATAGATGATGTGCTATCACTAAATAATTCAAATTGTGGAGACTATATTTGCTTGCTCCCGCCATAGCGGAGGGGGCGTTAAGTTTTACCCTTGTACGTCCATACGTCCCGAAATTGGTTTCCGTTTTCTAACTTTAGTTTGCCTCTACCAAATGTTAAGAATCTTGTACACAATGCTTGATATCACAAAACACAGATCAAGTTTCAATTTGGGTGGCGTCACTTTTACCTTTCTAGAGTTATGTCCCTTTACAAATGGAAAAAAATGCTGAATTTTTCGTTTCTGTTCTCTAATTTAAGTTTGCCTCAAGCAAATGTTATGAATCTGATACACAATGCTTATTACCGCAAAACAGATCATGTTAGAATTTTGGTGGGGTCACTTTTACCGTTCTAGAGTTATGGCTCTTTACAAATAGAAAAATTACTGATTTTTTTCATTTCCGTTCTCTAACTTAAGTTTGCCTTAACCAAATGTTATGAACCTTATACACAATGCTTATTACCACAAAAAACAGATCAAGTATTAATCTGGGTGGCGTCACTTTTAACTTTCTAGAGTTATGCCCCTTTACAAATGCAAAAAAATGCTGATTTTTTTCGTTTCCGTTCTCTAACTTAAGTTTGCCTCAATCAAATGTTATGAAACTTATACACCATGCTTATTACCACAAAACTCCGATCAAGTACAAATTGGGTAGCGTCACATTTACCGTTCTTGAGTTATGTCCCTTTATCATGTTATATGCAAGCGGGGGCATCATCTGTGTCCCATGGACACATTCCCCATTTATGTTATTGTTTTTAAAGAGTTAAGAGCCTGTACTGATCTTAAAAATGTAGTTTAATATAAAAAAGAAGATGTGGTATGATTGCCAATGAGACAACTGTCCACAAGAGACCAAAATGACACAGAAATTAACAACTATAGGTCACCGTACCTCTGCCTCATGTTAATTTGCCTATTTCAATTCAGGTACCTCTTCAGAAAGTGTCTTATGTGTTATTGAATGTCTTTTGGTGTTGATGACAGATCTTTATGGTCATTGTCTAATTACCTCGCAACTTTTGTTCACCTCAGGGTGACTTAGAGCTTGACATATTGTTTGAACACCTGTCTATTGTTCAATACTGTATGCTGAGACGGCGTGCATATAAAGCTGAGTCCACAAACGTAACGTCTTCAAATTACTTCAATCATTTGCGATGTCGGCATTTTCCCCAGAAAACAAACGCGTAACAAAAACACTGGACACTTAGTTTATCACATAGTTTTAAACATGAACGTTCAATATATTTCTTTTTTTTAACAATTAAGTGCAGCATATGCACATTCTGGAAATATAGATAAATATATGCTAAGAGCAGTGTAATGGAAATAATAAGCGACTATGTCGTGGACCCTATTCAGAAAATAGCGTTAAAACGTCATTTCTTTAAATTGTGTTCAGCCTGGACTATCGAATCATTCATATTTTGCAGATTTTTTTAAACCTCTTGTTATGCACATTTGGAACATCAAGTTATTTTGAAATAAAAAAATAGCAATTAAATATTTTTTCTTACCGATTCTTCCATTTTCGAATATTAATCCTTCCAAATTACTACTTCTTACACATAACGAACTACATCCCAAACTCATCCATCATGGCCGTATTTTAATTTTTTTGCGGTGAATTTCGTATGACGTCATAGTCCGAATCCAAAAAATTCTATTATACGAAAATGCGGGAAAATATGTTGAATTTGTATAAATTTTGGGTCTAAAACTCTATTTTATGCTTATTTAATGTTACAAGTTTTACACATTTTTGCCGTTTTCTCTATGTTCGTTTCATACATTATAGATTTAATTTTGATAACCTTATTAATAATGTGGATTTTAATGGTTAGCATTCATCATTTTATCATAAAAAAAAACTTCCTATTTAAAAGATATTTTAAACACGGTTGTATAAAACTACTTTTAAAAGCGCCTTTTACAGTTGCCGTCAACTTTGTGCACGCCGTCTGACCTTTTGATGTCTATTGGTTATTTGAGTCGTTGGGTTGCTGTCTCGTTGACGTATATCCTACCTCTCCTTTGAGTCAAAATAGGGACGTTTAATACAATACCATGTTCAGAGAATATACCGCTCTCGGCGCGTTTAAGAACAAGTGCAGCAAATTTTCGGGGTTCGTAGGTAGCCTTTGGGAAAGCAGAATTTCTGCCCCTATCCAACATGCATCTTTTCACGTGACAGTCCAAATTATTCGCCCTTCATTCCGGTCGTTTTTTTTTTTTTGCAGAACCATCCTTTCGGATTTTACGGTTAATTTGTTCTCGTACTGAAAGTGTTTGAACTATTTTCCACTGGACGACAAACTAACAATTCGATGAATCATTTAATTCTTATTTAAATCATTTAAATAAGTTTTATTTAATCGTACATCTCTATCAGAAGAATCTTGTTGGAGATACACATTTCATAATTTTGTTTTGTAATTCTACATAAAGGTCTATTAACATACTAATTAATAGGGTATTTTGAAGGGTTCTTTAACGTGAAGAGAACGTGGAACTCCCCAAACCCGAGGCATCGGATTTACCTCCATTCTAACAGGATATGGGTACATACACATCCGGCAAAACATACGGATGCTCACATTTTCTTTCATTCATATCCAGACTATACACGTAATGATATACTAACTAACTAACGAATGTCCTTCCTATTCCCTTTACAAATGCAAAAAATGCTGATTTTTCGTTTCCGTTCTCTAACTTAAGTTTGCCTCAATCAAATGTTATGAAACTTATACACCATGCTTATTACCACAAAACTCCGATCAAGTACAAATTGGGTAGCGTCACATTTACCGTTCTTGAGTTATGTCCCTTTATCATGTTATATGCAAGCGGGGGCATCATCTGTGTCCCATGGACACATTCCCCATTTATGTTATTGTTTTTAAAGAGTTAAGAGCCTGTACTGATCTTAAAAATGTAGTTTAATATAAAAAAGAAGATGTGGTATGATTGCCAATGAGACAACTGTCCACAAGAGACCAAAATGACACAGAAATTAACAACTATAGGTCACCGTACCTCTGCCTCATGTTAATTTGCCTGTTTCAATTCAGGTACCTCTTCAGAAAGTGTCTTATGTGTTATTGAATGTCTTTTGGTGTTGATGACAGATCTTTATGGTCATTGTCTAATTACCTCGCAACTTTTTGTTCACCTCAGGGTGACTTAGAGCTTGACATATTGTTTGAACACCTGTCTATTGTTCAATACTGTATGCTGAGACGGCGTGCATATAAAGCTGAGTCCACAAACGTAACGTCTTCAAATTACTTCAATCATTTGCGATGTCGGCATTTTTCCCCAGAAAACAAACGCGTAACAAAAACACTGGACACTTAGTTTATCACATAGTTTTAAACATGAACGTTCAATATATTTCTTTTTTTTTTTTAAATTAAGTGCAGCATATGCACATTCTGGAAATATAGATAAATATATGCTAAGAGCAGTGTAATGGAAATAATAAGCGACTATGTCGTGGACCCTATTCAGAAAATAGCGTTAAAACGTCATTTCTTTAAATTGTAACATAATAGCTGGACATTAAAAAAATTCAGGTGTTCAGCCTGGACTATCGAATCATTCATATTTTGCAGATTTTTTTAAACCTCTTGTTATGCACATTTGGAACATCAAGTTATTTTGAAATAAAAAAATAGCAATTAAATATTTTTTCTTACCGATTCTTCCATTTTCGAATATTAATCCTTCCAAATTACTACTTCTTACACATAACGAACTACATCCCAAACTCATCCATCATGGCCGTATTTTAATTTTTTTGCGGTGAATTTCGTATGACGTCATAGTCCGAATCCAAAAAATTCTATTATACGAAAATGCGGGAAAATATGTTGAATTTGTATAAAGTTTGGGTCTAAAACTCTATTTTATGCTTATTTAATGTTACAAGTTTTACACATTTTGCCGTTTCTCTATGTTCGTTTCATACATTATAGATTTAATTTTGATAACCTTATTAATAATGTGGATTTTAATGGTTAGCATTCATCATTTTATCATAAAAACTTCCTATTTAAAAGATATTTTAAACACGGTTGTATAAAACTACTTTTAAAAGCGCCTTTTACAGTTGCCGTCAACTTTGTGCACGCCGTCTGACCTTTTGATGTCTATTGGTTATTTGAGTCGTTGGGTTGCTGTCTCGTTGACGTATATCCTACCTCTCCTTTGAGTCAAAATAGGGACGTTTAATACAATACCATGTTCAGAGAATATACCGCTCTCGGCGCGTTTAAGAACAAGTGCAGCAAATTTTCGGGGTTCGTAGGTAGCCTTTGGGAAAGCAGAATTTCTGCCCCTATCCAACATGCATCTTTTTCACGTGACAGTCCAAATTATTCGCCCTTCATTCCGGTCGTTTTTTTTTTTGCAGAACCATCCTTTCGGATTTTACGGTTAATTTGTTCTCGTACTGAAAGTGTTTGAACTATTTTCCACTGGACGACAAACTAACAATTCGATGAATCATTTAATTCTTATTTAAATCATTTAAATAAGTTTTTATTTAATCGTACATCTCTATCAGAAGAATCGTGTTGGAGATACACATTTCATAATTTTGTTTTGTAATTCTACATATAGGTCTATTAACATACTAATTAATAGGGTATTTTGAAGGGTTCTTTAACGTGAAGAGAACGTGGAACTCCCCAAACCCGAGGCATCGGATTTACCTCCATTCTAACAGGATATGGGTACATACACATCCGGCAAAAACATACGGATGCTCACATTTTCTTTCATTCATATCCAGACTATACACATAATGATATACTAACTAACTAACGAATGTCCCTTCCTATTCGATCAAAACAATGTATTTTTTCGATTCATGGACGTATTGATTATCATATGTTTAAGAAGGAAAAGGGTTTCTAACCTATTTTACAATTAAATAAAAGTAAATTTATCTCTTAAATCATCATAGTCGCTCGTGTAAACATTTATGTCAATATCTTCCTACACATTAGAAAGACACACAAATATGATATATGAATAACTACAAAATAATCAGCTTATCTGCTGATTTTGTTGACTTTGTACAGTTGAAGTACAAGGTACTAGAATTATCCCGCTTTATACGTTTTATCGTTATTACGTTTTTATGATAAAAGCAGTTGCGTACAGACGGAAAGTTAATGCACAAAAAATGATAAAATTAAACATAAATGATATACATAAATACATAAGTAAATGTACAAATTAGTACGCTTGGCTGATTTACAAGTTAACAATAACTTTGATTATGTTTCCTGATGTGAATCTGAATCAATGGACTGTGAAAGAAAGGCGAAGTATACCATAGGGACATTCAAACTAATAAGTTGAAAATAAACTGACAACGCCATTGCAAAAAAACGAAAAACGACCAAAATACAAACAACAGTATACAAAACACAACACCGAAAACTAAAGACTGAGCAACACGAACCCAACCAAAACCGGGGATGACCGGCAAGGTAATCATATCTTGCTCCGCATATGGCACCAGTTGTGTTGCTCATGTAGTACAAGCTCGGTGATAAGTCTAATGCGGTAGGTCACATTCGAGGAAAAGAGGACGATATTGTGGTTACGACAATTAGAACATATCTGTCCTCTTCTGTGAAACAGATATATATATTTCATAATGGTCAGCAAAACTCGTGATGTCGTCAGTAAACTTTTCGAAGGGACGATTTCAACTTCACCACTTGGAACTCTTGGTATAATACCGTCCTTGTGAGCAGCAACACTCTATCAGGGAAATACAGCTTAGGCTGAATTCATCTCTTTGTCGTAAAGATATGTTTTCAACCTATCCTCATTGTCAATTTCTAAAAGTAATTCAAGATATGAGGCAGACTTATCTGTATCTGTTATATCTTTTATTTCAAGTTCGATGAGATATATGCGTTCAATACAGTCACCATACTTTGAATTATATAGTGAGAGGACATCATCTATATAGCTAAAGATACAGTCACCATACTTTGAATTATATAGTGAGAGGACATCATCTATATAGCTGAATAAAGTCACCATACTTTGAATTATATAGTGAGAGGACATCATCTATATAGCTGAAAGAAAGTTATAGGATAATGTTAGCTGCCTTTCATTCTTCTTAAAAGGGTCCTTATGAAGTCAGCATTATATGAACAAAGAAGCAATTCGGCAAAAAGTTTTGATTCCCATGGGAATGCCGATTGTTTTTGAAGATTACGTCCTCCATACGTAACAAATATGTTGTCAATCGAGCAATCAAGCATCTTGATAATGTCAGTTTCAGAGAGTTTTTTGTTTAAATCACTGTGATTTTTTTTTAAAAAAGACGATTTATTCCTCCCTAAACAAGATCCTTGTAACTACGCTGGCCATTCTTTTTATGAAACTAAGCAGGCCAAATTCCTTCAATTTGTATTTTAGTTTGGAATGGGGAATGCCTGTGTAAGAGTAAAGAGACTTATATTGTATGTACTCTAACAAATCTTTGGAATTTTTTAGTATCCATATCTGATACACGCCACCCATAGAGTAGGTAGTTTCACAATAAATTTGAAGCACGGCTTTGATTGCTGATAAAATTGATGTTTTTAATTTAGAAAGAGGTTGAAAATGTAGTCAGCTTGACAGGGGCCAAAGTTAAAAGACAACAAAAAAGTCTGCTGTAGCAAAGTGCACCGCTTCAATGCTGATGTGTAACTGACAGAGTGTAGCCAAACGTTGACTGTAACTTTCTGCTTTCTAAATAACTCAGTCCCAGATTTTTTTTTTGCAAAACAGGAGATAAAGTACATGTAAGCAAATAATACCAAACCAACAAGAACAAATGACCATTTATAAGCTAACCGGGGTTAGAAAAATATAAGTCAGGTTTAAAGTTTTCCACGTCGGATCAAAGATTATGATATCGATGGTAAGAGCACAAACAATTTCCATTGACGCTAGTGAAGATACAAAGAGTTAATAGTTGTGTCGTAATTTCTGCTTCTTGCTATGTTTTTGTATAGTTATAAAGCCAGCAAATACGAATAAACTCACAAAACTTGTAACTAAACTAGGGATAAATAAATACGGCTGTCAATTCTGTTTTCTGTTCTCTCTTGGTAGCGTGAATAAATAATCAATAGTAAAAATGATACGTTTATTAAACATCTAGAACTGTCGATATATTTCAATACATGTACAGTATTCGAGCAACAATATATAATTAACATACGGGGCGGAACTACTAAAATAATAATATTTCTCTTGTATTTTCGTACGGGCCGAATGGGATTATCTTAAATTCTACAATGACAACGTAAATAAATGCAAGGCATACAGCTATCTGCGCTGCTTTTTACCTCTAAACTACGACCCTTACTTGTAATATAAACTGCGAGGCATACAGCTAAATGCGCTGCTTCACCTCTAGGAACCCCAGGCTGAGCCTTGCTGCAAGCCAAATGTAAACACAGCAAAGACTGACGAACGTGACGTTGCACTGGTATTTATTTGAAATTACCGGAAGTAAATATTCTAAGCAGGAAGAAAAGCATAACGTCAAACACTGACATAAAATATAGGAGTCCTCGACTCAAAATGCTTATAATAATACACTTTTGTTACTAAACCAATCAAGACATATTGATTCTTCCAGTTAAGACCTCACAAATGAACACTTTTGGGTTCACGATTAGAATATTGACCCAACGGTACATTCTGAACAATACATGACAAAGTTGCGCCATATACGACGTTATCTAAGGGAGCTACCATTTGATTTTTATGGGGGGGCTAGGATGAAAAATTTTGTCCTGCCTTTTTATTTTTCCCTCTATTCGGTCCTGCCTTTTTATTTTTCACTCTATTCGGTCCTGCCTTTTTTTAGTTTATCCTGACTTTTTTTTTTACATAAATTGTTGTCCTGCCTTTTTTTTTTTTGCAAATAATCTCATCCTGCCTTTTTTTTTACTCAAAACTCCTGTCCTGCCTATTTTTTTCAAATTTCATCCTAGCCCCGTATAAATCAAATGGTAGCTCCCTAATAACATAAAGTAAAACGTACGTTAAATACTCATTCAATATACTAAATACTAGAAATAACTACTGACAACTCATTTAAACTCTCTTAATACAATAATAACAATATTTCTTTACTTGGAAATAACTAATACACACATTTACAACACTGCCCCTCCCCCAGAATACATTTCGTCCTCGAAATATGGTCTTGTCAATTCTGACAATACATTAAAAAAATTCTTTTCACAATATTCCTATATACGTAATCCTCTATCATACAAATAAAACAATTTTTGCTTATCTCCAATTTGTCAAAAACAAACAAATATTTAAGCTATCTTAAAACTTAAAACATACATCTGACAACAAACTACTGCGCCTGTTAATGTCATAAAAACTAATGTCTGTGTTAACAAACTAATGCGCCTGTTAATACTTAAAAGGCAAAACACACGTTTTAACTAAAATTTCCTTCAATGTATAAATATCTTCTCTTATGCTTATATAACAATAAAGTGTCTCATGCAAATATACCGAAAAGTTCTATTTTTTCATCCAGTTACAGCATTAATATACTCCATTTAAAGTTCAATATATGATTCTCCATTCTATCAGACGCTGGAATTATAAACATCATGAAGCTCAACTTCTTCTAAACACCAGGCTAACCATAAGCCAACAAATGTCCTATCAAGTTCTATACCACAAGGGTACCCCGCATATAAATTTATACACTATCTTCGATACTGATGCACCATACAAACATAAGTATAAAATTAGTACAAAAGAATAAAAAATAGTCATCAGTATTCCCCGAGAAATATCTAAAATGGTGTAGACAATAGCTCACTGCATATCCATGGTGTAACCAAAATGTATATTGCAATCTAGACTTATCATTAGCCTTAACCTATTCTCCACCAAAACAAAAATGGCTCCTTAAGTATCCCAACTGCCAATATACACCCACCAAAAGCAGCTTCCCACCAAAATAGTATTAAACAATCTTTACTGCATAAAGACAACAACGCCAATAGGACCATCAAATTCCAGATTCTGATAAAAAAAAACATCACCTGTTTTTCAAAAACAATATCAATACCACAATATTTTCCTTAAAGTGCAAAAATCTATACATATTTGCGCTTCGTGTATTGTATACTCAGTGGATATACAAATATTACAAGTCTTCTCAATAAAATAATAAATTCCTTTTTACATTTCATCAATAACAATAAATCACACAAGTTTCATATCTTCATTATAAAAAATCCGAATCTACACAAAAATACTCTGATACATCTAATAACTTAAAGTAAAACGTACGTTAAATACTCATTCAATATACTAAATACTAGAAATAACTACTGACAACTCATTTAAACTCAATACAATAATAACAATATTTCTTTACTTGGAAATAACCAATACACACATTAAGAACAAGTTGCATGAATAAAACATCCAGATTTAGTTCTGTTCTTATGTATATTTCATTAGTTACATTAATACCAAACATGAGACAGGTCAACACATGTTCTTAATTCTACACTGTCTACATATATGATGTATACTCCAGTACAAATAACACACTAGTATATGATATATACTCTAGTACAAAGAACATATATGATATAAACTCTAATACAAAAAACTATATGACATATAATCTAGCAAAAGAACATATATGACATACTCTAGTACAAAGAACATTTATGACATATAATTAGTACAAAGAACATATATGATTTATACTCAAGTACAAAGAACATATAAGATATATAATCTAGTACAAAGAACATGTATGATATATACTCTAGTACAAAGAATATATATGATATATACTCAAGCACAAAAACATGTATGATATAAACTCTAGTACAAAGAACATGTATGATATATACTCAAGTACAAAGAACATGTATGATATATACTCAAGTACAAAAACATGTATGATATATACTCTAGTACAAAGAACATATATGATATATACGCAAGTACATACAAACATGTATGATATATACTCTAGTACATAGATCATGTATGATATATACTCTAGTACAAAGAACATGTATGATATATACTCAAGTACAAAGAACATGCATGATATATACTCTAGAACAAAGAACATATATGATATATACTCTAGTACAAAGAACATATATGATATATACTCAAGTACATAAAAACATATATGATATATACTCTAGTACAAAGAACATATATGACATATACTCAAGTACATAAAAGATGTAAGATATATACTCTAGTACATAGATCGTGTATGATATATACTCTAGTACAAAGAACATATATGATGTATACTCTGGTACAAAGAACATATATGATATGTACTAAAGCACAAAGAACATATATGATATATACTCTAGTACAAAGAACATATATAATGTATACTCTAGTACGAAGAACATATATGACATATAATAAAGTAAAAAGAACACATATGACATACTCTAGTACAAAGAACATTTATGACATATATTTTAATACAAAGAACATAAATGATATATAATCTAGTACAAAGAACATATATGCTATAAACTCTAGTACAAAGAACATACTATATGATATATACTCTAGTTCAAAGAACATGTATGATATATAATCTAGTACAAAGAACATGTATGATATATCCTCTAGTACATAGAACATTTATGACATATAATCTAGTACAAATAGTACAAAGAACATTTATGACATATATTCTAGTTAAAAGAACATATATGATATATACTCAAGTACAAAGAACATGTTTGATATATAATCTAGTACAAAGAACATATATGATATATACTGAGTACATAAAATAATGTATGATATATACTCTAATACATAGAACATGTATGATATGTACTCTAGTACAAAGAACATATATGATGTATACTCTAGTACAAAGAACATTTATGACATATAATTAGTACAAAGAACATATATGATATATACTCAAGTACAAAGAACGTATATGATATATATTCTAATACAAAGAACATGTATGATATATACTCTAGTACAAAGAACATATATGATATATTCTCAAGTACAAAGAACATATATGATATATAATTTAGCAAAAGAACACACATGACATAATCTAGTGCAAAGAACATTTATGACATATATTTTAATACAAAGAACATAGATGATATGTAATCTAGTACAAAGAACATATATGCTATAAACTCTAGTACATAGAACATACTATATGATATATACTCTAGTACAACGAACATGTATGATATAAACTCTAGTACAAAGAAAATGTATGATATATCCTCTAGCACATAGAACATGTATGATATATAATCTAGTACAAATAACATATATTATATATACTCTAGTACATAGAACATGTATTATATATACTCAAGTATAAAGAACATGTATGATATATACTTTAGTACATAGAACATGTATGATATATAATCTACTACAAATAGAATATATGATATATACTCAAGTACAAAGAACATATATGATATATACTCTAGTACAAAGAACATGTATGATATATACTCTAGTTCAAAAACATATATGATATATACTCTAGAACAAATAACATATATGATATATACTCTAGTACAAAGAAAATATATGATATGAAAAAATTATACTCTAGTACAAAGAACATGTATGATATATACTCTAGTTCAAAGAACGTATATGATATATACTCTAGTACAAAGAACATGTTTGATATATACTCTAGTACATAGAACATATATGACATATACTTTTGAACAAAAACATAATATATATATATATATATTATTATTATTATTTTAAAGGTCTATAAATACCTGTAAATGAGAAACATGGTTTGTGCTGATCTTTGTATATTTTAAATTCGAAAGGCTGTTACTGATTATAAACTAAGAAAAATCACCTTCAAAACACGAATTTTGCTTTTTACCTTTTTGTATAAATCTTAAATATAAAAATGTGTAATCGTATGTTTTTCTTTGTACTTTTACCGATCACACATCTTCACATAACTTTCAATCTCATAAATGTTTGCGTTTAGTGATCGGTGATAGGATTTTTCCTTTTGGGATATAGTTCTATATGCACTCGCCAAGCACTGATCTTAATCTATTTTAAATAATTACCCAAATATATGAACGTATCTGACTTAGATATTTTTGACAAGTTTTTCCGATTTTAATTGGCAAATTATGTTTATTTAGTGTTCTGCAATTGAATTATTTCTTATTTCGGCGATTATTGAAAAATAGAAATTCGTCTTTTTTTATAGTTGTTAAGTAAACTTAATATGTTTATGGTTGGATTTTATTCGAGCATTATATATTATAACATGACTTATTCCTATTCAGCCACGGTATCATCTCGACAAATATAGGACCGAGGGCTTTAGCCTGAGGTACGATATGGGTAGAGAGGATATTGAAAACATAATTTGCCCTATAGAAAGGAAGAACAAATAATACATGTTCTTGTAACATTGGATAAACCGATTCCTTCACCCAATTTCATATATTATTTAATGATTCAATAATTCTGATAAATACGCAAAGGGTTCTCTGGCATATTCACATTGTTTCAAGAACACGGTCACAATAACGGACATCATTTAAAAATAGAAAATGTCTTTATTTTGTTTAAAAACGACAGTCTTCAAAAAATTTCATAAACGGCAGGGTTAATTTCAAATAAAGGTCAGGGCATTGTACACGACTCCATAAATCTGATTGGACTGATACGGATTTTGCTGATATGGCCCTCCAAATCAAATTGCATTAGAAGCCGATATCAGCCCACTGGTCTGATATATATTGTTCCGTTTATGCCATATCATCAATGCAAATACAAAGGGTATCACAAGAAAATGTGATGATAAAGGTTTGATAATCAGCATTTTGATCAAATTCTTGTAAATGCATGATTTGCAGGAGTATGCACATACATGTAAATATTAAATTATAGGCCCACATCGATCTTCTGAGTGAGCCCGTTTGTGATAAGATCGGTTTGAAACTTGAGCGCCGGTGGACTTTATATGTATATGACTGTGCCTTGTTAATTAATAGCGTGGTGTATACAAGAACGGAATTACTACTTAAAAGTTTAGGTCACAAACAATGATATTTTTTGTTTTGTATGTTAGTTCAACATCATTAGAACGTGTATTGTTAGTACGATGAAATTTTGATTGAAAACCAATATCAAAAACTTAGTTTTTTAATGTCGCAGACCCTAAGTTCATGTTCATATATGTTCGTAACGTTGTAAATCGTGTCTGATCTAAATCCTGAAAACTGCGTGTCTTTCAATTATGTAACTTTATAGGATGATTTGGTATGATTGCCAATGAGACAACTCTGCACCAAAGACTGAATGATGTAGAGGTTAACAACTATAGGTCTACGTACGGCCTTCAACAATGAGTAAAACCCATATTGCCAACCTATAAAAGTCCCAAAAGTGACAATATAAAACAAATCAAACGAAAAAACGGCCTGGTTTATTTACAAAACAATAAACGAAAAACAAATAAGATCAAAATCAACAAACGACAACCACTGAGTTACAGGCTCTTGGGACAAGCACACACAGAATGTGGCGAGGTTAAACATGTTAGCGGGTGCCCAACCCTCCCCCTAAACCGGGGACAGTGATGCAACAGAACAACACAAGAACGAATTATACAAAACAATAAACGGAAAACAAATATGATAAAAGCAACAAACCCAACCACCCAATTACAGTCTCTTCACTTGGGAGCGGCACATACATGTACAGAATGTGTCGAGGTTAAACATGTTTGCGGGCGTCAAAACCTCCTCTTACTCTTGCTGTTGTGTAACAGCACAACATAAGAACAAACTATGAAAATCAGTTGAAAAGGGTAAACACATCAGATCGATACAAAGCACAAAAACCCAAAAAGACACAAAGTACAGATCTAAGTGTACTCGCAGTTATTGAGAGCTAGTTCAAATTGAACTAATAAAAAATATTGTATCTAAGACTACAATTTCAATCAGTACACATCTAACATCCAATGGATTTAGTATAAATCGTCATTTACAGTCATATATGACCTTGTGTAATGCCAAAGTATAGGTATCGACAAAATGTTAGACCGTGAATGTGTATAGGTGTATAGCAATAATATTTAGTTGGATTTTAATTTATTGAAAACAAAATCAATATTTCTTAGTTGATCCTAAAGAAATAGACCACTTTCGAGTTCATCCTTCACCGGAAAAAAACTCGTCAATTATGCGCGCCTTTATGACGTCATTTACCAGATAGAGGGGATCGCCTGTATCCCTGCACTATTAACGTTCATCAAGCGTCTTAGTGATCGTCATTGTGCAGGATAGACTAGAAATAATGTTTGTTTTGTAAGTACTTAATCACAATTCCCTAATGACAGCAGTGCTGACTGTCAATTATGAGAATTTAATTTGCCGAATAATTCGTACAATATAGCATTATAGTTTTCCAACCAATCGCTCAACATTGGAACGGAAGTGACGATGCCCCTAAACGCACGAATGATGTTCACTAAAACCAGAGTTTTTGACGGAAATGCATCGAACTCGAAAGTTGTCTATTGCATAGTTTGTAGTATACAAATGAACTTGTTATTGTGAAGAAAAAAACAATAAAGAGTAAACAAAGAAATGACAACGAAAGATCTGAATAGGTACATGTACCGTTAGTATCAAATAATGGGCAGGCAGTACAAACATTTTTGACATAACTGGGTATTGAAATTACGATAGATTGGTAAAAAATGTAAAATACATCGTGTATCTAGTACTTTCAAAATAGCTGATGGAAATGAAATTTTTTATCTTTGCATGCATGATAAATACCACATCTTCTTATTTTTATATGAATATTACAAAATTGGTGTTTATGTTCGAGAGTTTCTGATAATGGTAGATCCAGAAAAGCACACGAACTGAATGGTGTTATTTCATTTAGTGACAGGTTCTATGTATTGTTGATAGGGCAGGTCTCCTGGATTTTTTTAATGAGAGGAAAATCACACTAACGAAATGTCCTTTATCCAATGTTTAAATCAATAAACTAAGGGTAATTTCTATCGATGGATTACTTCATTCTGTTATAGAAATTTCATTCAGAAGCCGTAGTACTGATTCTATATAAAAACTCATCGAAGATACCAGGCTTATAATTCGTTACGCCAGACATGGTTTCGTCTACATAAGACTCATCAGTAGCGCCCGAATCAAAACAGATGGAAGGCCAAATTAAGTACGAAGTTGAAGATCATTTAAAACTGAAAATTCCGAAAACTTGTGCCAAAATCTTAAGTGTTCATGGATATTTTCGATAATATCAAAACACCGCTCGAGTTTATATATCGAAATACTGTAAACATACTGACCTATGATTCGTAGTTCCAGAGAAAAATGAGACGACAATTTCATACATCGGCATGATGAGTAAGAATATATTAGTGTTTGGGTAAACAGGAAGTTGATTAGCGATGGATGTGAAAACGTATCACACGGTAAATCATGCTCACACGAAGCTTGACTATGGCATGGTATTGGTTGCAAAAATTTGATATTTTTCATTTAATTGCAATATTTTTAATTTAATTGGTATATTTCTTCATTTAAATGCAATAATGTTGTATTTGAATGGTATTTTTTTTTTCATTTAAATGCAATATTTTTTATTCAAATGGTATAATTTGTCATTCATATGCAACATTTTTTATTTGAATGGTATATTTTTTCATTTAAATGCAATATTTTTTATTCAAATGGTATAATTTGTCATTCAAATGCAATATTTTTTATTCAATTGGTATAGTAGTTTTTTTATTTATATGCAATAATTGCATTATGGGAAATTCTTTGATGTCATAAGGTCAAATGTGCAACAACGTTTGTGATTGGTCGGTAATTGTTTGGATTTCTCCCCTTTCTTTTTAAACATGAGTGCCCAAGAATTAAAAAACGCGTCAGAATATCGCCCCTCTAACTAAATCTGGCGTTCGTGCGAGTTCTGCACTGGCTGTTAAAATCTTCTGGTCCTAACTATTATTTCTATTGCAAAATTTCGATGGTCAAAACGGTCTGACCACAACTTTTCAAAAACTTTCATTATTTATGGATCTATATGCAAGTATAACTTTTTTTTTAATAGATTAGACACCGTTGGTTTTCCCGTTTGAATGGTTTTACACTAGTCATTTTTTTGGGGCCCTTTATATCTTGTTGTTCGGTGTGAGCAAAGACTATGTGTTGAAAACCGTACTTTGACCTATATAATGGTTTACATTTACAAATTATGATTTGGATGGAGAGCCCTGAATTTTGATTGGTTGATTTCTGAGTCTGAGTACGAAAATCATGCTCCAAAGTTTTATGACCACCAGGCCAGGCCTTGCGGTCATAAAACTTTCGAGCACGATTTTCGTACTCAGACTCAGCCAGGGCTCTCGGTCATAAAACTTTACTCAGTGCTCGAAGTACAAAAATTGTGCTCGAAACACCAAATCCTGTATTTTGATTGGTTGATTCCTGAGTCTGAGTACAAAAATCGTGCTCCAAAGTTTTATGACCGCAAGGCCAGGTCTCTTCTTGTGGGTCTCTGGTTCTGCTGTCGTAATTAGGTGATTTTTTTTCTACAAGTAGCAAAAAGAGGGGGCTTAGTCCAAATAATTATAACGTCCTGGAAGGCTTTTTATTCTTTTTTATGTTTAACTTCCTGCAACGTCTCTGAGGATCAAGAAAAGTAAAAAATGATATAGCATCAGAGAACGTCATGATTACATGTATCTGAACTTAGAGGGGGAAAGACGGGGAGGGGGCACCTATGTATTTTTTTTTTACTTCAATGTGTAGACTGTAATGGAGTTTCTTCAGAAAGGGTTTTCATTGGATGCATTTTTGCCATGCACGCAGGCATCTGTTTCTATCCATGAACAGGTTGTGTGTCAAATAAATTATAATTACTTGTCAAATTAATTATTGTTACTTGTCACTCGCATTTTTTGCTCGACCTGGCCATTATTGGCATTAGCAGCACGAACGCCAAATTTAGTTAGAGAGGCGATATTTCGACGCGTTTTTTTTTTTAATTCTTGGTCTCATGTTTAGAAAGAAAGGGGAGAAATCCAAACAATTACCGACCAATCACAAACGTTGTTGCAAATTTGACCTTGTGACGTCAAACAATTACCCATAATGCAAATATTGCATATAAATAAAAGATCTACTATACCAACTGAATAAAAAATATTGCATTTGAATGACAAATTATACCATTTGAATAAAAAATATTGCATTTAAATGAAAAAATATACCATTCAAATAAAAAATATTGCATTTGAATGACAAATTATACCCTTTGAATAAAAAATATTGCATTTAAATGAAAAAATATACCATTCAAATAAAAAATATTGCATTTAAATGAAGAAATATACCAATTAAATTAAAAATATTGCATATAAATGAAAAATATCAAATTTTTGCAACCAATACCATGCCATACTTGACACCAAACTGCTGCTCTGATTGTAGTCATGAAAATAATGCGACGAATATTTCATACATGGCCATAATGTAAAAGAACGTATTCGGTCAACAGAAAGTTGATGAATCATAATTGTGAAAACACATCACACAGTAAAGCATTCTCCAACGAAGCTTGATACCAAATTTTAGGAAGCTTTTATTCGTAGTTCCTGAGATAAATGCGAAACCAAATTCATTAGACAGACGGACGGACGGACTGACGGACAGACGAACAGAGGTAAACCAGTAAACAACCTTCTTTTGGAACGAGGGTATAACAACAACAAAAAACACAAAAAAAAAACAAAATGAAAAACAAAACAAAACAATATCCTCCACCCTCCACCCCCCTCCCCTCAAAAAAAAAAAAAACACAAAAAACACAAAAAAAAAAAAAAACCAAACCAAAACAAACAACCAAATTTTGTCCAACATATACTATCGTTTGGTTATTTTGACTTTCATTTGGAAACTTATTTCAATTCATTTCGATTTTCAATTTTGGACAATAGTATTTTCTCATACAGACATAAATATCTTCTTACATCTACATGTGTATTATTCGACATTTATTTATCACAACTCTTTGAGAAATTTATTTGAAATTGTAATGTGACATTTATGTATGACATAACTTGTTGCTGTCCACATCTAGACTTGTCATATCTGTTTTACCATAGAATGAAATATCATACAAGCAGATGGCATTGTCCACTTTAAAAACCTGCAGGGTTGCATTCAGACGAGAATTGTAAGTCTTTTCGATCAATTATGTCTCCCTAGATGTCTTCGTGATTAAGAAATAGAAATGTTGCTATGGCTTGCACAATATATTCAAATTTCATCTCGTCCGAGTCAACAAGGTTACTTCAGTAATTTCTATAATAGTAATATATCCGTTTTAGTGCAATTTGTCCTTCTTTTATAACAGTTTTCTTGTCACTTGCGGGTACCACTTGTATTATATGCCCTTTGTTTTTGTAATGTAAATTCAATGCTTTTATCGTGTACCATATAAAGATAACATGTAGAATTAGAAAAAATATTATGATCCTTAGAGAGATTTACCAAAAATCACAAGTTTCAAGTCTCCACATCTCCCCTTTAACTAACGGCTTGTGAAATTTGTCAGGGTTTCGACAATCTACCAAAATATATTTTATTATAAAAAAAGTCGTTGTAAAATCCGTGTGTGTGCGATGGTCGAACATGGTGCATGTTTTATAAATGAGAGACATGATGAAAACAGGGTTCTCACTTTGACAAATTGATGACGGTCTCATGTAAATCAGACTGACTTTATATTTTCTCATTTGAGGGGTCTTATGATGCACATTGATTCTCTCTGCCAAATTTAGTCGTCATGTTGAAGTTATAAAAGTAGAAAGGATAAGGTTATTAAAGTTTTTTCCGTCATTGTACCTTGACAAGAATGAATTAAAGCAGTAATAACATTTATCTTCAGAAATTTGAACTAATCCTATTAAAAAATGGTGAGTTTATGAGATTGTCTGATGATTTCCTAGTGATAATCCTGCTTTTAAAAAGTGTCAAAGTTGACACTGAAACGTTACAAATTGCCAGAGTTATTTGAAAGGGTAGCCTTGACATTCAAAATTACATTATACCTAGTCGATGAAGGTATCAAAATATTAGTATTTGTCAATTTAAGCTGTTATTTATTGTGAATTTATGGAAATACTGGATAAAAGAATAAATTTCCAATACTTTAAAAAACGATTTCCGTCTTTAGTATTCATAGAAGGTCGAGCATTTTTTATTAGGGATATTGTAGCGAATTCCATCGGTCTCATTTCAAAAGTTAATTCTCCGACACATTGCGCTGTTTTTGATATAACTAAATGCTAAACGCATGCAATTTATTTAAAACTAATAACTTCATCAAGCATTACTGAGACAAACTAACCGGGAAGGCAATTTTATTTTTGGGAGGAATTTCTTACAAAAGGTTAAGAACAGAACAAACACAATCGTCTAACTTTGCCTTAAATAGTTGCAACTTTCCTTTGTGAACAAAAACATTATTTGTACAAGCGATTTTACAATCACAATTTATCAATTAAATAATGCTAGACCGATACATAAGCGTTTTGGTGACCACACTCCGGCAGCGGTCACCAAAGCAAGCGAGCATTACATTTTGTATGAAGTGAGCTTGCGCTTCTTGCTAAGAATATTTCTTTTAAAAAACATAATCGTTTGCTGCTTGAACAATATCAAAAATAGTGTTGATCTATTAGGTAAACGGAAATTACAATACTATTATCTTAAGTTTCATTCATACGGCATGTCTATATAGCTAGATGGGAAAAAGAATTATGCGCACGTAAAACTGGTTTGGTTTAAACCCATGAATGTTGTGCCCGTACAAACTGATGCTATCTGGACCATTTGTTATTCATTTATGTTATTCTTTGTTTGAATCTTTTTTTTTCGGACGAGTGGGTGTTGGTGGTTGATTTGGCCTCTTGTACTATCCAATATTTGGAGATTTCTGTCATTTATTGAGCTCATTTAACAACAAAAAACTCGTATTGTAGTATTGCAGTTTATATGAGTTTGAATGTCCCTTTGGTACCCTTCGCCTCTCTTTTCTAGAACAAAATATCGACACTGAAGAAGGCTAATTGTTGAGCCAATATATTTATATTTTTTTGTTACCAATTGCTAATTTTTGTTTCATGACAAATTTCTAAAGTCCTAGTTAGTAAGTAAAAAGCTAGAAAAATGTATTGGTATTTATATCGAAAAGTCTGATTGCGCTTACTTCAGATTATTGTTCATTTAAATTTCATTAAAATAGAATTAAAATAAACTTGATCAAATAAATCAGTAAAGCTTATATGGCTTTCAAAATACTCAATCAGCTTCAGCTTGATTTTCAGTTGTATTCCCAGTGGCGTAATTAATTGGAAAACATTGGAAAACATTTGACAGACGCAAAAAGATTAATAATTGAAAATGTCAACCGGGAGTGTACAATAGAGAAATAAACTTTGCTATCGACATTGAAAAATTGCAGAATTCGTGGAAGTAAGAAGAAAATAGTACTTAATTAGAAATAGAAATGAAAATAATAGACATAACATTCTAATTTTATCAGAAAAGTATCTAACATAAAGCATTTATAATCCTAAAAGACAATGAACTAGAAATCTCACTTCAATATTTATCAAACCAGCGAATGACTGATACAATCCGTTTACAATATTTCAAGCTTCAGAAAGCATATACTTGTTTACCTTTAAGAGTCTATGAAATCATGATAAGTCATAGTGACAACCATTATTTAAGACAGGAATCAGGAATTAAAACTAGAAGCTCCAAAGAGCCTGTGTCGCTCACCTTGGTCTATGTGCATATTCAACAGAGGACAAACACTCTCCAACATTATAGACGAGAATACAATTCATGATAAAAACCTGTTTTGTTGATCTTGTATTGCTGATCATTTAGTCTGTTTAGTTTCTCTCTATCTTCTTTAGTTTTTGCTTAAAACACAAAAGAGGGTTAAAAAAAACTCCTCATTTAAGGGCAATCAGTCATATAAAGAGTGACAGTCTACTAACTATATCGGCAACATTTACTTGTTAGTATATCTTGACTTACTGATCATTTTTGTGATTTAAAGTGTCTATTTATCTATTATAATTTTTATCATATAAAGCAAAACGCAAAAAAAAAATGGTGAAAATCGTCATTAAAGGTCAAAAACTCCAATAAGGAGTTGTCGGACGATTTCCTTCATTTGCCTTAATTGTAGATCTTGTCTTGCTGATAATTTTTCTTTATTTAAGTTTTTATCTATCTATTATAGTTTTCAAGATTATAGGCAAAAATGAAAAAGTTAAAATTTGTCATTTAAAGGCAATAACTCCTAGAAGAAGCCATCTGACAGTTTTGACGTATATGGACAATTGGTAGAGCTCAACATTCTAAACATTTCTGCCCCTGTCAGATTTTCTATATTAATAACGGTTTTCTAAATAATAGACAAAACTTGCATTTAACCCCTATGTTCTACTTTTAGCCATGTCGGCCATCTTGGTTGGCAGGCGGGGTCATCGGACACAATTTTAAACTAGATACCCCAATGATGATTGTAGCCAAGTTTGGTTAAATTTGGCACAGAAGTTTCAGAGGAGATTTTTGTAAAAGTTAACAGACGATGGACGACGGACGCCAAGTGATGAGAAAAGCCCTTTAGGCCAGGTGAGCTAAATGTTGCAGGCCTATTACAAATAACGATATTCAAGTTTTTGTTTTGACCCAACAGGGGATCGAACCCACGACCTCCAACAATCGATACGAGCACGCTACCACGATTCCATGGAGGCGGTTCATATGTATTTATCAAACATTATTTGTGAAAACAAAATTGCATATTCAGTCATGCAATAGTGTTAGAGATTTTATATGTAGTGATAGTTTACATATGTCATCACTCGATATGAATCAATAACAGATTTTTTACAAGAGTCACACGAAGAGTGTCGCTATAGTGGATCAAGACATGCTGATCTTTCAAGGCACCGGAGTTCACACCCGACTGTTTGTTGGGGTTCGTGTCCCTCAATCTTTCAAGGCACCGGAGTTCACACCCGACTGTTTGTTGGGGTTCGTGTCCCTCAATCTTTCAAGGCACCGGAGTTCACACCCGACTGTTTGTTGGGGTTCGTGTCCCTCAATCTTTCAAGGCACCGGAGTTCACACCCGACTGTTTGTTGGGGTTCGTGTCGTGTCCCTCAATCTTTCAAGGCACCGGAGTTCACACCCGACTGTTTGTTGGGGTTCGTGTCCCTCAATCTTTCAAGGCACCGGAGTTCACACCGACTGTTTGTTGGGGTTCGTGTCCCTCAATCTTTCAAGGCACCGGAGTTCACACCCGACTGTTTGTTGGGGTTCGTGTCCTCAATCTTTCAAGGCACCGGAGTTCACACCCGACTGTTTGTTGGGGTTCGTGTCCCTCAATCTTTCAAGGCACCTGAGTTCACACCCGACTGTTTGTTGGGGTTCGTGTCCCTCAATCTTTCAAGGCACCGGAGTTCACACCCGACTGTTTGTTGGGGTTCGTGTCCTCAATCTTTCAAGGCACCGGAGTTCACACCCGACTGTTTGTTGGGGTTCGTGTCCTCAATCTTTCAAGGCACCTGAGTTCACACCCGACTGTTTGTTGGGGTTCGTGTCCCTCAATCTTTCAAGGCACCGGAGTTCACACCCGACTGTTTGTTGGGGTTCGTGTCCTCAATCTTTCAAGGCACCTGAGTTCACACCCGACTGTTTGTTGGGGTTCGTGTCCCTCAATCTTTCAAGGCACCGGAGTTCACACCCGACTGTTTGTTGGGGTTCGTGTCCTTCAATCTTTCAAGGCACCGGAGTTCACACCCGACTGTTTGTTGGGGTTCGTGTCCCTCAATCTTTCAAGGCACCTGAGTTCACACCCGACTGTTTGTTGGGGTTCGTGTCCCTCAATCTTTCAAGGCACCGGAGTTCACACCGACTGTTTGTTGGGTTCGTGTCCTCAATCTTTCAAGGCACCGGAGTTCACACCCGACTGTTTGTTGGGGTTCGTGTCCCTCAATCTTTCAAGGCACCGGAGTTCACACCCGACTGTTTGTTGGGGTTCGTGTCCCTCAATCTTTCAAGGCACCGGAGTTCACACCCGACTGTTTGTTGGGGTTCGTGTCCCTCAATCTTTCAAGGCACCGGAGTTCACACCGACTGTTTGTTGGGGTTCGTGTCCCTCAATCTTTCAAGGCACCTGAGTTCACACCGACTGTTTGTTGGGGTTCGTGTCCCTCAATCTTTCAAGGCACCGGGTTCACAGTCAATCTTTCAAGGCACCGGAGTTCACACCCGACTGTTTGTTGGGGTTCGTGTCCCTCAATCTATCAAGGCACCGGAGTTCACACCCGACTGTTTGTTGGGGTTCGTGTCCCTCAATCTTTCAAGGCACCGGAGTTCACACCCGACTGTTTGTTGGGGTTCGTGTCCCTCAATCTTTCAAGGCACCGGAGTTCACACCCGACTGTTTGTTGGGGTTCGTGTCCCTCAATCTTTAATTTTCGTTATAGCTATAGTTTGTAGACTATTTGTTGTTGTCTTTTTGTCATTTTTCGTTTGGTCATGGTGTTGGGTTTTTGTCATTTTTCGTTTGGTCATGGTGTTGGGTTTTTGTCATTTTCGTTTGGTGATGGTGTTGGGTTTTTGTCATTTTTCGTTTGGTCATGGTGTTGGGTTTTTGTCATTTTTCGTTTGGTCATGGTGTTGGGTTTTTGTCATTTTCGTTTGGTCATGGTGTTGTCTTTTGTCATTTTTCGTTTGGTCATGGTGTTGGGTTTTTGTCATTTTTCGTTTGGTCATGGTGTTGGGTTTTTGTCATTTTTCGTTTGGTCATGGTGTTGGGTTTTTGTCATTTTTCGTTTGGTCATGGTGTTGGGTTTTTGTCATTTTTCGTTTGGTCATGGTGTTGGGTTTTTGTCATTTTTCGTTTGGTGATGGTGTTGGGTTTTGTCATTTTCGTTTGGTGATGGTGTTGGGTTTTGTCATTTTCGTTTGGTGATGGTGTTGGGTTTTGTCATTTTCGTTTGGTGATGGTGTTGGGTTTTGTCATTTTCGTTTGGTCATGGTGTTGGGTTTTGTCATTTTCATGGTGTTGGGTTTTGTCATTTTCGTTTGGTGATGGTGTTGGGTTTTGTCATTTTTCGTTTGGTCATGGTGTTGGGTTTTTTGTCATTTTTCGTTTGGTCATGGTGTTGGGTTTTTGTCATTTTTCGTTTGGTCATGGTGTTGGGTTTTTTTTTTCGACATATGGCTATTGATTGATCTCTTGGTACTGTGTTGCTTTTTTAAGTTGGCTTTCTAGTCTTATACAATTATATATAAAAAAAAATCGTAGAATCGGATTTATTGAATTAACAACATCTACACACTCTTAATAAGCACATGTAAATTTACAATCAGATTTTGAAATGTATTACTCGCTGTTTTCGGAACACGGTGTTTCAAGTAAACAAATATCATTCGACCTTATCGTTGTACAGTACTTTATAAAACGAGGAGATTGTTTTCTATGCGGATTCAATTTTTAAAACTCTTCTTCTCTGAAATCCTTCTACACACTATCCATATTTAATGTTGATCGAGTGACAGCAATTGTAGTACATAGTTCCCAATGGAACCAAACGGAAACTGCTTGTGTGAAATTCTAACAGGCTTGACAGGAATGATGTAGAATTAGCTTGTTAAAATTGACTGAGGAGTTTCACACAAGCTGTTCCAGTCTGCAAGGCGAAGTTATTTTTTTAAACTTCAGGGGATTCAAGAAAATAAGGCCAGTCGAATCTAAATTTATTAGAAGTTATATTCTCTTGAGCAATTAAAAGGGGTAAAATTGCCAAGTGAGTGGTTCAGGTCCCTATTTTATCATTTAACCTTTTTGTTTCATTTGTTTTTTTTTATTTAAGGTATCTATCTATTAATAGAGTGATAAGTCATTAAGAATTCAATTCTTCTTTTTGTAAATTTATTGGCCTGGGATGTAAAAGCGTTACCGAAGCAAATTTTGTAACAAGCGCAAAAGCGCTCATACTAAAAATGTGCGCACGATCAACGCTTTTACAACTCTATAAAATTACAAAAGAAAAATTCAATTCTTATAACTACATTCATATGCTACAATTATGAAATAAAGACTGTAATATCAAGATTTTCGTTTGTTTTTATATGCATTGTAGTGACGTTTCATGGGGAGCACGTTCAGTCATGAAGTTGAATTTTTTTGAGAAATGCAATTAGAATTGGAATGCCTCGCGATTTCTTTCAGCCAATCAAAAAAAATGCATTCTTATCAAACATTCATGTAACGTAATTATATTAAAAAAAAAATGCATTCTTCTGAAACAAATTCATGTAACGTAATTATATTTCTTTTGCGTACCAGTTCAAAAAAAACAATGATAGTTTACAATAAATCTATGAGTCTAGGGAGACGACCTCGATTGCATTTAAATAAAGTCGAACCGTCTGATGACCTTTTAAACTTGATGCAATGTACTTTATAGAGATTTTAAGACTTCTTATATGGCTTCAGTTTACAAACGATATTTGCAAATGATCAAGAGTTTTGTTTGTTATGCTTGTGAATGAGCACCAAAGTAAATGTTCAATCTCAGTCTTAATAATCATATTGTCTTCTGCAAAGAAATCATGACATGAAGGGTGACTGAAATAGACAAAAAGATAAATAAATGAATCGAAAGTTTACGGACTGACTTCGTCTCACTGGCTAAGTAAAAGCTGAAATTAATGGCACCGAAAATCTGAATACTTAAACGAATGGTTTCCCAATTTAAATATTATCTATTAATTTTTTGCACTGACTTAGTGTCGTCCTTTCGTCAGACAATCATATGACTGTGTCCAGAAAATTAAGAGTAAAGATAACCTGAATTTTTCTTTCGCAAGTTTACATCTGTCTTCATGTAACACTCATCTGAACGAAGGTGAAAAAGTAAGTGTAGGATAGCTTAGCCAATAAGTATAAGGAAGGAAGTGAATAGAATATAGGTCTCCACCGAAAAGTGCTATTAATTTCACTAGTAAAAACACGTGGATCATAAGGACTCAGTTCAATGATGTGTAAAGACAAGAAGTTTAGAACATCGGGAATCTGCTTATTGTGGTTAAAAGACTTAAAGATTAGCGAATGTTAGTTGGCAGCAGACAAATAAGTGGATAGGGTATTCCAGTACATTTGAAATAAGGTTCCAATAGAGGTTCAAATTGCAAGTAAGTATGAGAACCATTCTTCAACATGTCTTTTTAATTAACTTATTGATAACAAAGGTTACACCACTACTGTTGAGAAATGTTTTCTAATCTATATTTTCTGATTTATAGTTTGAAAATACATGCTCTCAATTATTTTTTTCTGTATCGAAATTTAGTACACAATATAAAAATAAGGAGTTGTAATATGATTGCCAATGAGACACAAGTATGCACCAGAGTTCAAATGACGAAGATAAAAGCAATTGACTTACTTTAGGTATTGAACAAAATCTGTTTTCTTTCTGTACTTCATTAACCTTATGTATAAATTCTACTAGCAAGTATAGATGTTGAATTTAGACGGTATAAGAAAGTATGAATTCTGTATCATCAAATTAGGTACTTTGAGTATGCATTCAGTTCCTTTAATTCTCTTTAATACGGCATTATTTCGTAATGATTTACTTGTACATGTTTTTGTAGTGGTAAATAGGTGGAGGGTTGATAACTCAATTAGCTAATTTAACTCCGCTACATATTAGTCTCTGTACCATGCCAGGAACATTGTCAATAGTCGTCTTTAGAAATATCCTAAAAGGCCATGTGAGCTTTTGTCATCACTTGGTATCCGTCGCAAAAGTTTCAAAGATCTTATACGCAGAAAACACTGAACCAATTTCAACAAAACTTGGTGAATAGTCCTCAACATATCTAGTATAAAGTTTGTGGGTTTTTGCGTGAACCTATGTATTGGTGAGTTTTTGTAGCTTCTATGGGCCATTCGGATGTTTCCGGAAACAAGATTCTCGGAACTTCTCGAAAATGTTCGATCATTTATACAGGTAGTTGTCTATATCTTTGATATGGTCCCTCTATGGTTAGGCTACCACATGACATTTTATATTTCAACAATCAAAGTTCATTTAAAGATCGGATAGTAAAGAAATAAAGACTTAGTTGCAGTCAAAAAATCATTCATATGTTAGAACCTATTTGCCTTTTGACAAAACATATGTATTTTAATAATGCGAATGATTATTAAATATCAAGTATAATGATAAGGCAATTATATAATTCATGCTTTGAGACGGTCCCTGTACGTGTTGTGTGTGCAGTTTTACCTGGAACTATTATACTAACTTAATATATTATGTTCCAGTTTTAATGCAGCATACTGTTATGCATTGTGACAATTAACACGGGAATAGTTTTTTAATATATAATGTCCCAGAATAAACTGATTATTTCTGAACGTTTTTCACGTGATATATTGTATTTCAATCATAGCCTGGGAAAATGTCGGAAAGCATGAAGAAAATTAACAAAACGATATTTCTGTTCTAAAATTTATCTTGGTGGCAACACAGTGGTCGGAAAGCAGAAAGATAATCGAACAAAAGGATTTTTCTGTCAAAAATATTTAATTTCATTAATAGATACTACCAGACCAAGAGAATATTCATTGAAATTATTAAATTTAAACTGAGACTGAATTCATCCTTAATAGAATATAATTAAAAATGTTATATATACGTGTATTATGTTCCACAGATTTCAACAGTGAATACATTTATGAAAATTATATGGAACATATGAGCATCAATGAGCAGGGATGCGTAAACATAAGTTAGTATCTAAATTTTTAACGGTAGTGAATGAAAAAAACAAAAAAATACTTGCACGGTTTCAATTCACAAGGATTTTAAATTCTTGCATCTCACAAAAAACGCAATTGATATTTTACAATTATCATAAAAAAAATTAATTACTACGTTAATTATTTATACTGTTTTAGTATGGATTTATAAGTCTCTGCTTATATTTTGTATAGCAATATATTCATATAGTGGACAGTTAGAGTTTAAGGAGAGATTGATTTGATAAATAAAACGTCCATCAGTAAATACTTGACGTTTGTGTTTATTAATATTATATTCTTAATTTTCGGAAAAGATTCATTAACAGGAATGTATGAGAATAATTAAATTTCAATTCTCTTTTTCTTTTTTAATAGTTCAACCTTATAGCATCTAAATCTTTGCAATATGGTACGATTTTGAAAATTGTATTAATTGTGTTGGCCAGCTATCCTACACGTCTTGTTCATTACATTATATATCACCTTGTTCACACGACACACTATCGATTTGCGTTCACACAACTTCAGGATTAAATGGCAATGAATGTGGAGTCAAAACACTTGAGGTAGGTAGTTTGACATCCGAATTCAACTATTACACATAAGATTTGAACCAAGATTAATATATGTGATGATGCAAATGCGTATTCTTATCTAGAGTATCAGTGCGTATGCTTTCTATATACTATTTCTTGCGCAAAAAAAAAAACTGCGTGCATGCATACATATTAATTTCACTCGCGAATGTGAATTTTCGCTTTTCTTATCTAAGTTCAGGACACGGCAGTAAGAGCTTGATATGTGACTTTCAAGCATGGTCATCATTTAAGGTGTTTTGACCTCTAGCTGGTTCTCTTTTCTTTTTTTTTGAGTGACTGTCCTATTATAAACTTTGAGATTTTTGAAATGCTAAGGATCTAGAAATGTTTGGTCCTCAATTCCTTTCAACTTCATTTTTTATTTGGCCTTTTTAACTTTTTTTTATTCGAGCCTCACTGATGTAGACTGAACTCGCGTCTGGCGTACAACATTTTAATCCTGGTATCTTTTTATATCTACATATCTTTTTATATAAATTGGTTTCTTTTGAGAGTATGGTCATTTATTCATAAAACTTCTGAAAATAAGATATTCGTCAAAACCAAGTTTTCTTGTAGAATATTTGGATCGATTTAAGTAACTCTAGGAAATCCTTAAAATTTGAGATGTTTTATGAGACCAAAAAAATTGTCAGTATATCAGAGGTCTCAATGAAGCTGGTGTGTTACTCTCAAGAAAAATATAGGATCAGCTTATAAGTCACATGCCGCAGGGTTTCACTTCACATGGAAATTGGACTTTAAATTTATCTATACAACATCAACCATGAGTACAAACAGCTTCAATAACGAGTATAAGAATAATTGAAGGCATCCAGGAAACGAAATATGACGATATGATAGATAAAATAAATGCATCCAGATTATAAAGCAAACTGAGTGCTTAAATTTATATCGCGATTGGTTTGTGCAATTTGCACTAGACCTCCGGTTTGCAAAAACTGGGATTTGCAATAGGATTATGAAAAATGATGTACACCCCAAGTAATAAATAAAATAGTCAAGCCTTAAAATGTAAATTCAAATAGTAGTATATATACACGTTTCTATTCATAACTATCCAACATTGCTTTCAATTGACTTGTGCAAGAATCTACACACAATTACATATTTTATATAAAGATGTTTTAACATCATCATTATCTTAGTCTATTCACAGTCAATTATTTCAAATCCAGCAACAATTTTTTTGGTGACCAGTCTCGGGTTCTCGTATTGCTTTTCTTTTTTTTTAATAGAAAACCACTTGATTTTCGGTCAGTCAACAAACATGGCTGTCATTGCTAAACAATTCATTAAGGTAAAATCTGACAGGAAGCAGAAATGTTCAGACTATCAAGATCTATCTAGTGCACATTTTGACAACAATTGTCAAATGACTCCTTATAGAAGTTGCCCTTCAGAGCTAATTTTGTCTCTGATTAACTGAAATTTAAACATTTCCTCTCGACAACCTATAAGCCTGAACGTGCAAAGCTGAAGAACTTGTAACATTGTGTAAATAATCTTAGGTAGCCCTCTTCAAAATTTAAGATTTCATGCTGATCTGAAATCAAAGATGAAAACAGAATGACCTGAACATAAAAATTGGACCAAATTGTAAATACATGCTGACACAATTGTAGTTTTTAATTTGGTCAATATGATATTGATCATAACTATGACCTAACAAAATAAAAATAACAAAAAGTTAATGTCATTCTAAATTCAAGAATGCATACAGTTTATCATCGAACCATAAGAGATGCAAACCGTTTTTCTTTTTCAGTTACTATGGTTATATTCAGGTGAGGGATTCAGGCTCCTTCGGTTTAGAGCTTATGATATTAGGTAAAAATACGTGTATATCGTTAAAGACTCATGTTGCCCGTAGACGTCTGTTCAAGTTTTATGAGTTATTGGGTTTTGGCGTTTTGTCGCACTCTCTGTAATCTTATTCAAAGTTATGGATGAATCCTTCCTTGCACGAAGGGTGATCGGGCAGTAGTAGTTAATTATAACTGACACCAATACTTGTGTCATACCAAGCTGTATAGTAGTAATTAATGTCTGACTACAGGAGATTGAAATGTAACTACAATATGTTGCGTGACAACATTGGCAATACATGCATCTGTTATTAACCCGCAAATTAAATGGCACTTTTCTTAAAAGCGCTTTAATACATGGTTTTGTTGTTGCCTATGCATGTGTTTTAGCTCTTTTAAAAACTAACATTTTATACTATAATTCAATTAAATTGTTATTTGGAAGAGATTTATAAAGTATCTGCACGATATAGATTTAATCAATTTATTTGTTATTCTCTTTAAAATCAAATTGAATGGATAAAAAGTGAATGCATTTGGCATTTTGAAAGAAAATATGATACCAATGTATTTGGTTTGGAAGGAAGGACGGATGTTTTGGTGTTAAACATCCAGTTTCAATGAGTACATGCATACCAGGAGGATTACATGTTGATGACTAGAATATGAATATAAACGCTACTTATGCTAGACCGACATGCTCAGCCAGTTTTTACATACTAATTGCAAAGGTAACAATTGTCAGAAAGACATGTCACTCTACTTGGACATATTATTCAGACTCCGAGCTGACAAGTATTTGCTCTTACTCATAAATGACGTGTGCTTGGCGGAGGCAGCACTTGCCAGTTTCCAAGTCCTTTATTTCTCTGTTGCTCTGATGCGTTGTTCAAGACAGTTGAAAAAAGAGAAACAGCACCATCCGTAGAAAAGTCGTTTAAGCGCCATCAGATTTTAACTTAATCCTAACATCGTGGTCTGGATCTGCGTTGGACATATATTGTACACGTGCAATAAACGGCAAACTGTACGTTGTAGTTACTGTGAGCACCTTCGAATAACTGACAGTCAAAGAATTCCACTTGCATATATTTTACCAATAGATCTAATTTAAATCAAGAAGCAGCAAATACGAGTCTTCAAGTTCTTTATTTCACCCGGCCGTAGATCAACTCCCGCAGTTGAAGCGAGCACGCTACGACGCTATCTCATAAACAGTTGGTCTGTTACACTAATCACTATATTGATAGGATGCAAAACCTTTTCAAATCACAATTTAACTTTTTTCACTGGTTTGAACCAAAACAGACCACACGTGTTCATTTACATTGTCATTTATCTTCGAGTTAAAAAAAAAAAAAACTAAACCCTGTTTACAGCTTACAATGTCTTCGACAACTCTACTCTAGGCACATCGTTTCCATAAAGGAAATGAATAAAATGACTTCCACGCGAACGACAAGTATACTTGTTTGTGATAGAGAGCTGTTCGATTTAGATTTTTTACATGCTTCGTGCTTGTCTTACATACATCTTCTTCGTAGATATCATTGATTTGGTCGTCAGACAAAGGACTGCTTGTCAAGATAAACATCTCATACTTAAGCCGTTCCTATGGTTCTTGTTACGTAAATTGTAGATATCGGTCCGTATATATCATTTATTTAAATAGCCTTGGGAAAACTATATATGTTGCGCAAAACCTTATTTAGCTGAAAATAATTGATTGTTTTTACTGTAGATAACTCAAAAGTTCTATCAACATCTAAAGCATAACTCAAAAGTTGTATCATCATCATCTCAAGCAAAACCAATAGTTTGGCAAGGAAACACAAAACTGTAAAATTGCATATCCAACAATCTGTTTCAAACTATCAGTTAAATGAATTGTTTTGGACCCTAAAATATAGACGACATGTGAGTACAAACTCAATTATTTACAACGATGTTTGTCTTATTGAACAACAATAATTATCATGTTAGAATTAATTTGGCACTTGCATGCATTCAATATTTCACGCTCCCAAATTTGTGGCAAAATTATGAGTTTTTGTCATTGTTAGTAGAAAAATTACTGTATGACGTTTTCGACAGTTTAATCTTAGTGAATTGTTTTTACGCAAAATCCCATGAATGTGTAATGATTCAACTATTATGCCTAAAAGGGACCGTAATGCACCCCTCCTTTTTACTCAAAAAGAATAAGTGGATCCCTTTCATCCACACCCCGGATCATCGAGATAATGTTAAGGAACTATATATGCAGTTTAAATCTTAGATTCGCCACTATCAACTCCAATTTTGTTACTTCAGGACTGGCATTATGCAAGTGATCTCAAAGTGAGGCTAACATAAGTAGTGGTAACCCTATTCCCCTTGCTTTCGAGAATGGTTGGAAATTGATATATTTTAGGACTAATTTTCTTTAAATAAATATTCTAACATTCAAAACGAGAAACCAACAAACCATCAAGAGGATTTTATGGAAAGGAAAATATTGTTTGTTTTGACGTGATTGATGTTAACCAGAAATGTAACGAATGCAAGATTTTTTTATAAGTCAATCCCGAAAACTGGTTCAAGACCTTTTAAGATCACATGATATTTACTTACGTTTTGTAGATTGAAAATTTCAAACATTACCGGTTTAAACCCAAAACTTATCAGTTGTAGTGAATTTAAAAAAAAATAATAATACAAGAGAATGAATCGTTTATTTAGGCTTAGAAAGCTGTGATAATCCCTATATATTATATAAATCCAAAACTCAGACGTTTCCAATTGAACTTTAACGGGGACCTATGATCGAGTTATCCATTAAGGTCAGACTAACACAATAAAAAGACGTAAAAACTTTGCAATGAAACTATCAGAATGAAACTACAAAGTTGGTATCTATGTGATTTAGGTACCATTACGTTAATTTCGAAGAATAAATTCGCTTGTCTAGATTCAATTAAGCCAATCTGGTTCATGCAGAATTTTCTATTAGAATTCGTTAAATCTTAGTGCAACTAATAAGATCTTTCATAATTCTAAAAAGATACATTTAAATTAATTACGTGGTCTCTTTGAATTAATACGACCGTTCCTTAAGGTTGATTACAAATTGCATTAAAGAACGTTTGGTAAGAGAACATCTAAGTATGTGTCATGTCATGGCATCTTGCGAAATATTTACACACATAAAGAACGTGAAATAAAGGAATATCTAAGTGTGTGTCATGTCATGCCATCGTGTGAAATATTTACACACAACTATATATTTATACTTCGTCTAAAATTTAGCCCTACAATTTTATATCTGCAAATTTGCTTTCTTCCCTAAGCGGGATTCGAACTCTTGTTTCTGTTGCATCGTGGCAACACCGCCTGCATTCTGTCTAGCGCCCTAAATCACTCGACCAACTGTATAGAATATAGCTTTCGACAATGAGCCAATGTTGTGCTGTTATACTACTGTCACGGGTTAGGAGAGGGTTGGGCGCTCACAAACATGTTTAATCCCGCAACATTGTGTATGTGCCTGTCCCAAGTCAGGAGCTTGAAGTTCAGTGGTTGTCGTTGTTTCATGTCTGGTCCGAGGACACAGTTATCGTCCTTAGATTTTCGTTGTCTACAAATATAGTCCCTAGTGTGGACAGTGTATAACTTGCAAATTTTGTTCATACACTTTCCAAATTTATTTCTTTATATTTTATGCATAAAATATTAAGTAAAGGGATGAAATTACATGTTAAAAAAATTGGGGTGCTGAATCTTTATGTTAAGTAGTGATTTGGTCCAGTTCAAAAAGGTCAAAAACTAGTATGTCTGAAGCTGTCAAACTGAATTTTAGACCCCCTTAACATAGAATTGTCAATATTTTGAGTTAGAGCTGGTAGACTTTTCTATAATTTTGATATTATTTGTCCCAATAATAGTACACTACACTGTAAAAATCTTTTGACATAGAGCAGGTGCGATTTTTAAATTTGAATTTATTGTCTAAAAGAAATGCACTACGAAATAACTGTGTTCTCGGGCCGTCTGTCGTATTTGTTTTTGTAATTTTTTTGTTATAAATTAGGCCGTTCGTTTTCTCATTTGAATTATATCACATTTTTCATGTCGAGGCCTTGTTTAGCCGACTATACGGTATGGGATTTTCTCATTGTTGAAGGCCGTACGGTTGCCTATAATTGCTTACATTCATTTCTTTTGAACTCTGATAAATAGTAATCTCATTGGCAATCATTACACATCTCTTTATTTTTTTAATTAACTCATCAGATCGATACAAAGCACATAACAACCCTAAGAAAAACACAACTGACACAAAGTACAGATCTGAGAGTACTCGCAGTTACCAAAAGCTAGTTCAAGCCAACAACAACGAATAAAAAATCATTTGTCTTAGACTGAAATATCAATCAGTACACATCCAACATCCATAGATTTAGCGGAAATACGTCATTTTACAGTCTTAGAAAAACATGACCTTGTGCAATGCAAAAATATAGGTATCGACAGATTGTAGAAATGTTAATGAACATATGTGTACAACATTTATATATAGTTTGATTTAACTTACTGATAACAAAACCAATATTCATATCGATAAAAAACAATATTCAAAGATCTAATTACAGTTTTGATCTGGTAACCTTTTGAAATAAGTTTATTTAAAGGATCGATAAGTTTACCCGGATCGTATCTAAATGTACGGGCTCGGTAAACAACATTACCGTAAAAATTAAGATGTGCTATCCCGTTTGTGATAAGTCTTCTACAGGTACAGCCAAACTTCCAATCCAAATTAGTATCTATTGAAGAATGTGTTCAAAGGTTTTTGAAGTAATTTGTGGTAATTTACCAGTAAACATATATTATGTTCATTGAAATCAAAAACGTCACTATAGACACGGGCATAGCGAACACGTTGGGATATATAAACACCGTTAGATGGTGCAAAAAGAACATCACATTCCAAAAAAAGGAAATTAAAAATACGGAACGAAAAATCGTCCCTTTGTCGTAAATTTTTGTGCAGAGTTTCCAATGTTAAACTGAAATGTCTAAATCTATGAAAGGACAGTTATTACCGTTTATATTTGATTTATTTAAATCAAGTAAATAAGTTAAGTTCCTTTGGGTAAATTTCGGCAGTATATTTAGAAAATTCTTGATGATTCAACGAAAGAATATCATCAAGATAACGGTAAGTGTTGTTGAAAAATCAATTAAATGGAATTTAGACAGGTCTTTACTGAGGTTGGCCATAAACTGTGATTCCTAACAGTTCAGGAACAAGTCTGGTATTAAAGTGACCCTATTAGCGCCCTTAGGAATACCTACAGCCTGTACAGCGCACGAACCTGAATGTAGAAGAATTTGTTCATTCATTCTTAAGAACCTCCGTGTAGTATTTACGTCATACCACCATTACGTTGTTGGCTGCTTTGTCGGTCGGTACGAACACCAACCACTTTGTGAGTACTTGAAGTTTGTTTTTTATTCTAGGTTACAATGAAGTAATTATTTACATAGGCGACAATGATAGCCTTTTTGGGTCCTGCGTTTTCACTATAAAAGATGCGTTGATAAAAATGTCAAATTCTGTATTAACACCTTTGGGTGTAAATAAAACTGCAAAACACATATGGTGCCGCAGCTTTTTTGATAGAAAAATGGCATTTTTTAAGTGTACTCAACGGTTCCGGAATTTTCTAATAGTATGAATGAAGAACACTCCTTGCTTAATTTGGCGCAGAAAATGTTGCTCGTCACAAAGAGTTTTCTCAAAATTTTTCGCTATTTCTACACCAATGGCCAACACTCATTTCTCACTATTTCAATTTTGATTTCTAATTACCAGGGCAGCAGAAAATAAATTTAATTCTACCTATTATCTTGGGTGTGAAATCTAGGAGGCGCCAGTCATCTTTAATTACTTTCTTTTAACCTCTAGAAATAGGCGTATTATGTACCCTTATACTCTTTCTAAATAATTTTCAAAATGTGAAATTCGAATATCCAAAATATTTATACATTTACCAAAATAAGAATCAAGAGATTTTTTTATCAGATTTTCCCCGTTTACACTAAGTTTTACAATACAATGAAAGAGTGTTTACAATGACATGACGACACAAGTCTAACTTGATTTACTGGAGTCTAGGCAATAACATAATATGTTTGACAAATTTCGGTTGTTTTGTTTTATTTGAATATCTTGTTTTGTATTGTTATACATTTGTTTTTGTTTTATTATATATTCGTTCTGAATGAAGGTTGTTTATAGGTTTATCACTGTCCGTCCGTCCGTCTGTCCAATGAAATGTTGGTCGCATTTATCTCAGGCACTACGAATCAAAGTTTTCATATATTATGGGAGAATGATACACTATGTGATGTGCTTTCACATTCATGATTCATCAACTCCCTGTTTATCGAATACTAACACGTTATTTTTCATTATGGCCATGCATGAAATGTTTGTCGCATTCTTCTCAGGAACTACAATCAGAGCTGCAGTTTGGTATCAAGCTTCGTGTGAACATGATATACCGTGTGATACGTTTTCACATCCATCTGCTTTGTTTCATAAAAAGAATGGTTTACGTAGATATGTTCCGGTCCATATGAGTATTTGGACCAAACGCTCATGGTCATGACCATATGCGTATATACTCATATGGTCCGACCATACGCGTATGGTCTGGGTATTTAATACGATGAACGTTGAACAGTAATTGCGTAAGGCATAACCCTTCAAGGTGTCATTAATTAAGAGTTTCTAAAAATGAAATTTCGACTTAGATAATAATTTGATAATCATTGTTACGCGATTAATGAAATAAAATGAATTTTACTTACAAGTTAGAATTATAGTAAAGCAATTTTGCATTGTCATTATTAATTTGACTTTACGAAACACAATATGTAGACTCCGAAAATGAATAACTAAATGAACTGTTAAGCAAGAAGTCAAATATCTTACTCATTATAACAGTTGGAGCATTGAACCCTCCCTTTTTCTTTATTTTGGTGTTTCAATTTGTGTTTTATGAATTGAAATTTCTTAAACATTTCAAATCATTTTTGGTTATTTAATTTTACTCCTCTTTATACGATTTACAATTACAGTAGTTTATACGTGCTGCCTCTCTATTCTTATGAAGAAACCACTGTTATTGTAAGATCGTATGAATAAGAGTATGAACACATCAGTTAAGTGAAAATACATGGAAATTAGAAGAAAGTAAAGAAAATCTAAGCCGGAGAAAGGAAAAAAATGTCCATGCCCCAAACACCTGTGGTTTCACGTACGGACAAAACTGTCGACAAGATAAAGGTGCTTAAAATTGACTCTAGATAGCGAAGGCAAGACAACAAATATACCAAGATTCAGACAATATGTAATTTAAGTTAATAACTTGTGTCTATTTTTGTTCATAGAACGAGCTGTGTCTGTTAAGGATGTTCGCTCCTCTTGCTTTTGATTTTTGCCAGATATTCGGAATCCTCTGGTTTTATCAATGTAGTGCCATTAAAAATGTTGCCCGCTAATCCCTACCTTTCTTTTCATAATTTTATTACATATAGTTTGAAAAGCCATATTTGAAAATCTTATTAAATCCTTGTTTTTTTTCATTGTTTTTGAAAGAAAAAGATGCCAATGTTAAATGTAAAAATCTAGAGAAAATCATTTCGCTCCGAAATCTCGAAAACAAGCAGACGGACCCTTCATTTTTTTCTGCTTTTTTAGTTCCCTCATTTATATACTATCAATTTATAACAGTCTTTTGAAAAGCTTGTTATTTTGAAACAGAGTAGCAAACATCCTTATGAGTATACCCATATGGTCATGACTATACGCGTACGGTCCAAATACTCATATGGTCCGGAACAGATACAAGTTTCTTGTCTTAGGGAGGGATTATCGTACTTTGTAAAAAAACTATCTGATTCAAACAAAATATTCTCTGAAACTGACATTATTAAGGTGCTTGACACTTGATGGACAACATATTTGTTACGTTTTGAGGACGTGTTTTCAAAAAACAACGACATTCCCAAGAGAACCAACTGTGCTGTTCTTTTTAACGACTTATTCCTATATTCATATGAAGCTGACTTCATACAGGAACTTCTATGGAAGAAAGAAAAGAAGTTAGCAGTATCCTTTAACTTCACTTTCCGCTATATAGATGATCTTCACTCACTAATTTATAATTCACAATTTGGTGACTATGTTGAAAGCATCTATCCCACTGAACATGAGATAAAGGGTATGACGAATACAGTTAAGCCCGTTTCATATCTTGACTTACATCTATAAATTGACAATGAGGGTCGTTTTCGTTTTTCAGTCATGGTGTTGTCAGTTTATTTTCGATCTATGAGTTTAATGTCCCTTTGGTATCTTTCGCCTCTCTTTCTCATCAACTTCCTGTTTACCAAGAACTTTTATATTCGTACACATAATGCCCATGTATGAAATCGTCGACTCATTTTTCTTAGGAACTACAAATCATAGGTCATTATGTTTATATGATAATTGGTATAGGTATTTTCCGAAGAAAATGGTGGATTAAACCTGGTTTTATCGCTAGATAAACCTCCAACTTGTACGACAGTTGTTATAATTCCGTTATATTGACAAAATTGGATAAGCAACCCAAACATACATAATAGGTTAGTGTGACAATCAATGGACCCAGCAGCTATATCTGTGTAAACATTCAACCAAACATACATAATAGGTTAATGTGACAATCAATGGACCCAACAGCTACATCTGTGTAAAATTCAACCAAACATACAAAATAGGTTTATGTGACAATCAATGGACCCAGCTGCTACATCTGTGTAAACATTCAACCAAACATACATAATAGGTTAATGTGACATCTGTGTAAAAATTCAACCCAAACATACATAATAGGTTAATGTGACAATCAATGGACCCAGCAGCTATATCTGTGTAAACATTCAACCCAAACATACATAATAGGTTAGTGTGACAATCAATGGACCCAGCAGCTACATCTGTGTAAACATTCAACCCAAACATACATAATAGGTTAGTGTGACAATCAATGGACCCAGCAGCTACATCTGTGTAAACATTCAACCCAAACATACATAATAGGTTAGTGTGACAATCAATGGACACAGCAGCTACATCTGTGTAAACATTCAACCCAAACATACTTAATAGGTTAATGTGACAATCAATGGACCCAGCAGCTACATCTGTGTAAACATTCAACCCAAACATACATAATAGGTTAATGTGACAATCAATGGACCCAGCAGCTACATCTGTGTAAAAATTCAACCAAACATACATAATAGGTTAATGTGACAATCAATGGACCCAGCAGCTACATCTGTGTAAACATTCAACCCAAACAAGCATAATAGGTAAATATGACAATCAATGGCCCAGCAGCTATATCTGTGTAAACATTCAACCCAAACATACATAATAGGTTAATGTCACAATCAATGGACCCAGCAGCTACATCTGTGTAAACATTCAACCAAACATACATAATAGGTTAATGTGACAATCAATGGACCCAGCAGCTACATCTGTGTAAAATTCAACTAAACATACATGATAGGTTAGTGTGACAATCAATGGACCCAGAAGCTACATCTGTGTAAACATTCACCCAAACATACATGATAGGTTAATGTGACAATCAATGGACCCAGCAGCTACATCTGTGTAAACATTCAACCAAACATACATGATAGGTTAATGTGACAATCAATGGACCCAACAGCTACATCTGTGTAAAAATTCAACCCAAACATACGTAATAGGTTAATGTGACAATCAATAGACTCAGCAGCTATATCTGCGTAAACATTCAACCAAACATACATAATAGGTTAATGTGACAATCAATGGACCCAGCAGCTACATCTGTGTAAAAATTCAACCCAAACATACATGATAGGTTAATCTGACAATCAATGGACCCAGCAGCTACATCTGTGTAAACATTCAACCAAACATACATAATAGGTTAATGTGACAATCAATGGACACAGCAGCTACATCTGTGTAAACATTCAACCAAACATACATAATAGGTTAATGTGACAATCAATGGACACAGCAGCTACATCTGTGTAAACATTCAACCAAACATACATGATAGGTTAATGTGACAATCAATGGACCCAGCAGCTACATCTGTGTAAACATTCAACCAAACATACATAATAGGTTAATGTGACAATCAATGGACCCAGCAGCTACATCTGTGTAAACATTCAACCCAAACATACATAATAGGTTAGTGTGACAATCAATGGACCCAGCAGCTACATCTGTGTAAACATTCAACCCAAACATACATAATAGGTTAGTGTGACAATCAATGGACCCAGCAGCTACATCTGTGTAAACATTCAACCCAAACATACATAATAGGTTAGTGTGACAATCAATGGACCCAGCAGCTACATCTGTGTAAACATTCAACCAAACATACATAATAGGTTAATGTGACAATCAATGGACCCAGTAGCTATATCTGTGTAAACATTCAACCCAAACATACATAATAGGTTAATGTGACAATCAATGGACCCAGCAGCTATATCTGTGTAAACATTCAACCAAACATACATAATAGGTTAATGTGACAATCAATGGACCCAGCAGCTACATCTGTGTAAACATTGAACCAAACATACATAATAGGTTAATGTGACATCTGTGTAAAAATTCAACCCAAACATACATAATAGGTTAATGTGACATCTGTGTAAAATTCAACCCAAACATACATAATAGGTTAATGAGACAATCAATGGACCCAGCAGCTATATCTGTGTAAACATTCAACCCAAACATACATAATAGGTTAATGTGACAATCAATGGACCCAGCAGCTACATCTGTGTAAAAATTCAACCCAAACATACATAATAGATTAATGTGACAATCAATGGACCCAGCAGCTACATCTGTGTAAACATTCAACCAAACATACATAATAGGTTAATGTGACAATCAATGGACCCAGTAGCTATATCTGTGTAAACATTCAACCCAAACATACATAATAGGTTAGTGTGACAATCAATGGACCCAGCAGCTACATCTGTGTAAACATTCAACCAAACATACATAATAGGTTAATGTGACAATCAATGGACCCAGCAGCTACATCTGTGTAAACATTCAACCAAACATACATAATAGGTTAATGTGACAATCAATGGACCCAGCAGCTACATCTGTGTAAAAATTCAACCCAAACATACATAATAGGTTAATGTGACATCTGTGTAAAATTCAACCCAAACATACATAATAGGTTAATGTGACATCTGTGTAAAAATTCAACCCAAACATACATAATAGGTTAATGAGACAATCAATGGACCCAGCAGCTATATCTGTGTAAACATTCAACCAAACATACATAATAGGTTAATGTGACAATCAATGGACACAGCAGCTACATCTGTGTAAACATTCAACCAAACATACATAATAGGTTAATGTGACAATCAATGGACCCAGCAGCTACATCTGTGTAAACATTCAACCCAAACATACATAATAGGTTAATGTGACAATCAATGGACCCAGCAGCTATATCTGTGTAAACATTCAACCAAACATACATGATAGGTTAATGTGACAATCAATGGACCCAACAGCTACATCTGTGTAAACATTCAACCCAAACATACATAATAGGTTAATGTGACAATCAATGGACCCAGCAGCTATATCTGTGTAAACATTCAACCCAAACATACATAATAGGTTAGTGTGACAATCAATGGACCCAGCAGCTACATCTGTGTAAACATTCAACCCAAACATACATAATAGGTTAATGTGACAATCAATGGACCCAGCAGCTATATCTGTGTAAACATTCAACCAAACATACATAATAGGTTAATGTGACAATCAATGGACCCAGCAGCTACATCTGTGTAAACATTCAACCAAACATACATAATAGGTTAATGTGACAATCAATGGACCCAGCAGCTACATCTGTGTAAACATTCAACCAAGCATACATAATAGGTTAATGTGACAATCAATGGACCCAGCAGCTACATCTGTGTAAACATTCAACCAAACATACATAATAGGGTAATGTGACAATCAAAGGACCCAGCAGCTACATCTGTGTAAACATTCAACCAAACATACATAATAGGTTAATGTGACAATCAATGGACCCAGCAGCTACATCTGTGTAAACATTCAACCAAAGATGCATGATAGGTTAATGTGACAATCAATGGACCCAGCAGCTACATCTGTGTAAACATTCAACCAAACATGCATGATAGGTTAATGTGACAATCAATGGACCCAGCAGCTTTATCTGTGTAAACATTTAACCCAAACATACATGATAGGTTAATGTGACAATCAATGGACCCAGCAGCTATATCTGTGTAAACATTTAACCCAAACATACATGATAGGTTAATGTGACAATCAATGGACCCAGCAGCTACATCTGTGTAAACATTCAACCAAACATACATATTAGGTTAATGTGACAATCAATGGACCCAGCAGCTACATCTGTGTAAACATTCAACCAAACATACATAATAGGTTAATGTGACAATCAATGGACCCAGCAGCTACATCTGTGTAAACATTCAACCAAACATGCATGATAGGTTAATGTGACAATCAATGGACCCAGCAGCTACATCTGTGTAAACATTCAACCAATCATGCATGATAGGTTAATGTGACAATCAATGGACCCAGCAGCTATATCTGTGTAAATATTTAACCCAAACATACATGATAGGTTAATGTGACAATCAATGGACCCAGCAGCTACATCTGTGTAAACATTCAACCAAACATACATAATAGGTTAATGTGACAATCAATGGACCCAGCAGCTACATCTGTGTAAACATTCAACCCAAACATACAAATAAATCTAACAAAGACGCCAACAAAACTGTTATTGTTGTCGATAGTCAATTTGACAAAGACGCCATTGAAAAAGGTTTTGTAGTTGACAGTACCGTATATAGTATACACTTTCAAGACAAAAGCACAAATTACTAGTAAGTAAAAGATAAACTCAAGGGTAAACAAATTCGATACAGCACTGTGAAAACTCTTGTGTTCGAATCGCACCCAGGACCAACCTGCATCAATGCTGAATTGTATATTTGATACGAGTGACATTTTTCTGGGAGAATATTTATATATGTCTTTTTACCGTTTCTCTAAGACTTTTGATCATATGCAGTGGCGGATCCAGAGGGGGGGTTCCGGGGGTTGGAACCCCCCCTTTCTTTTGGACGATCAATGCATTTGAATGGGGACATATAGTTGGAACCCCTTTATCCTGGGTTGGGATCCCCTTTTTAAATGGCTGGATCCGCCCTTGATATGTACTCTTTATCATTTACAAACGTCTTAACAGCGAAAAAATAATGGAATTAAGTTTCGAATGATTAACTTAACTATACAAGCTGATGTTCGGTGTAGTCAGTCGGATATGTCATGTTGTGATACTAGCAATTCAGGAAATTTTACCTTCTCTAAAATACAACTCCTGAACATGGTATGTCCTGCAATACTGATAGTTAAACTAACTCTCATTTAATTTCATCTGTGTTGTGTTTACATGAATCTCACAAACTTGCAAAATGTTAAAATAGCAAGTTTTAAAAGGTTTTTTTTTTAAATTCTTATCATCATTTTTTTCTAATGAAAGGATTTCCCCTTTCACAAATGATACTTTATTCATTTCAGTTGACTCCTCCGTACTCAATATTTTGTTTTACTGAGACTTTGTTTTTCATTTCTGCAAGACAATAATTTATTGAAAATTGCAAATGAAGAATAATTGTCCTATTAAGAAACTGGTTTATACCGTTATCAATCGAATCTGTTTTCAATCATGCTGAAACAAATCAATCCAAATGTTTCTATTTTTTTTCTACAAAAAGAAGGCAATTATACGAAAGAGGACAATGACTTTTAAGGCTTTGAAGTTGCAATTACAACTGTGGACATATTTCTTGCGTTAAGAATTGAATCTCTCAAGTTTGACATTATAATTTCAGAAATGCCGTTATCAATGTATTTGTATTCTTATTATCATGAAAGATTCTAAACTCATTATACGAAGTAGAAAATAATACAACAAACACTATTATGCTTTACTAAACACTTATATAACATGCATTGATTGTATGCAACAAGCCTATAACTAATTAGTGCTATTGACTTTCATCTCCAAACGCTCAGTCATCCTTTAATGTCAGAACAAACAGGAAGAAATAATGTACTGTCAAATGAAATGCAAATACATAATGCATAATAGTTTACGTTCTAAAATGTTCCCAAAGAAATAACTATTGCTAAACAGTTTTTTTTCTCTTTTACACAGACACATTAGTGAAGCTGGCTATCTACCTGTACGTAACCCCTAATTTCCGAGTTCATCAAATTTTTAATTTATAGTTTTTGAACTTGATAGATTTTCATTTCTAGTCAGTTCTTGCTCTGTAAAAATGGGGAATAATGCAAAACAATAAGGCTCTCCTTTAATCATAAAATATAAAAAATGTTAGAAAGAGCGATAGCGATTTTAACGAAGTTAACGCAAAATTAGGAAAGTTCATACATGAAAGGCGACATGTTGTAAAACAAGTTAAATGAAATTTAAATTCCTTAGTGCTCTGTATATAATACGTTCAAACGGCAATGTTCTGACAGTTTACTCCTCGTAATTAGGTTTTCAATGATTATCGTTCTTTTTTACTGTTTAGGTAACTATGTAACAAAAGAGGGAAAAGATACCAAGACTCACAAGTCGAAGAGAAACTGACAACGCATTGACAAAAAAAAAAAAAAAAAACACACACACACACAAAACAACAAACAAACAAAACATAAAACACATTAGCTATCAGACGCTTGACTTTCAACCTGATTGGATATTCCATACCGATATCTTTGCTCAAAGAACGAGTTTGCTTTTGGAAATTCTCACTACTTCTTGGCTGTACTTTTAGGCAGGTCTTAGTCTTTACTTTTGACTTTACAGACAAAATTTATCATTTTACTCCTTCCATGCAACACTGACGCATTGACTGCTCGATTAATGGCACCCAGTGAACTGAATAATCCATGAGCGGTAGTAAATAAAATATGACACAGAGTTTATTAGGCAAGAAGACACTTGTTTCTGGAACAAAGTTCTTCATATACGCACAAGTCCAAAAACTAGGAAAGCCAACAATATTAAAATGAACCATAATGATTTTAGTGGTAATCTCAAGAGTTTACAAATGTATATTGGTCGATGTTATTTGTGTCATAGTTCTTTTGGTGTAGTGTTTGGTGACTTTATTAGTTAGTTTTTTTTGTTTGTTTTTTTTTTTGCATCTGTGTGTTATCCCCTCCTTATACTTTTTGGTAATGTTTATGTTCAGTCAGTCCTTCCTCTAGTTTGATTCATAGACATATACTTTTTGGTAATGTTCATGTTCAGTCAGTCCTTCCTCTAGTAGTTTGATTCATAGAAATATACTTTTTGGTAATGTTTATGTTCAGTCAGTCCTTCCTCTAGTTTGATTCATAGGAATATATTTTTCGTAAGTCTTGTATATGTGGCTTTTATTGATTTTGTGATTGACACGTTTCAAAACTAACGCAAATTCAGAGAGCAGGAATTACTTCCGCCTAATTCCAATTATTCCCCTGGTTGTTGATTGTTAATTTCCCGCTTCGACAGGTGAATAATAACGTCAAATGTATTTCAAACGACTTACAGGACACAGTCTAAAGACACTACGTAAGAAAGATCAACTCCAATTACCAAAGCAATATATTTCCATATAATGACACCCCAATGAATCAATACAGATCAAATAAAAAAAGTCGATATATCTGGCCTTTCTCAAGTAATGCGAAGATAAGATGACATGATCTCAAAGACTATTAAAATATATATACACTTACAAATTGTACTCTTTAAATGCATTCATTTACAATACAATACATATAACAAATGCAAATTCTGTATATTTAAGTAATCATTTCAATGTTTACTTTTTGGAATCGGTGGCGTTCACAAAATTAAAGAAATTATTACCTTAATTAGTAACAATACTTCCATATCATATTGTTAATAAAATCAGTATTCTAAGTGTTTCAAAAGATTTTAGGATTTACAATACTTCAGTAAGTTTTTATAAAACATTATATAAATCCAGGACACAACCCAGGCCAATCTCCTGCACAGCTCCCTGGATGATACATGTATGGAAGTTTTTGTTCATGTTTACTCATTGCTTACAGAAATCAACATCCAGTTCAACCCCGGAGGCGAAGTCGAGTTGTGTCAGCGTATTGAAAGATGGTTAAATTTCTATATCTCATGGTATGGGCGTAGGTAAAAAGACTTTATAAGATTTGGTTTTGAAGTTTGGTTCTACCTGTAGAAAACTTATTTCAAACAGGATAGCACATCCTAATTTTTACAGAGATGTTGTTTACCGAGCCAAGAAATTTAGAAACGATCCGGGTAAACCTATCGATCCTTTAAATAAACTTATTCTAAAAGGTTACCAATTCAACACTGTAATTAGATCTTTGAATATTGTTTTTATTGGTATTGATTTTGTTATCAGTAAATTAAAATCAAACTAAATATTATTTTTATATACATATGCACATTCATTGCTCTACAATCTGTCGATACCTGTATCTTGGCATTGCACAAGGTCATGCTTTTCTCTGACTGTTAATGACGTCCTTACACTAAATCCATTGGATGTTGGATGTGTACTGATTGATATTTTAGTCTTAGATGCATGATTTTTTGTATTAATTGTTATTGGCTTTGAACTAGCTGTCAGTAACTGCGAGTACTCTCAGATCTGTCTTTAGTGTCTTTTTGTTATGGGGATGTTTAAGTTCCCTGCCACGTCCACTCTGTGTTTTTGTTAGATGTATTTCTATTGTATCCATCTGATGAGTTAGACCTTTTCAATTGATTTTTATAGTTTGTTCTTATGTTGTACTGTAACACCACTGTCCCAGGTTAGGGGGAGGGTTGGCGCCTTCAAAAGAGTTTAACCCCGCCACATTCTGTATGTGCCTGTCCCAAGTCAGGAGCCTGTAATTCAGTGATTGTCGTTTTTTGCTGTGAAACCTATTTGCTTTTCGTTCATTATTTTCTATATAAATTAGGCCGTTAGTTTTCTCGTTTGAATTGTTTTACATTTGTCATTTCGGGGCCTTTAATAGCTGACTATGCGGTATGGGCTTTGTTCATTGTTGAAGGCCGTACGGTGACCTATAGTTGTTAATTTCTGTTTCATTTGGTCTCTTGTGGAGAGTTGTTACATTGGCAATCATACCACATCTTTTGATTTTAACCTATCAATTAAAATGTGACTATGCGTTCATAGGTAGAGATTCACAGGTATCATGTTATACACATTCGGGTTTCCTACGATTTTGTAAATGAGAATTCCTGATGAAGGCAAGCACAGAAATGTGCATCGGACTCTGACTTCTTTTAAACTGAGTTTTACTGTGCGTATTGTCACGTGTTTCTTTATTCTACATTGGCTAGAGGTATAGGGGGAGGGTTGAGACCTCACAAAACATGTTTAACCCCGTCGCATTTTTGCGCCTGTCCCAAGTCAGGAGCCTCTGGCCTTTGTAAGTCTTGTATGTTTTTTAATATTAGTTCATTTATATGTTTTGGAGTTTAGTATGACGTCCATTTTCACTGAACTAGTACACATTTTTATTTAGGGGCCAGCTGAGAACCACCTCCGGGTGCAGGATTTGTCTCTTTGGCATATTCCCATTTCCATTCTCAATTTTTTCGTTGCCATCAAATTTACATACCAATAAAAAGAAATGTGAAGTAGACGTCAATGAGACGCAACATAACAACAAAAACCAAAAACCATGTCGACATCAATACATACACACTGTGTTAAACTCTAGAGTCTAGAATATTAAAGATTAAGATATAAATATTAAAAAAAAAAAAAACACCGACAGGGTTCCTGGTACATGAAAGGCAAATTAACAAATGGCGCTTATTAAGATTAAGATCTCAGTCCTGTTTTGATAACAATCACTGTAATAACAAAAGGTGCATAAATTGGTGTCTTCCTCGAATGCCAACATTTTATATGTTACCTATTCCTTGAACGCCAACAAAAATATTTCAATAGATGTTTATATGATAATAATAGGTGTTTTTATAACTATTTCAATGTTTTATAAGTATTTAACTGTGAAATATAATTAGTGAACTTGATAAAATTGCAACATTTTATCACTTTTGATAAAAAAAAAAAAATAGATTTTGGGGTTAAAATAATTATGAATTTTAAAGAAATAAGGAAAACTAAAACATTTTTATTCCTTTTATTAAAAAAAGAAGATATTTTGGGAATATTTATTTCCGCTTTATTAAAAATAATTGAAGATTGTAAAAGGCTTTAGATCAGAATAAATATGTAGCATCTATATTAATGGACTTGTCCAAGGCTTTTGATTGCCTACCCATGACCTCCTCCTACTTAAATTAAAATCCTATGGTGTCTCCGCCTCTTCTCTTAAACTTTTGGAAAGTTATTTAAATAATAGAAAACAGTGTGTTAAAGTAGGTACTAATTCAAGCTACTGGCAATCAATGTTTAAAGGGATGCCACAAGGGTCTATACTGGGGCCGACTTTATTTAATATTTTTTTAAGTTACATTTTCTATTTTATTCATAAAAGTGAACTCTATAATTATGCAGATGACAACAAACTTTCATACGCAGATAAAGATTTAGATAAATTAATTAATACTCTAGAAGATGAAAGCAAAATTTTTATTAATTGGTTCTCAATAAAAAAATGAAAGCTAATCCAGAAAAAATTGAAGCGATAGCTGTAGGTAAAAAAAACTGAACAACTGAACAAAATAAAACATAACAATCTAACACGAGATACAAAGTTTCAAGAAACATGGGAGGATATTACAGCACACACAACTAAGAAATATTGAAAAAAAAACATCAAAATCCAAAGAGTCTATTGTAGAATTTGTGCAAACTGGAATTCCTGACAATATGCACATGTTGACTTTGTGATGCAACACTTTTCAAAGTTTCATTTTAAGAGAATCCATAATTTTCAAGCAGTAACAGCAAAAAATGATTTTTAACAACTTGACAAACATGAACTAGATTTAGCTACCTGTAATTTACCTATCTGTTTAATTAGTATGATTGTTTTGATAAGCATGCACTTTTGTTGTGATAACTACTTACACCTATTCCTCGAACGCCAACATTATTTTACAGGTAAATTGTCGGTAGATCAAAGGATGTTGGCATTCAAGGAATTTGAATATGTTTTATACCTCTCCAAAGTAAGGAACCTGCAATTGAATTGTTAACGGCGGTAGCTGTCTGTTAAATCTATTACTCCTTTATTATTTGAGCATAAAAAAGCCGTTTGTATTCTCTTTTGAATTATTTCATATTTTGTCATGCAGGAACCTTTTATAGCTTACGGTATGGATTTTGTCATGCAGGAAACTTTTATAGCTTACGGTATGGATTTTGTCATGCGGGAACCTTTTATAGCTTACGTTATGGATTTTGTTCATCATGAAAGGCCATACAGAGCCATTTATAGTTGTTTACATCCTCGTACTATGGTATCTGGTGGATAGTTATCTCATTGGCAATCATAACACATCTTGTTATTTATACAAACGTTTGTTGATCTTTTCAGCAAAAGAAAATTGCAAAAATATATAACAAAGATCATGTTTAGACAAAAACATTCATTGATAACGAAACCAAAATGGTTTAACAGACCACAGAGAGTCTTGTGAGAATTATACATCTCCCTTACTGTTTACACGAGTAACCAACAAGCAGTGATTTTACTAATTTTTTTGTTGTTTTTTCAAAAAGGGAATAGAGATGTAGTTTGCTCCGCTAATGTTGTCTTGATTTTGTTGATACATATACAAGTTGTAATAGATATTATGTTCTATTTGTTGATACATATACAAGTTGTAATAGATATTATGTTCTATTTGTTGATACATATACAAGTTGTAATAGATACTATGTTCTATTTGTTGATACATATACAAGTTGTAATAGATGTTATGTTCTATTTGTTGATACATATACAAGTTGTAATAGATGTTATGTTCTATTTGTTGATACATATACAAGTTGTAATAGATATCATGTTCTATTTGTTGATACATATACAAGTTGTAATAGATGTCATGTTCTATTTGTTGATACATATACAAGTTGTAATAGATGTTATGTTCTATTTGTTGATACATATACAAGTTGTAATAGATGTTATGTTCTATTTGTTGATACATATACAAGTTGTAATAGATGTTATGTTCTATTTGTTGATACATATACAAGTTGTAATAGATGTTATGTTCTATTTGTTGATACATATACAAGTTGTAATAGATATTATGTTCTATTTGTTGATACATATACAAGTTGTAATAGATGTTATGTTCTATTTGTTGATACATATACAAGTTGTAATATATATTATGTTCTATTTGTTGATACATATACAAGTTGTAATAGATGTTATGTTCTATTTGTTGAAACATATACAAGTTGTAATAGATGTTATGTTCTATTTGTTGATACACATACAAGTTGTAATAGATATTATGTTCTATTTGTTGATACACATACAAGTTGTAATAGATGTTATGTTCTATTTGTTGATACACATACAAGTTGTAATAGATGTTATGTTCTATTTGTTGATACACATACAAGTTGTAATAGATGTTATGTTCTATTTGTTGATACACATACAAGTTGTAATTGTTGATACATATACAAGTTGTAATAGATGTTATGTTCTATTTGTTGATACACATACAAGTTGTAATAGATGTTATGTTCTATTTGTTGATACACATACAAGTTGTAATAGATATTATGTTCTATTTGTTGATACACATACAAGTTGTAATAGATATCATGTTCTATTTGTTGATACATATACAAGTTGTAATAGATGTCATGTTCTATTTGTTGATACATATACAAGTTGTAATAGATGTCATGTTCTATTTGTTGATACACATACAAGTTGTAATAGATGTCATGTTCTATTTGTTGATACACATACAAGTTGTAATAGATATTATGTTCTATTTGTTGATACATATACAAGTTGTAATAGATGTTATGTTCTATTTGTTGATACATATACAAGTTGTAATAGATATTATGTTCTATTTGTTGATACATATACAAGTTGTAATAGATGTTATGTTCTATTTGTTGATACACATACAAGTTGTAATAGATATCATGTTCTATTTGTTGATACATATACAAGTTTTAATAGATGTTATGTTCTATTTGTTGATACATATACAAGTTGTAATAGATGTTATGTTCTATTTGTTGAAACATATACAAGTTGTAATAGATGTTATGTTCTATTTGTTGATACATATACAAGTTGTAATAGATATCATGTTCTATTTGTTGATACATATACAAGTTGTAATAGATATTATGTTCTATATGCTTCAATCCCCTTGATATAATTGCTTTCGTGAATTATGCATCAAGTGTTAGTTGCCAGTTTTCAGTATTGATCCTGATTGTTTTTATTATTGGTACTTACACAGCAGATGTAGTACAAAGCATTAGCCTTTTTTTATTTCACTTTCAGGTTTCAGAAGGTTCGCCATTTAAAATTATAAAAAATAAATGGGTTTGTAAATGTAATTAATTGTTTTATAAACATAGCTGTATCACACTTTATCTACTAGTACACGAATTTCCTTCATTATAATTTTTTGATGTATGTTGTTTTAAGACGATTTTATAAATTAAACATTAAAAGCACAACGCAATTAAGTGCTTATCGCAATGTCAAGCTAGATGACCGGTGGAAAAGAACGGACCCAAAGCTTTCACCTAAAAAAACAACGCTTTAAAATTAGACGGGGAGTCAGTGTAGATTTAAACTATCTGAACATGTTTTTTGCACAAATACATTTTTAGACCTATAATTTAGTTGGACTGATAACATTTTTCTACATACTATCGTACTGTTTTTAAAAGTTGCTCCTATTGTTTGTTCTATTTTGATACCTTAATTGTATAGTATGAAGTTTTTACTACTAGTTTGAAGTATTAGCTTTGTACATTTATTGTTTAGAACTATATATAGGTACAAAAAATGCTTACTTGTTTGATACTTAAATATATTTGCACCTTTTTTCAGTTAAACTTAAAAATTACAGTCCTGAAAATAAGTACTAAACTGATGTTCAGTGGTTGTCGTTTGTTGATGTAGTTCATAAGTGTTTCTCGTTCCTCGTTTTTTATATAGATTAGACCGTTGGTTTTCCTGTTTGAATTGTTTTACACTAGTCATTTTTGGGGCCCTTTATAGCTTGCTGTTCGGTGTGAGCCAAGGCTCCGTGTTGAAGGCCGTACTTTGACCTATTATAGTGGTTTACGTTTACAAATTGTGACTTGGATGGAGAGTTGTCTCATTGACACTCATACCTCATCTCCTTATATCTACCACGTAGTTATCATACTTGTATGGTACATTATTTAAAGTATACGAATCGTACTGAGCTAGAGGAGACAGTAGTTTACGGAATCGGATGTTAAAATCTCATAAATCCATTAAGAAGATACAAATCGAGGTAAAATACAAAATTCAGGAAATCGCATGTTCTCCTAAAAGAACATCGGAAAGGTAAGCGTATCATACTATGCGAATCCACACTCAGTCGAATTGCCACAGTCAGGAATAGAACACAATCGGCAAATTAACAGATCAGACAACTATTCTGGTATCTAAAGATTGTATACAAAGACACTCAAAGAGAGCATTTAGACAATATTGGTTCGATTTTATATCTTAATTATAGATATAAAACATTCCTTGAATCTTTAACTACATGATTACAAAAATGAAGACGATATGATTACTATACTCCCATAAGAATAACGACACTTTTATTGAACTTTGTGAACCTATTAAATAAACTCATGATAGATACCAGGATACAAACTTTGTAAGCCAGACGTGCGTTTCGTCTACAAAAGACTCATCAGTGACGCTCGAATCAAACAAGTTAAAAATGCCAAATAACATACGAAGTTGAAGAGCATTGAGTGTCCAAAATTCCGAAAGGTTTTGCCAAATACAGCTAAGGTAATCTATAACTGGGGTAGAACATCCTTAGTATTTTGAAAAATTTTGAATTATGACCAAATCAAACTGAATGATAAACAAAATAGCTGACTGCTGGGCTGGTGCGTATTAAAATCCTAATATAAAATGTATACTAGATTGCAATCATATGTCTTAATTTGGTTTGTCATCTCAGTAAGAGTACGTTGGCGTTGTCTTGTAAATTCCGAATACCATACACAAAAATGCATTTGTGTAAAGCCTCCAAAAGGGTAATGAAACCTTAAAGTCATTTTTTTCTACTAAATGATTAAATGAAATACAGTATTTATTATATGGGAAACAAGTTATTACTTAGATGAGAGAATGAAAAAGGAGAAACTAGAACATTCACACAGTTCATTGATTCTTTATTGCTATATTACCGACATTCAGCTTCTATGAATTACGTTATATCATTTATATCTCGAAGGGAAATTAACATCCGTCTGTAAATTGTCCGGTTTCTATAATTGATTAACAGCTCCAACATTGGTCAAATATTTCTCATTGGAGATTTCTGTGCTGTCAATTGTTATTAAATTAAACGCATCGGGAGTTTTGAAATAATGACTGGCTACATTACCGGAACAAAACGTCAGTAAGAAAGAAACATGACTTTAAAGATACAATTTTACTACTCATCTTGAACACTAAAGCACAAATGGATCTTAAACGAATGGAGAACAGAAAAAGTCTGCTCTTTGGTCGGGTTGTTGTCTCTTTGACATATTCCCCATTTCCATTCTCAATTTTAATTTAGCCCTACAAATATAAATTAGTAGAACTTTACACCAATAATGCACTTTTCCCTGCAATTAATAATCAGGGGTCAATATTGGTCATTAATCTAGAAGTCTGCGATTTCAAAGACACTGAATTAACTGCAATTTCTAGATGAAGAGTAGTTCTTGTACTCCATGACATGCATGAGATGCAGTTTTGTTCCTGTAGTGTTGTGAATCATATTTTATGGCAAAACTAAGGAAAGATCCGTCTTCATTCCATTTAGTAGAAAAACAAAAATAATACTTACCGCTATCTTGATGACAATTTTGCTTTTAATAACAAAAAAATCTCTATATATACTGAGGAAATTCATTTAAGGGAACTGACTTTCCAAAAACCCTATATACGCAGCTATAATTGTTCTTTTCTGATTATATTCTGTTTAACACGAAATTCTCAATACCAAAATTTACGACAAAAGATACGATTTTTGGTTCCCTACTCTTTATTTTCCTTTTTTGTTCCTTTGTTCCCTTTTTATAGTGTGTATATTTCCCAACTCGTTCAATCTGGTAAGTGAACCCCTTTAAAATTAATTATTCCAATTCTATCTTATGTTGTGCTCTTGCACCACTGTTCCAGGTTAGAAGGAGGGTTGAACATGGTTAACTATGCCGCATACTTTATTCCCATTGGCCAAGTCAGGAAACTGAACATTTTATGTAATTCAGTGGATTTCCTTGGTTGCCAACTTCCATTTTTGTTTTTCGTTAATTGCTTTTATTCTTGCACCAATTGGTAGTCTTTTAAATTCTTTCATATTTTGTCAAGCCCTTTATAGCTTACTATACGGTTTGGATTTTGCACGTTGTTGAAGGTCGTATCTTGACATATAGTTGTACAAACATCCTCTTTCTTTGGTCTCTCGTTGGTAGTTGTCTCGTTCGTAATCATACCACACACATCTCTATATTTTTATATTGAAATATCTTTTGCATCTGACGGAAACGCCATGTTTATTATTGCGCATAATGTAAACATGACATATATCGATTGTAGACTGTTTACTGTAGTGATGTAATGTAATGTAATGTAATGTATTTTATACAGCATTATACAATTTCTAAAATTATATACGATTTTGTATCAAAAAGACGTGGTATCTTTAAACACAAATATCAGATTTTCTTGTATCTGATAAAGGTACAAAACAGAGACAGACGAACCCGGTAGATTCTATTTTGCACTAGATTTGTTGTTCTTCTACATTGTAATGTGTCGTCGTGACTGCTCTTCAAGTTAAGACAAGACAAGACATAGTTTGCGTTCGTTACCATTCCCACCTCTGATGTATAGAGTAAATTAGGAATCTTATCGTTTTGCTTTTTAAATTTTATGCTATTGAGAGCATCCTCATTGGTCTCGTGATTGCATGCTTGCGTGGTTTAATCCACCGTTTTTTCTGAAAATGCCTGTACCTAGTTCAGGAATTTGACAGTTGTTTAACATTCTTCCGTTGATTGATATAGTCTAACGTTTGATTTTTTTCAGGTTTTATGGACTTCCACTTCCTTGAATTTACCTTGAATTTTGGGTATTTTTGTTAAAAAATTTGATGGATCCAAAGACTTGAAAAGTTTAATTTCTGTTTCGTCGCTTAGCACGTGGTATTTAGGAGGAGGATCCAAACCTGGTCTAATTGGAGTCAGTATAATTTTTCCGGCCAGAGTGACATGTCTTTCTTCGGACTGTTAGATTGTGAACTCAACGTGTCGGATTTATAGACTAAGCAGGCTTCAGATTCATAATTATCATAACAACATGTTCTAGTCCTGAAATGCATGTAACATTTCCCACTGGACGTTAAACACAAAACCATCCATCCATCTATACCCATTGCTAGTACCAATGCCATATAGTCTTCATTTGAGGAGTAAATCAATTTATAAAGTTTAAGTTTGAACCTATCATTATACATTGTGACTCACTGGTCTGAAAAAGGAAATAGCTGTACAAAGCTTAAACATTTGATCCTTATATAGTTGTATGTCGTCTAGACAGATTATAAGTAACAGCTTCAATAATTTAGAGAGAAAAAACCACAAAACCTTTTCATTGTATAACTGTCATTTTCAGCAATCTGCCTGTTTACAGTACTTCACTATATTATTTCATTTCAATGAAAATCTTACTAAATTGCTATTTGTATCAACAAACAACTGTACAATAAACAAAATTATTACAATCTATTTGTTGCAGCTCTCTAAAAACTGTTATGTAGACTGTTTATCAATAAAATGGTTTTTGTGTTTTGTTTGATATAACGGATTGGATTTTTAAGAAATGTAACAAATTAGTAGTAGAAGGGGTAAGAGACCACGAAAAGGGTGTACTGAAAATTAACTTAGGTACATCTGAAAATAAATACTATTGTACAAAGTAGTGTTAAAAAATCTACATTTATATAGAATATTACAATTGAAAGAATCTGTCGGAATATAGGAGCAAGACTAATGGCAATTTTCATTAAATGTTCACTTGAATTCAAAATATTTAGTTTTTCAAGAAATGCAAGTTATAAAACTTATCTGTTTTCATATTAATGTTTAAAATACAAGTCTTTGCACTTTCCATCAGAGAGATAAGGAAATATTCCGTACCATAATAATATGCAATTATGGTATTCATCAAAAGTTAATGTCCAAAATTATCAAATCGAGAAGAGATTATTTTCCCCAATGTCCACAGGAAAATATCTCAACATGTTCAAGATTTAAAAATAATGGCTAAAAACTTCTGAGGAAGGCCATTATTGTATTACTAGACTGGGCAAACCATGAACAGTGCAAAAGCGCAAGGGGTTGTTTTCATTACATGCATATTCCCAGACAGTTATTTTGCAGTTTGCAGTTATTCTATTGTTATTCATAAATAGAAAAAAAAAACTACTTTAAAACTGATAAAAAATGACGCATAAAAGGGATACACTGCCCATCATTTCGCCTTTTTTCTGAAGGACCATGGAAGTACTATACATAAAATACTTCCATGGTAGGACATGTACATATCTAATTATGATAACAATAGAATAACTGTTGAAATCCTTTATGTTAGGTAATATTTAGAAATCATTGCGATAATAGAACAAAATGAGTGCATGATGTATAAATGAAGGATTTAATTTTAGGAACAATCAATATTAATGAAAATGGTCTTTGAATATTAATTATTGACTAACAATACGAGTCAATAAAAAGATCACCTACAATGGCGATATAGAAAATTAAAACATTGGTCAATGTAGACAAATTACTGGAATATGATCACTCGTGATCCCTCGTGGTTACCTCCTTAGATATCCGCACTGAAATGACGACCAATTGCTTATACATTTAATTTCATCAGCAGAACAATTAACATCAAATGCATTTTGCTGATTCTGAGTGGCGTCTCCACCTTTGGAGTATAATAGTTAGCAAGTCAAAATTAATACCAGCTGTTTTATCTGCTGAATAGTAGAGAATTAATTGATCCAAACAGCTAAATCACACGTAATCTACCTTAGAATATTCTTGTTCCACCTGAATATCTTCTTGAATTCCATTGCTGTTTGAATACGAATGTGCATTTTTGGTGGATTTCGTTGATTTCCTACATTTTGGTCGCCTATATAGTAGATATGGAATAGTTAAACACAAAGAAGAATTGTAAAAGAAAAACGTGGAGACAAAATTAGCATGTCTAGGTATGAAATGTCCAGATCCGTTCATGAAATTGATAACATAGTACGGAAAACAGCATATGAAGCTTAACAGACTTCCAAAATATATTATTTTAAAGTTAACAATGTTATCTGGTAAGGAACCGGAATAATGGTTCATTAGCACAATTAATCCACAGGCTGCGGTAACAACAAATGGTAAAATAAGAGTTGTTCCGAATATGTAATATGTAGCTGACCTTTTATAATCATTGACTGAAGAAAAATCTAGAGTACAAACCCCAAGACCTGAAACAAATCAAAAATATGTTTTGTATTACTATATATATTAATTCTAGAAAGATATAACTTGCATTTATTCGAACTAATTCTTAACAATTTTAATACACTACAATGTTTTAATGTGTGTAATATACAAAACATAATGTATAGCAAAAAAGAAGAAATTATTGTTACTAATACATTCGTGAATAAATCATCATAGATACCAGGCTGACATCCGGTTGAAATTAAAAAAAAAAAAAAAAAAAAAAAAACGAAAGGAACTCTTTATTAGAGAAGGTAAAATGGTCAAGTTCGTATATTTGAATTGTTTTCATCGGTTTATATGGCCTTTAAAATTTTAATGTAGATGCATAATTTAGGAACTTTTGCATCTTTTCTCTTTTTTGAAATGAAGGATACAACAGATACAGTTAAGTCTGCCTCATATCTAGACTTACATCTAGAAATTTAAAATGAGGGTCGGTTGAGAACAAAATTCACGATTAAAGAGATGATTTCAGTTTCTTAATTGTGAAGTTTCCATTTCCATGTAGCAACATTCTAACAGCACCTGCATATTGAGTATATATCTCCCAGTTAATATGATATTCAAGAGTTTGCATTCGCTATCATGATTTCTTTTACAGAGTGTTGCTGCTTACAAGGAAGCTAATGAACCAAGTGGTGAAGTTGAAATTATCCTTTAAAAGGTTTTAGGGACGCCATCACGAGTTGGTTGACCGTTATGGAATATGTGTTTCACAGATGACGGCAGATATGTTCCAATTGTCGTAACCACAAACAAGTCCTCTTTTTCTCGAATGAGACCTACCGATTTATACTTATCACCGGGTTTGTACTTATATGAGCAACACGACGGGCGCCACATGTGGAACAGGATTTACTTACCCTTCTGGATGACCTGAGATCACCCCCAGTTTTTGGTGGGGTTCGTGTTGCTCAGTCTTTAGTTTTCTATGTTGTGTTTTGTGTACTGTTTGTCTTTTCGTCGTTTTTCGTTTTTTGCCATGGCATTGTCAGTTTAAAATGTAAAGTGTCTTATTGTAAATCACTCAAACTAAACCAAGTGACAAAACAAAACCAAAAACTCTTTGGAGCTGAGGACAGGGGACTCTTAGTTATGTTGCTTGTGTACATATATGTATTATAATTCGTTTATTTTCATTGCTATTTATGAGTTGTATTTGTCACATGTTATATGTGAGATTTATATATAAACAGTATTCTACATACTTTGAAATGGAAGGAGAACATTTTTATAATTATGCATATTGCTTCTATCCACAATAATCTCAGGTGTATATCTCTCTGTGATGTTATTGTTCAGGTGAGTTATTAGATCATATAAAATATTTCCCGTTTGTTGAGATTCCACGTCTTCCAGTAATACTGTTAATGATGTAACATCTCGAATCCTCACTGTGAAATGAATATCACATTTAGTATTCATTGAACGGATATACATATTCCATTTTTCTTGCAAGCTTGACGTAATCAATTGTCCAATATATTGAATATTTTCAGCATCTGCTTTAGTTAAAGTGGTATTACATAAATCGGTTGTCTCTGTTGTAAGACGTGAAAGTAGTCTCACTTTTATCATCAGTAAGCCTAAAATTCAAAAACTTGCGTTAAATGATCATGTTCAGACAAAATATATATTTGTGTTCCAAGTGGAATCCATCTTGCTGACTTTTTAAAATTTTTATTCAACAGTATATCATATGCAGTTCTTTACTGAATAAATGTACATATGTTGTTTGTTCATCATTGCAATCATTTTTAAAATTGTATGTTATGCCTTGGAGCAATATCAAATTGTAATTTATCTGCTCTTATGAGGGCACGTTGATTAGGAAATGAAATTACTGTATTGTATTGTAAATTGTATACAGCGCTATGTATAAAATAGAAAATATTGTAGCTATTCTACTTGTGTGTGGGACTTGTACCAAAAGCCAAAGAATTGAACGTCTTTGAAAGTTTTTGTTAATTTTTTTTTAAGTAAATAGGTTTAAATCTCAGTAAGTACTTCAGTAATTGACAGAGTAATGCTAGTGACTGATTATAGTAATTGAGATGATTTAACATGATTGATTGGATGATAAATGCTTGCTTAACGTCCAGCAACCATAAATTGACTGAGATGCAAAATTTTGAAAGAGTTCGAAGATTTTTCAGTTTAGTTTCTTTGTGTTGATCAAGGAACAATGGCATTTAAAGCACCAGTAAGGCTATTTGGTTAACGGAAAAATATAGGTTTGTGGTGCGAGAGATAAGATCATGTTCAAAGGAAAGAAAAAAAAAAAAACTAACACGAAAAAAGCTCTTCGGACGAATGGAATTTACAAAGGGATATTTTCATTTAATAGACCAAAATAAATCATCACTAAAATAGTTTTTGCAAGTGACATTTTATCCTAGTTCAAATATACGGATACAATGGTACCTTTAAATTGAGAATACTCTCCCCATCCGTACATTGGACCAGTACACAGAAAGAAAGCTGTCATATACATTCCAAATATCAGGATGCGTGTATTGATTTCAGAAAATGTCATCGAGTAACTTCCAGATGATAAACATTTGTATAATCTGAAATGAAATAGGGTATGGAAAGTGTACAACAGCTTAGGAAGAATCCATATTGATGTCATTTCAATAATGACAAGATACAAGTCCGTGTGCTGTATAAATACTTATTCTCTTTGATTTGAGTAAATTCATAGTTTATTTTGAGCTAATCCATCAGTTAATTCGAGTAAATTTAGAGTTTATTCTTGGTTAATCATCGGTTGATTTGATTAATATCAGAGTTTATTCTGAGTTAATCAATGATTCGCTCATGGGAAAAAAATAAACAAAACTGCCTCATATGGAATCATGTTTCTGTACGAATAAAAAATATAATAAGTTTATCCCTGGTTAAGAATTGTTCTGTACTTCAGTCTTTGTGCAGAGTTTTGTGAATCGTTGATAGTTTTTCTGTATTCAATTTTGAAATTACATGCCTGTCTCTTAAGCCTCTTAGTAATTATCCCTTTTTCTTGTAATCTATTGTTTACCCAAAGAATAGATTACCTAAGCTGTATTTGGCAAAACCTTTCGGAATTTTTGGTTCTCAATGCTCGTCAACTTCTTACTCTATTTGGCCTTTTTACTCTTTTGATTCGAGTGTCACTGATGAGTCTTTTATAGACATACACGCATCTGGTGTACACATTTTTTGTTCTGGTATCTATGATGAGTTTATTTACTATTGAAGATGCAAAAATGAAAGAAATAACAAAATATATAACCCCGCCACATTCTGTATGTGCCTGTCCCAAGTCAGGGGTCTGTAATTCAGTGGTTGTCGTTTGTTGCTGTGTATCATACTTGTTTTTCGTTCATTATTTTGTACATAAATTGGGCCGTTAGTTTTCTAGTTTGAATCATTTTACATTTGTCATTTCGGGGCCTTTTATAGCTGACTATGCGGTATGGGTTTTGCTCATTGTTATAGGCCGTACGGTGACCTATAGTTGTTAATTTCTGTGTCATTTGTTCTCTTGTGGAGAGTTGTCTCATTGGCAATCATACCACATCTTCTTATTTTTATACTTAGAATACTTATTCTTAGCGATCCATGGTTAGAACATAAAAGTTATATGTTGTAAATTAAATATCCCCTACTCGACACCTATGGTTAAATATACTGGAGTCACTCTCTAGTTTATCTTCTAAAATCTTAAATATATAGGATATTACTATAATATATTAGATTAAATTATGTCCTATTAGACAAATATTAATCTCGCATATAGCTGTTTAATCGAAATACGCTGTATTAGAACTCGATTCAGAGAAAAATTGGTCCCGCCATTTTCACAATGTTACGTTTGCTTGCAGTCTATAGTATTTTGCTCATAAATATGCACTTTCATTGCAAATTACAAGAAAATAACAACTTGTATATAAAAAACAACATTAATAGAAATCTATTTCAACTACACTTCATATTAATGTAACAAAATTGTTCAGTAAGTGGTAGATAATAACAAGCACAAGCTGATTAGTAAACTTAAAAGGTTTTAGAATGACCACTTCCTCTTCACATATTCGATTACATTATCTTTCAGATTGCTGGCAAACTGAAACACTAGGATATATACCGAACATAAATTTGAATTACATAAGGAATCCTGTACAACTCCAAAATACAATTTGATATTATCCCGATTATCGACTAAAAGCTATCTGCTGGACGCTTAATATCTGTCAATCAAGAAATACTTAGTTTACAATATTTCCTGTTAAGGTAAAAAAGTACAACCAAATATCAACTGATTATTTGTTTTATTAATCTAAAAATTGATGAAATACAGTATTATCTGAATTTTAAAGAGCATTCTCTTAACAATATTCCCCTTTAAAAAATGTGTTGATATGCAATTAAAATATTATCAAATGACTTTGCTGTTCTATACAATTTTATACCATATTTTCATTGCCAAAACAAACTACTAGCCAAAACCATTTAGTTTTAGAGGGTGGAATCTACGGAGCGTTTTTAAAGACAAAATGTTAGAACTTATAGGGCGAGTTAAACAGATAAGACCTACAATGTTAGGAAAAATCAAAGTTGTAATTTTAAGAAAAAAGTCACGTGCTTTGGTTGAAATAAACAGATTATAAAATAAAACGAAACAGCCCTTCAGGACCCAATATTTCTTCCAAGCTCCGTCATACATATGCATTGTTGCATCCTCAATCGTTTGTTATGATAAATTATCAAAATATTCCATTTCACATAAGAGCTATCGTTAAGCATTTGGTTACATGTTAAGAAATACGACATGTTAAAGCAAGATAGTGAATCGGACATATATTAAAGTCTTATGTTTCGATTGTCCTGAAAATGCATGAAATATTTGCCACTGGACGTTAAGCAACCAACAATCAATCAATCTTATGTTTCGACAAATATGATTACAGAATAATCGAATGTATATTAAAGTTTCACATGAACATTTATTCTCTGACAGTATATTAAAGAAGTTATATGGAAATTATCCGGCAATGAAACGAAACATTACAAATCAAGCGAAGAGAAATGATGAATCTAATATCGACAATAGTGCAAGACAGTGGGTTGTCAGAAACTACCGTGTTAGATGTCATTCATCTCTAACTAGATGGGTTCTTATACTGGAAGGTATCTGATATATTGATTAGTTTGAATATCTTTATTTTCATGATCATTATTAGAAGCAGAACGAGTTCACAATTATTATTAAAGGATGGCGTATAAACTGAACTATAAGTAGGGCAACTCCAATTATGTGAGTATACTTTCAAGTCAAATATGCCTTTAGGGAAAGAAATTTGATATTCCCAGGGGTTGGATGGGCGGGAGATATGAGAGAATTTAGAAAAACATGACCCGACATTGCAACCTCCACAAGTAGATAATATCCTATGGCAGTTTCAAAATAATTAGAAAGACCCACAAAATATTGGAAAATGAAAATGAATATTAATGCAGGGTTGCCTCAAAAATAAATAATCGTTCCTCGCAATGATTGAAAATAAATAAATATTCTTGCAGAAACAAAATCATCCTTCCATATCAAACTACATCTCGGTGTCAACTAACAGTCTTCAACCTGAAGGTTCGAAATATTCAAATTTAGAAGCTTTTGATGAAATCGAGAATGAATTGATGTCTTTTAAGAAAGTATCAGATGTACACACGGATCTTATTGGCGATTTTAATGCAAAGACAGGTATTTTGAATGATTTTGTATTAGCTGATGAAACTCTTTGAGATCTATTTCACTTAGACACTGACAACGAAATTATGTCATATATGTTAGATTATGAAAATCTTAAGTCTTATAATATTCCATTACAAAGAGTGACACAGTGTAGTTGTCAACCTAATACTTATGGGTATAAATTACTTAATTGCTGTAAAAATTGAATATGTATATTGTTAATTCCCGTATTGGTGTAGATAAAGGTGTTGGTAAAACTACTTGTAAAAATACAAGTGTAGTAGATTATTTACTGTTATCGTCAAAGCTTTTTACACAAGTCAAAGAATTTGAAATACAACAGTTTGATCCACTGTTATCTGATGTGCACAGCGCAATACACATTACATTAAAGTCACAAAGTGTGTCACATGAAAACAACTCTGTTACGTCATACCAAACATCAAAAACAAGGTGGCATGATAACAAACGAAACCAGTTTGTCAATACAGTTCATAGTTAAAAGAACAGTTATCGGCAATACTAAACGACCTTCACAATTTACACTCGCGTGATCATTGTACTCAACACGAAATTTACACTGTCGTTGATAACATTGGCGAAATACTCGTATCATCTGCGAACGAAACATTTGTTAAAAATCCTCGCACTACAACACAAAGAACTAACAACAAACCATGGTATACTAAAAAGTGTTACATTCTAGAAAAAAATTTCAATAAGCAAGAAAACAATACAATTTACACAAAAATGAAACAAATCATAAAAAATTACTTGACTTTAGCAAACAATATAAGCAGATAACCAATAAAGCTTACGATGATTATCAGTTTAATCTTGAAAACAAGATTAGAAATACGTCAAAAACCAATGGCAGGGAATTCTGGAAAATTTGAACAACTTTAATAAAAAGGGCAACGACGATTCAAATATTATATCTATGGAATGTTTGTACAATTATTTTAAGAACTTAAATATGAATGATATCGATGAATGTAGTAATGATATAGATTTAAACCTTAATGATATATCACCAGAATTGAATGAATTATTGAATGATCCTATAACTGTTAATGAAATAATAAATGTTGTAAAGAAGTTAAAAATGGCAAATCTGCCGGACAAGACAGTATACTAACTGAATATATTAAAAATACATAGATGACATGATGCCTATATATATTTTGCTATTTAATATCATATTGGACACGGGTCTAATACCTGAAAGCTGGGGTATGGAATTATGATTCCTATTTTCAAAAATAAAGGATCTAAATTAGATCCTAGTGCATACAGGGGTATAACTCTTAACTCCTGCCTTAGTAAAACATTTACTGCCGTATTAAATTATAGATTAAACACATTATCAGAGAAATTGAATTAATTTCTGAGGCCCAAACAGGGTTTAGAAAAGGCTTCTCAACTGTAGACAATATATTCATTTTACATGCCCTTATATCATTATATTTTCTTCTGGAAAAACTGTTTTGTTCGTTTGTAGATTTTAAAAGTGCTTTTGATACAGTCTGGCGAACGGGACTGTGGCAAAAATTGCAGAAAATATTCAGGGTAAAATTCTTAAAGTTATATATAATATGTATCGAAATATTAAAACATGTATAAGGAAAGGAGACGAAGTTTCAGCCTTTTTTTAGTTGTGATGTAGGAGTAAAACAGGGAGAGAATTTGTCTCCTTTTCTCTTCTCTTTATTTTAAATGACCTTGAAAGTTTCTTGTTAGACAACAATGTCGATTGTCTACAAAAGGTCTATGCAAAATGTGAAGAAGAATTGTCTTGTTTCCTTAATCTCCTAATTATCCTGTATGCAGACGATACTGTACTACTGTCTGAAACAGAGGAAGGTCTTCAACAGGCTTTAACAACGTTTGAGCAATATTGTAATTGATGGAAACTTCGTATTATTACAAACAAGACAAAAATTGTTATATTTAGTAAGAGAAAATTCAAACCAAAAATTGTATTTATCATTTATGGTGAAAATATTTATGTACAAGATTCATATTCATATCTTGGTGTTATGTTCAATTATAATGGTAGTTTTGTACTGCAAAAAGAAATTATTGGATCAGGCAAATAAAGCATTGTATGCCTTATTGCAGAAAACAAGAAATTCCATTAGATTTGCAATTAAATTGTTTGATTCACTTATTACTCCAATTCTTGTCTACTCAAGTGAAGTATGGGATTTGAAAATAAACAGGGTATAGAAAAATACACTTGCAATTTTGTAAGAGAATTCTCAATTTAAGAAACAATACTCCTAGCTATATGGTATATGGAGAACTGGGACGTTCTCCAATGGAAGTTGTCATTAAATTGAGAATGGTTTTATTTTGGAACAACCTTTTATCCAGTAGTAACAAAATATTTAGTATTTTGTATAGACTTCTGTTTAAAGAGGGACGAAAGATACCAGAGGGACAGTCAAACTCATAGATCGAAAACAAACTGACAACGCCATGGCTAAAAATAAAAAGACAAACAGACAAATAATAGTACAGATGACACAACATAGAAAACTAAAGACTAAGCAACACGAACCCCACCAAAAACTGGGGTGATCTCACTTCACGAGAGTAACCAAGGACATTTTAAATGGATTGCTTATGTTAAATCTATTTTAATGAAACAGGGCTTAGTTTTATATGGAATGATCAAATGCATATGGATAACATTGTTCTCAAGTCTATTCTAAAACAGAATTTGACTGACCAATTTATTCAAAACTGGTTTTCGCAAATAAATAGCTCATCTAGGGGGAATTTTATGGACTTTTTAAACATAAATTCAAACTTGAACCGTATCTACTTAGATTGGCTGTATCCGATAGAATATATATGTGTAAATTAAGATGTTCAAATTTAAAACTTCCCATAGAGACAGGAAGATGGGCAAAGATCCTAAACAAAACAGAATATGTCAAGAATTTAGAAAACATGACCCGACATTGCAACCTCCACAAATAGATAATATCCTCTGGCAGCTTCAAAATAATTAGCACGACCCACAAAATATTGGAAAATGAAAATAAATATTAATGCAGGGTTGCCTCACAAATAAATAATCGTTCCTCGCAACGATTGAAAATGAATATTAATGCAGAAACAAAATCATCCTTCCATATCAAACTACATCTCGCAATGGTCAACTAACAGTCTTCAACAACATTCGTTTCTATAAAATCTTTCAATCTCTTAATCACTCAAAAGTTTAGAAAAATCATTGACCAATCTTAATGAAAGTTATAAAAGGTAATAGGCTTATACTTTGGTACGGCAGACACTCGTTTCGTCTACATTATGCTAAATAGTGGCTCTCAAATAAAAAATGTTGGTACGTCAAATCAAACATGAATTTGAAAACAATTGCAAGCCAAAAAAACAGAAATGAAAAGTTACGCCAAATACGACTACGGTCATCTATGCCTGAGGGTAATAAAAACCTAAGTGTTTTGAATACTTCCAAATTTTATAAACAGAAAAATTTACAGAAAATGACCATTTTAAGAATATTTCATGTCAACAGAAAGTGCTGACTACTCGGCCGGAGATACCCACTGGGACGAAACGTCCACCGGAAGTTACATCGACCCAGTGGATGTAAAAACTCGTGAAAAATACCAGAATTATAGTTTGATTATCGAAACGCGCGTTTTGTCTGCATATAGACCAATCAGTGGCCCTCAAGTCAAACTGTTTAACGGCAAGATCAATTACGAAGTTGAACAGAGATTGTACAGAGACTGGTTATTAGAGACATAAACAGCGGCTGTAAAAGATTTGCCCTAAACGCCAAGTTCCAAAAGAGGACAATAACATAGCTGGAGATGTGCCTGAGTTGGGAGAGACTCATGAAAAATGTTGCAGAACTAAAATAGATTTTTTTAGTACTCAAACATCTAATTTTCGTCATCGATCAGTAGAAAAAGAAATGGTAGGAAAAAGAAGTTGTAATAAAATTCAGGTCAGAAAAAAGTTACTTAACTCTATGATATTTGTTATATAAACAACAAACCTACATGAACAATGAACTGCTGATATTGAAACACTGCCGTCCTACACTGACATCGACGTTGTACGTGGCAATATATTTCATACAGCAACGTTATGAACAGTGACGAACTTCTGAAATGACTAAATCAACTTCAAGATTGTCATGAATTTCAATACGGTAAAAATCAACGAAATCGGAAGGTAAAATATTATGAAGGAAAAATAAGTTAAGAAATTGACACTCATTTAATATGCAGATATGTAGGAAGCAAAAATAAGCTAATGTATTCTTTATTGATATATGATAATATTCACCATGTCATTAACGGATTATTTATGCGAATGGGAAACTGCCAACTTACTATACATTTATAAATGCAAATTACTATAGTGTATATCAGTAGCTAAACCTTTAACATTTTAATACCTCCAAGAATGTCAAACTAAGTAAATGACCCTACTTCCACAAGAAGAATAACAATTGATTTTCAGCCAATAGTACCATAATATGAAGCATTTGAAGTCTTCTTTGAAAAGAACAAAAATAAAACATTACAATTCCAACATTACTCAACTCATCTGCACCCCTGGTAATCCCTTTCAGGATTCAGGAGAGATTTTCTTATTTGGTCGCCCACAGACAATCATTAATCAAGCCCTCGGGAATTATTTTACAAACTACCTTAACTCAAACGGGTTGATATTATTCCAACAACATTATTCTGTAGACCTAAAACGGGTAAGAACTGCAAAGTAAGCATACTGACAGTTGTTTTCCATTCGTTTGATGTGTTTGAGCTTTTGATTTTTCCATTTTATAAGGGACTTTCCGATTTGAATTTTCCTTTGAGTTCGATATTTTTGTTGTTTTACTTTATACTGCCTTTTCACAATCCGTTTAAATAACAGGGTATTGATTAAGAAAAGTTACGCAGCACAAAATTGCCCACTTTGAATCGTTTATTCAAACTCACAGGGCAAAAAATGGACTTCAAAATCAAGTTAGCCTTGAGTTAGTAACCAATTTGTAGGGAGATATGTTTGCAATAAATTCAAAGCCAACTTCATAATGGACGATTATTTTTCTTTGGTTGATAGTTGGTTACCTAATTATAAATCATACCACATCATTATTTGTTTAATCAAAATTATTTATAAAAAAAACCATCGAATGTTCAAAGAAGGCAAGAGAAAAAAAAAAACAAAAATTATAAAAAAAATATAAAACAAATACAATAAAACGGTATTTCTCAATATTAAAATCTATTGCATATTCAGTGTGACGAATTTTTATAAAAACATTGAAATTTAAATCCTTTTCTTTTTCATCACTGACATGGAATGAAGAACCAAAACGGGGACTTTTTGCGTCAGTAATTGATATTATCAGGCTGCAGAAAAATTTATGATTACCTTTCAATCGCTGCCAGAGATGTCAACCAGGCAATACTAGATAACAAGACGTAACAAACGATTGCATGGATTTGGCAAGAAACGTCCCCAAACATCCAGGTTTCTGAAAAAATAAATACGTTCATAGGTTACCGAAATTACTATATAACGTTCCAATTAAAACATATCATAATACGTGCGTTTTGTCTAAACTTTAAATAAATTATTATAATCTGTTAACGTTTATCAAATGATATCTTACACAATATATGGTTAAAAAGGAATATCATTATACGATCTCCAGTGATCACAAAATTTCTACATTGTAGCAAATTTTAGCGCGCGGTTTTATTACTGTGTTAAATAATGTCTCAAGTGGGATGAAACACTATATATACTCTTAATGACATTGATATTAAATTGTATATACCAGAATATCATGATTCACCTTACTCATAAAACAGGTCATCATCACATGACAATCCTTTATGACGGGCTTGTTTGCAATTGTAATAAAATTTTACAAAAGAAAAACAAACTTCATGTAAAAACATGAAATAAAAATGTTTGGTCGTATAGTGTAGTCAACTACTCATGACAAGAATGACAATCCTATTAAATGAGAAAAGATACTTGACAAAACTTAAAAAAATAAAAGTGTCATTGTACTACAGAAGGCTTACAACTGCCGAAGTCCCATAACTCCTGCAAAACGAGTCAAATCAAAATTATGGAATAGTAATTTCAAATGAAGCCTTTTCCACATGGTTTACAAATATGTTGAGATACTCTTTATAAGGTAATACATAACTAAAAATGTGAATAGTATATATAAAACCAAAATTTGGAGCATTAAACAAATCAAAGCAATATTTAGAAAGGTTTTTAATTATATTAAAAGCAAAATGGGGAATCTAATTTAATGCAGCTGATCTAAAAGAGAGGCGAAAGATACCAAAGGGACATTCAAACTCATAAGTCGAACATAAACTGACAACGCCATTGCAAAAAAAAGAAAAAGACCAACAGACTAACAACAGTACATAAAACACAACATAGAAAACTAAAGACTAAGCATCATGAACCCCACCAAAAAAATGAGAATGCAGGTGATTCACACACATGTTCGCATATGCCTCATTTCGTACAATTTCTTTTCTTCTGTTTTTTTTTACTTTTTTGAAAAAATACATGCTTTTATATTTCAATGTTTATTATTGTAGGAAAATATTTGCATGCCATCAAATATATAGTAATATACTGTATATAAAGAGAAGTCTTTCTTAGTTTGAATGAGTTGTGTTCTTGTTTGCAATAAAAAAACGAAGTACCAGTACAGATGAAACCACCCTAAGATACAAGTCATGTATGTCATGAAACATATGGAAGACCTAAATGTTTTGACTTTACAGTCAGTACGAGAGGTAAGTTTTTATCTTTGATTCTAAAAATAATTATATACTAGTTCTAAGTAAGGAGAAAATGATAAAAATAAATGTTAAAACCTACTACTGAACGAACCTATAGTAACATAGAGACCGCGAATTATACACATATGAAATGTTATACATAAAAGACGTCATAAAACATCGGCGTGTCCTACTGTAAACTTAATATCCCATTCTGTTGGACGTTATATGATTGTTTTTCAAAGATCTAAGCAAACATAACATTGTTTGAAACTATAATCGTGAAAACACATACATACTGAAACTAGAACACACGGGTTCAAATCATGATATTTGTCAAATATCTTTCGATTTCTCGTTGATACCACCAGTCCAATTGATCACTGAGTTCACCCTATTTTGGTTGGGTTTCTCGTGTTCAGTATTTAGTTTTCTGTGTAGTGTTTAGTAATTCATCATTGAACTTTCGTGTCAGTTGTTATCAAATAGTCCGTTTCTATGTATGTTGGCGTTTGTTTTTGATACACTTCAGTGTTTCTGTTGTTCCGTTGTTTTCCTCTTATAGTTAACGTGTTTTCCTCGGATTTGTTTTCTCTCAATCGATTTATGACTTTTAAACAGCGGTATACTACTGTTGCCTTTATTTAGCCATGGTATCGTCTGTTTTCTTCTACTTCGTTTTTGTTATGCCTCCCCTGGTATCTTGTATTTCCCTTTTAATGTTTTTGTTCCTTTTCCAAACTGATGAATCATTTAAAATCTATGAAAACCAGGAATTAGATAAGTTCTTTGCATATTAGTGAATCATTAATATTCATAAATACAGGGAGAAGAGGGGTTTGAAAATTTGGTTAAAATATAATTATTTTGTCCATAAATATATCTGTACAAGAAATGACAGTTATTTTTTTTTTTAGATTTGTTAAGCCCAAACGGTACAGGCTTTCTATTACTGAGACTTGTTCTGTGCATTTGTTATTGTCTATATAAAGCTCTCCGATGCCTTGCAATTTCTTGACATTTAGGCAGATCGACTCCGGCTTGTCTGAACTTTATATAAACTTATTTGTGTATTCTTTGTCTTACTTTATGTCTTTTCATAGAAAAATATTTTCCTACAATAATAAACATTAAAGAAGACCTACTTTAACGTTAAATGGTTAAACCATAAAAACGGTTAAATTCAGACACAATTAAGCGATACAAGTGAAGCGAAATTAATTAAAACAGTGAACAGTGTCTGTAATTGTGATTCCGTTTGAATCAAAGTTTATTTTTTTAGTCATTTTCTTACATCAAATTTCAGGAGACAGACAATTTGACTACGAATAAAATTAAATATGAGGTATCCGGTTGTTAATATTAAAAAAAAAAAAAAAAAACACTCATCATTAAATTTTGGTACGCCAAACACAGATATAAATTATATATTTCCAATTTGTATTTGAACATCTTCGAAAATTGAATACACATAAGTTTAAAAATGAATGAACATAAGTAGCAGACACATGCATAAAATTTGCCCTTTATTGAGTTGGATGGTGTGTATATCTGCTTCCATTTCATTTCAAAACCAATATAACGGTAGGAAGTCTATAATACGGTACTATAAGATGTAATTGAATATACCTTTTATCTGCGGCTAAGTTAACTATAATTCTTTTGGCCAATCCCATAATTTGCATCTTTTATTTGATAAATGCACAGATACATAACATATATGTACGTATAAGAAGGTTCTTAAAGAAAATTAAGCAAAAGCGAAAGGTTCTTTTGTGTCTATATGCACATGGTTATTTAAAAGAATTGTCACACGCACTTATAAGATACATGAGACGAATATTTTTAAGTAAACTAATGATATCATTAGGTATGGTAACATTTATTAACAATGCCTTGCTTTTCATTGCCCTGTAAGTGTCACTAAGTTTGTAGTCATTAACGAAACAAGAGCTTCATTGACCGAAAGATACAATTAAGAATATACCAGACTGTAAGGACGTCTGCTTTATATTTAGATCTTAACACAGCTAAAATCTAGAATATAAACTTTAACAGTCTATACAAGTCAGGAATATGACAGTTGTTGTCCGTCCATTCGTTTGATGTGTTTGTGCATTTGATTTTGCGATTTGATTAGGGACTTTCCGTTTTGAATTTTCCTCGGAGTTCAGTATTTTTGTGATTTAACTTTTTTTTTTGATAACCAACCAGGAAATGTAATACATATAGGACGTCTAACGACGATTCAGCACAATCAGAAAAATATAAAAATCTAAGAATTGTGAAGCGTTACTGATAAAAGATTAAAATATACGAACAAGATGAAATAAAAGTTTCTGATTCGAGCGTCACTGATGAGTACTCACTCAGTCATAAAGGTAATCCGGCACTTTATCCAATAAAAGAAATCAATACTAATTAGGCGTGGTTGTGTATGTTGACATCCCAAAATGGTTACCTGTAGTTTTTTACATCCTTGTCCTTTAATGCTTGATTGGTAGTCGTCGCTTTAACTATTATAGAATATCTGCCTTATGTTTAAATAGATAATATAAATGACCAATAACAAAGATGATCGTATGTAAAATTGATAAAGAATCAGGACACATTGACAACATAAACATTAACATAAAAAAATAATGTTAAACTGCATGATTCATTTTCGTGACAATAAATAACACTATGCTTAATGATGCTCTTTAAGAAGTTGTTCGAATCTCCAAAACGACTGAATTTTTCGGGGAAGACTTTGTTAACACAAATAAATCCCATTTTCGTCTATTTATTCAGCATAAGTAAAATGGCTAACTATTCGTGATTAAAGTTGTTCATGTTAAAACGATTACAGAATCAATATATACAAGTTTCACTAGGATTATCATTGTGCCAGTAATACGCTTAAGCACATAGTTTTATGTGAAAATACTATAACACATTTATTATTTGTTCGAATCACCGAAACAGGTCAGGAATGTCATGTAAATTGGTTCAAAAGCTGATGATTGCGCACAAAAAATAAGCGTGACGGGACTTTGTAATTGAATCTAACAAAATCCCTAACTTAACCCTAACTGACATTAGATTTTAAGTTAATCATCAAGCCACTTTAGATATTTATACTTTCCTTAATCATCAATTCAAACTTTTAAGAAATAACATTTTTCAGCGCACTAAGACGACCGATGTAAAGATGCCCTTGTGATTTCTCCGTTGGAACATTTGATTTAGTTACAAGGTCGGATGCATCGTTAAGGGAAATCAAAAGAATAAAAAATAAGAAAAACAGAGTTTGTACTCCTTTACCGAACTTACATAAATATTGATGTACTAGAAATTGTAAATATCAAGGGTATATGTGTAAGGTTAAGGTACTCAACTGACATTATGTATGATTGTGAATGGTGTTCTGCTTTGGCATGCTCTTGTTTTAACTTAAAATATTACTGCAGGACAAACAATGTATATCAAATGAAAATGTCCATCCATATGTTTAATCTTCATGAAGGAACTTTAGAACAATTTCTGTTTTATTGAAATCGTGTTCTTTTCATCTGTCCGACTCAACTACTCATGACTAGCTTAGCATGTTCTTATTATGTCTAAATCTCTAATTCAAACCAGTTTTTTTTAATCTTCTTAGGCTTCTGCGTCATAGAGCTCTTTAACGTCAAATTGAAACATGAAAATAGACTGAAATGAGATTATACTGTAACACTTCATTTATAACGTACATTCCCAATAGATTATTTGAACAAATAAACCTCCAATTATTTGCATAAATAGTACTAACAAACAGTTTGTTAAATATGTGAAATAGAAGGCGTGCAACAACCTAATTCATCAAAGATACCAGACGTATAGTTATAGGTGTTTTGTTAAACAAGGCCGCCGTCAATAAACATTTTTCATGTTATACACGTTTTGGTATAACATTAAACATCATACCAATCTGGTTTTGTAAGATTTAATAAAGAAACAATTGGTTTTCATATTCCATATCATTTATATAAAAAAAAAATAAAATCATATGGGGAGTATATATTTAGTTTTAATTGGTCGTTTTTTTGTTTTTTTTTTTTTTTTTTTTTTTTTTTTTTTTTTTTTTTTTTTGTGTCTTTTTAATAAGATTTTTAGCGTTCTTTAGTGATATTCATATATTATTTAAATAACAAATGCAGATGTCTAGAGAATGTCTTAAAGTAGTTCTGATTGTGATGAATTAAGGCGACAGTATTATGTCAATGTACATATGCTACATCGTATGGTTTCATTTAATTGGTCGGTTTTTTTTTTTTTTCTTAATCTCTAGCGTACTTGATGAATGATATTCCTGCCTGCATCAATTTTGTTCCCACTGAAATTTGTGTCTAAGAATATTTAAATAACATGTACAGCTGTCAAGAGAATGTCGTAAAATAGTTCTGAAGTTGATGAACCATGACCTGCATCGTAAATGTACGCTTTCACAATTGATATGTTTCATACATGCAAAAAATGAGAGAATTGTGTTTTGTTTTTGTTACCTATATTTTAACCCGAAAAATTTATGTTCTCCCTTTAATCGATCTCACATACTCACTGTTCTTTATGAAATTTAAAAGTGTCACGTATTCTGTATTTTGATTTGCGCTCTCCAGTGAGAGAGCCGATCAGCTGACTGTTCATAGTAATTGGGATAGGTGAATACCGAATTATTTTGAATGGTTGATTGACGAGTTTTCATTGACTATGCATTTGTGCGTTATCTATCTATAGTCCAAGAATTTGCCCATTTTAAGTTTGTATGGTATTGTTTAGACAAAAAAAAGTGTATTTCGGTTATGTCATAGGTAGATACGAAATATCGATTATGATATATAATGGAAAAGATTTATTTGTTTTGAGATATTGTATTTTTTATCAATCGTTTGCAAATAACCCTCAAATAAGAGGGAGGTAGAGCCTGTGTGAATATGGGATGGTCTAGCTCATAGAGATGAAGCATATTACAGCTCGTATAAATAAGGGATGGTGCTCATATAGATAAGACATATTAATTTAATTTCATTCTTTATTTTTTTAAGAGGATTGCCAACAGCCAGAGGCTACGTGTGGGTCTCCTCAACATAGATATATACAGATTCACAATTAACAAATTTTTTTTTTTTAGTTTACAAACTTATTTAACACAAGACAAGACAATATGTACAGGAAAAGACATACGAATGTAATTTGACTACACACCCATCCAATCACTCGCTCATTCTTACTCACATGCACACGACTTTACAAACATGTTGGATTCAGTAATATAGAATTTAATAAAGATTTGATATATCGAACACACACTCAAACAGATCTAAATTGGTATCATCAGACAAATCGTCACTCCCTTCTATTAAACTTTTGATCAGATAGTTGGGACAGAGATCCCGCAACATTGCTATAGTTATATCTGGACAAATCAGATTCTTAATACCAAGTAGAAGAGTAATCCGATAGTTCTTGTAACGGACGCAATGAATTAAATAGTGCCCAGTGCTTTAAATACGGTTACCTGGGCAGAAATCCAAAACCTATTAAATGTAAGATTATATTTGTACAAGTGGTCATTAAGGGCACTAAGCCCTAAGCGTAATCTAGCATGAATCTTTTTCTCATAACCATGCCCTCGTGGATATGTTTTTTTTACTACACAAATTGAGATTCTTCTTTAACAACCTTTTGAAACTCGCCAAAGATGTTGCTGAAATTAGTTCAGCTGACAAGCTATTCCAGTCTCTAATCGTAGCTAGAAGAAAAGAATTATAGTATGCTACTGTTCTTGACCTGATAGGTATCAAGTTTGCATGTCGTCTTAAGTTATAGTTTTCAGTGTTATGATGGAATAATGGATGAAAATTACAGAGATAATCTGGGAAAAGATGATTTTTAATTTTGTACAGGTATGTAAGTCTATCAACTTTACGGCGTGAATTAAGAAGCTCAAGGACAACCTTTTTCAATAAAGTGACATGTTTTGTGACCCTGATTGCCCCAGTAGATATAATGCAGGCACGTCTCTGTACAAGTTCAATGTTTGCAAAATCAGCGCTAGAGCAGTTATCGTAGATGACATCTGCATAGTCTAGCAATGAACTTTTCAATGCATATCTAGGTAATAGATGTCGCATCCTCAAGATAGTGTTCCGTTTACTATGACATTTCTTACAAATATCAGCAATATGATCGGCCAAAGAAAGTTTATCATTCAAAATAAGACCTAAATGTTTATGGTGTGTAACTCTCTTTATATTTACATTATTTAAGATCAATGGAAGGTAATTGGGTATATTCTTCTTCTTGGAAATAATAAGATATTCAGTTTTTTGTGCATTGAAAGTTACACACCATTGATGGGACCATGTGTTCAACGTGCCGAGGTCACTGTTCAGAGTTTGAAAACAATTATAGATGTCATCAATTTGTTTTACAAGGGAAGTATCATCGGCAAACAGTTTAATATTGCTGATAATTCCATCTTTAATATCATTAACATAGATAAGAAAAAGCAGAGGACCGAGTATAGAGCCCTGGGGTACACCAGCATAGGTGTTTTGACTCGATGATGTCTGACCATTAATAACGAGTCTTTGAGTACGACCTGAGAGGTAATTCTCTATAAGAGACAAAAGTGAACCACATA